>NJRP01000075.1:635863-767303 GCA_003063835.1 Aphaenogaster floridana | reverse complement strand
TTACAACAGTTGCAAAGCTGCTTTTTCTGCTGAACGCAGCCATTGCTGCAATGCTACTGCAATGTTCTGTGCTGTATGGGATGGTTGACTATTTTTAAAAATTTTATTACCAAGTTTTTTGTGCATCTTCAAAATTTTGTATACGTTTTCGTCTTAAATTTTTGTTTTGAAAAAATTTTTTTAAATAAGAAATTTGTTGGGGCTCTTGTAAGAACGGGCGGCCCTAGGCTTAGGACCGGGTGGGCCCATGCCTAGATCCGATCCTGAGCGGGGGAGAGGGTGAGGGGTGGCAGCCCGGTTCCCGAGCGCTCGTTTATATGCATATGTGCGAACGCGTGCGCGCGCGCGCGCACGTATGTGAGAACGAACTGCGGGGAGAGGTTATTCACTGTTCCGCGGAAACAAACGCGAGCGCGCGCGCGTGCGCATGCATGCGTTTACGGACGCGCGGCCGCGCCGCGCTTTCGAGCGAGATCCGCTTGCGCGCGGAGCGCGAAGAGAACAATCGTGACGTAAGAACGGGCGATCGCCGCGGGTAAAGCGAGGGGGACGCGAGACGCACGTACGTCGCGCGCGCGCGTTTCTTGGCGCGTTGGTCGTCGCGTAATTTGGACGGTTCCGGCTGCCAGAAAGAAAGAGAGAGAGAGAGAGAGAGAGAGAGAGGAGGATTCGAGGAATGCGGGAAGATACAGGCGTAGCGAGAATCCGCGGATCCATGAATCTAGTGATTTATAAACGACCGGGTTGCGCGTGGATTTAATTTAAGATCGAGATAACGATGGAAGAATTTAAGACAGGAATTCGCGCGTGTGTACGAGGCTTTAAAAGCTCGATTGAACGAGCAAACAACTGCGATTCGCGCGCAGAGATACAGTTGTGAACAGAATGATTCTTACCTTTACCCATTCTTATCCGTCGATGCTTCGGGGGATGAATCTAGAGCCCGAAACGCGAAAGGAGAATGTGTGAATGTAGATTCGTTTTGGCTCTATTTTCACAGTGTCCTAATAAATTAACGAAAACGTTCGAGGTGCCCAGTTTTAACGCGCGATGTCTTTTAACATGACCTGATGTTTACCCGATGTTTACCAATAAAACATGTCGGTTTAAAACGTGTTTAAAGCAGACATTTCGAGCATTTTTTAAAACAAATAATATATGAAGACCCGGGGGGAAAAACAAGGAATGTCGGTTTTATTAACAATGAGATATGATCGCGCGCGCGTCATTTTGTAGCGTTCAAGAGATACTACAAACATCAATGATACTACAATGTGCATCTTGGATTGAAAACTGTATTAATCAGTGAAAAAATGAAGGTAGAACATTATAGGGGAAATAAAAAGCTTTAAAATTCATTTTACTCAAAAGTATAAAACTGACATTCCTTGTTTTTCCCCCGGGTCTTCATATTAGAGCATTGCATGCACCATATTCATGATAGATTTGAATAATACTTAAAAGATTATATTATAGATACTTAAATGATTATATATATTATAGATACTTAAATGATTATATTATAGATACTTAAATGATTATATATTATTGATATAAATATATTGCGTTTTTATCTCTAACAGTATAATAAATTAAAATTTTCCATTAATTGTGAGAAGTTTGCTTATAACAAATACATAGTATATCTTCATTGATTTTGAGACAATTTCATTCAGATGATATACATCGATCACTCTTCTGTTATTAATTTTCGCAATTCAGTTAACATTAATTTTTGAACATTGTCCAATTGTTCCTGATTTTTAACTTGTTATGCATATGTAGATTATAAGTTATAAATTTTAAAATATTCATTGTGAATAGAATCCATTGCGTGTACACGCAATATAATATATTCAAAATAGAGCTTACTGTCATGAATAACCGGTTGGTTATTTCTTACATTTACAAGGTGCTTATTAGCGTAGTAATATTAAATTGCTTGTTAGTATCAATTTAATGCGAGGAAGAGGAATTTTAGTTTTAAGAAATTACGTTACAAGATCGCGAATAACCGTCCGTGATATATAGCAGCAATGTTTATGTGACTCGCAAATTAATATTAAATCGACGAATATCAGTCCGATAATTAACACTAAAGCTATACCGACAATTTTATATGGTATGTGCGTTTTAAGTCCGAAAGTAACGGCGCGTAGTTTAAAAGAACTAGAAAAATCACACATAAATTATTAATAAGCACTAAGATCTGCTACGACCGCATTTGGCCGCTTTCGATTTTAATTGTTTGTCACAATTCACGATCTTGTAATTATTATATTGTTTATATGTACCTATTTCTACCGAACCGGATTATATGTATATTACGAAAAAGTCGTGAAGTCAATTGAGGAAAAGCGATAACATTGAATGCAGAATTTTTATCAAAAGTTTAAAAACGATCATTTGACCGACGGTGGTAGTTTTAGTGTTAATCAAAAGTTTAAAAACGGTCATTTGACCGGCGGGGGTAGGTTCAGTGTTAAAAGTGTTAATTTTTTAAATCTTACACACGAAAATCGATCGTTCCCCCTTTTTTTTATTTTAAAAATTTACATATCAAATTCCTCTCGATGGAATATAATTCTCCCTTCACACTTTTCGCGCGTGTGTGTCTACGTATGTTCGCGCTCGGCTATTTCTGATCTGCTCCACGTACGAGATGCGTAAAACGCGTACGGTCCTCGGGGCAAATCACGCCTGAATGCAGAATGCAGAACGTCCCGCCGAACGCGGCGCATCAAAACTGCATTTGCGTTTTAATGGGCGTCCCATTGAATCTGCCACGGTGAGTTATGTCGACCGCGCAGTAAGCGGTGTAAGCAAAACGAGTATACATAATTAGCGTGTAAACAAATGCAGAACGTTCCACCATGCGCCGCCGCGCGCCAAAACGCTGCGCCGGTCACGCGCGTTGCCGGAAGATCGGAGCAACCGCGCAACTGCATCACTCGCCCGCATTGTCGGACAGCGTACGGAAGAAAAAGAGAATGAGTCGAGATCGAAATCGATCTTGAATAGAGTGGAGTGATTTTTGAACCTCATGCCCAAGGGCGTCCGCAGGATTTTTTCCAGAAGGGAGGGCATGATTCAAAATATGTAATAAATTGTAAGACGACTTGACTGGCCATAGATGGTATTCTATTTATTACTACGTATCAACCATACGGATTGTGGTCCTCTACGAGTAACAAATTTTTAATATTAATAAATGCTAAAGCATATATTAAATTCTCTCCCCCCTCCCATGATTCAAAATATTACTCTTCCAGAATTAGAATACTTATATAAGTAAGGGTTGGTTTATAATAGCCGTAACCGTAAAAATTGGCCAATCGTAGTCGATTTATACAAGAATTGGCCAATACCAATGGCCAATTTTTACGGTTACGGCTATTATAAACCAACCCTAAGAGAAAATGCCATTTACGGTCGCGGCGGTTCTTGGTGCCTAAATAATAATTATTTTTGTGAATATTCCTACTCATGCGAACTGCGCGCCGCATATTCGTCGGTCTTGAAACACAGTCCTTGCATGAAGCCGGAATAATTAATTCACATATATATGAAAGGGAAAACTACGCGTCTCGTCGGCGAAGTGTTAATCCTTAACTCACGAGGTGCGATGTCATCCACAGTTTTCAAGATGGCGACTCGTTTTTCCCACCATATTTGTCAGACTCAATTTTTAGGATTCTAGTTCTTAAAAAAATCATGTGTGAATATAATTTTACAAAAATTATAATATTTGAACTATATATTGTAATAAATTGTAAAATTAAACTATAAAAGAAAAAAAAATAGAAATTAAAACTTCTTATATCACACTTCATGGATTAAGGGTTAACCCTTTGAAGCATGGTAAGATTCTTCAATCTCACCCTTTTTTCTTCATTTTTAATTATTTAAACTATGTTTTTGATCTTTCCATCCGGATTTTTTATACTTTTAAGATCTATAAGATGTTAACGAACATATGAAAAATGTGAAGAACCAAATTTTGTTGGTTGTAAAACAATGCTATAAATAAACAAATTGTGAAAAATTGCATATTTTTCAGAAAAAATGTATTTTACAGTGATCTATAAGTAATATCGTTATAAAACTTGCATACTTTAGGTTTTTGGGGTCACTGATTACTGAATCTGAGGTCGAAACTCAAAAATTCAAAATGGCGGGCCTGAATTGCGAAAATTTAAGCGATTTACGTGAAATTGGATCCGCCATTTTTAATTTTTAAATTTTTCCACCTCAGATTCGTAATCAGCAACCCAAAAAACTTATAAGTACATAGGTTACCTGTAAATTAACAATAAAGAAAAATGCTTCAAAGGGTTAAACAACAAAATGACGCTCCGATATTAAAAATAGCCGTCCAAACGGCCATTTAATTTTTCTATGAAAAACTATCACATATTTTCGCTATGTAAAATGCATAATTCGTTCGAAGAACGTATCCAAAGCCTCATACATACCTTCTCTCCATTTACCTGAACGGAATAAGTTCGACGCCTACGTTCGGCTAGATGTTGCCGCACATAGCGTAAATTCAATCATACGAAAATGCAAATCGCTGCTTTCGATAGAGGCGGTTCTGACGCATACGATGCACCGTGTCGGATTCGATGGAACGCGCGTTAAGTCGCGCGCGAGGATAAACGCATGTCTGACGGAACGTCCGCGTTTGATCGTACGTGTTTATTTGTTCGCTCGGTGAGTAAGCTCTTGCGGCCGCGCGTCCAACGTAAACGCATCGCGCCTCGCGCGTAAACGCGCGCGTATTTCCTCGGAGAGGAGAGGCGCAGCCGGCCGCGTTGCGTCGTGCGTGACGCATCGCCGTGGCCGTTCGCGCGTGACTCGGCCGTACGCACTCACGCACGCACGCGTGTACCTAACGCTGTATCTATGTACGTACGAACGTGTAAGTGAAAAATTCTCACCCGCGTAAAAAACGCGACCCACAACGGGACGTAGGCGTCAGGGTTATTCCGTTGAGTAAAACGGACGTTCGGACGGTTATTTTCAATATCGTCGGTCTATGAAAAACATTATCTTGTCGTTTTAACCCTCCGCTGACGTCAAAATCTGTAACACAATTACTGATACTGGATCTGTGAAACTCATTTAATTTATCAAATATAAATGAGAATAGGCCAAATGTCGGTCTGCAGCGGATCTTGGTGCCTAATAATAATTTTTTCTGAATATTCCTGCTCATGCGAACTGCGTGCCGCATATTCGTCGATTTTCAAACACAATCCTTACATGAATTTATGTTGATTAAAAGGTATTAATTAATTTCAAGGAATCAAAATGGCATAACTCATAAAAATCTCATAAAATAGAATGAATACCATGGGCGCCCTTATAACTTCTTCAAGGGAGAAGACAGAGTGTAAATATATTTAGGTGTGTCAAATGAACGTATTTCTAAACATTTTTAAAAGAAATATTTATGCAGATTTTTATTTTTAATTGTAAATTTCAAACAAAAAATTATCCGATTGTCAATCATAAAATTATATTCTAAATTGAAAAATTTAAAATCCAAAGGGATACATATGCCTCTTGTTCTCCTTTATGGGCGTCCATGATGAATACTTCCAGCCAGAAATAATTAGTTGAATCGACGTTAATTTGACGTTGATGCGTTGATGTCAAATATACTGGTTGATATTTTTGTTATTTTCGACCTGATCATAATTGTTTTTAAGTTAATTGAGCAATTGCAAATATTTCTATAAGATTTCTATTGTCTTTCAGCTAATTCTATATCGAATACAAAGTATAACTGCGCTTTCTCCGACCTTGTGTCAATTCGATATAGAATTGATCGAAAGACAATAGAAACTTTATAGAAATATTCGCAACTGCTCAATTAACATAAAAACAATTATAATGTGGGCAAAAATGACAAAAATATCAACTAGTATCTGATTACTCATCGACGCATCGACATCGGATCGACGAATCATTTCTAGCTGAGATTAAATTCATTTTATTTAGCGGTGACAAAGAGATTTATAATTGAGTGGATCCAATAGATCCCACCGTCAGCTCCAAAAGGTGAGCTAACACCTCGCCAACGCATCGTCGATCGAAACGAGGTCCTTGCTCGTCGCCTCTCGCTCGTGGGAACGAGACGAAGCGAGATAAGATTGGCCGCTTTGTGCGCTTCGCGACTAATTGCGCGCTCCGGCGATATTTGAGACTAACGAGATACGCGGTAGCGAGTTCTCTTCTCCCGGCCGCGTACGTGCGTGCGGTTTTGTCGAGGTATCGAGCCTTGCCGCAATATCGCGGAGGATGATCGGGAGAACGCGTGCGTCTCGCACGCGGGAGGAACGGCTCCTTGGCGGCGACCCGCGGATTTCGCACGTCCCCGTAATTATACGAGGCGGCGTATAGCGCCGCGCGTTTCTATTATTACGCGCGTCCCGCCGCGAGTCTTGCCGCACAAAAAGTAACAATCCCGAGGCATCTTGTAAAACAAACGTTGGCGGGGGATCGTCTTCCTATCGCTCGCTTTTGTGTTACGCAGGAATCTTCCGGATCACTGACCTCTCTCGTCACACCCGCTTAATCCGAATTCCACTATACTTCTTCAACAATTTCGCTTTTACTAAGAAAAAAAAAAATAGTTGCAATTACCATAATTTATAGTTATTTTCAGCGCCAACTATATTTTTATAATTGTTTTAACCATGATTGGCAAAACATGATTGCAAATAAAGTTATTATTACTAACATTATAGCAGTACTGACAATAAAAAAGGACCTCCTAACCATAATTATTTTACTATGCTATTATAGTCATAAATATGAAACACTTTTTTCTCAGTGTAATCTCGAGAACTCCAACCCAAGGAGAACAGAAAAGTCAAAATAATGTCAATTTGACATTATATTGACCAAATTTACGTCATTTTTTGGCCATAATTGAAATTTTGATGTAAAAATCAAAAAGACATAATAAAAAAGAAGTCAATCTAAAGTCATTTTTAAGTCATTTGAAATCGAGATTTTAATCACGACCAAAAAATGATATAAATTTGGTCAATATGATGTCAAATTGACCAAATTATTTTGACTTTTCTGTTCTCCGTGGGAATTTAATCGAAATAATTTAATAATATTTGTCTTTTTAATATTTTTATAATACATATCGGAATATGTACAGTTATGTGCAAAATAATTTTTAAGCACCGGCTTAAAAAAGGAACTCCAAATTTTTATGTTTCCTCCACCATGCTGAACTGTTTGGGCTTCCTTTACAGTTCATCATTCTTCTTCTTCTTTTTCTCAATTTCACTTTTAATATTATTATGCGTATAGCGCGTGTCTGATCCAATATCATATCACTAATAGAGATATATCATTTGTAATTTCCTAAAAAATACTTTCTAAAAAATATCTAAGATTAAATTCTGACTTTTGTGTGATCATATAAAAAAAAATGTATATATACGTATATTTCGAATATTTGAAATATTTCTATGCGATGCTATTTTGAACATAACTGTATAGTCCGATAGATATTAAAAGAAACGCACGCAGCAAAACTTTGCTTCGACGTAATAAATTTAAGAGTGATTAACGAGAGACTCTAAAGAGAGGAATTGATATTTCGCATGGCGCCGGGTTTTGATGTGATTTTAAATTTATGCGAATCCGGTACGTTCGCGAGGACGATATCAAAGGCATCGGTCTGTAACCGTGCCATCATAGGCGTCCGCAGGGGCGGGAGGGGGGCAAGAGGGGGCATTTGCCCCCCTCCCCCTGGAATCGGCAAAAAATTAAGCATTTGCTCTCTCTTTGAACAAAGGAAAGATAAAGTTGCGTTAAGCTTGCCGATCTCTGCCCTAATCCATAGGATTATAATTTCAAAAGGTGTATAAATTTCAAATTACAAGTATTCTAAAGGCTCCCGCACAATCAAAAATATAAGGAACAAGGAACAGATATTAGCGATTGGGATGAGGAAGAAAGAAGAAAGAAGATTCTTCCTTCTTCCACATCCCAATCGCTATAATATCTGTTCCTTGTTCCTTATATTTTCGATTGTGCGGAGGCCTTAATTCTGGAAGTAATATTTTGAATCATGCCTTCCCCCCCTTGGAAAAAAATCCTGCAGACGCCCTTGCGTGCCGTGTACGCGATGCCCGTTTGCCACGACATTGGCACCACGCGAAATGCTCTTACGCAAAAGAGAGGAGTACGTCGCCCATGGCAAAATGTACAACACGCACATGTTTCTCTCATATTTCCACTTGTGTTTTTATTTTGTTAATTTTCTCGTATAATATATACTAACAAAACATTTAATTACAAAACATGGGCATATCTGTGTGTCCGTGTGTCTTCTTCGTATGTGTGTGTGTGTGTGTGTGTGTGTGTGTGTGTGTGTTTGTGTATGTGTACACGTGTTCCTGTGATGAAAGCGGCTATGTGTTCTTTTTCTCTATGCGGGGTACGCGTACCTCTTCTGGTTAATGTAGATATTACGATTAAACTTCATAAGTTCTCTACGATAAGTAGATGGATTGATAACGACAATTTACACGCAAAAAACGTGTGGCAAATGCCCCCTGTTCCCCCCCTTCGCCCCTCCGATTCTCGTTTCCACAACTTCGTTCCTCGTTCGTTCAATTATTCGCATTCATTTAATCGCGAGAGTCAGTTTTGCTCGGTCGGGCCTCACATTTACCGAAATTCTCTTTCTTTCTTTCTCTCTTTACAACCTATGTCCGTCGTAAATATGCAAACGCAAAAAGGGATAAAAACGCTACTGTAATATGCGATATAATAATATTACCGTACTTCGATATTAGTTATAAATAGTTTTTTTTTTTAATAATTATTTGTCCAAACACTGAATATTTTACAACAGCCATCGAATCTCAACTATTTGTAACTCTATTTAAACAGTTTGCAACTTTTACAGTTCATCATTCTTCTTTTTTTTTTCTCAATTTCACTTTTAATATTATTATGCGTATAGCGCGTGTCTGATCCAATATCATATCAATAATAGGGATATATCATAAATTTTGTAATTTCCTAAAAAATATTCTCTAAAAAATATGTCGACCTAAAGATTATTATGACTGATAATCACAGACAATTTTTTCAATTTTTTCCCTTTTTCCCTTTCATACCGTCGTCGAGTTTGTCGAGTAATTGTTATTTATCCTTCCCTCTTACCGTTTCTTTTAAACAAGTACAATATTTCAAAATTCTACGCTCTGTTTAAACGTTAGAATAATAGTTTTATACATGTCTTAAGAAGCGTTTTACATTTCAAGTTTTTTTTCTCCCTTCTTTCTCATCTAATTCCTTAAGTCGTAAGGATAATATCTCAATCTTCCCAGCTTATCCTTTTCTCGAGGAAAAAAGAAAAGAGATCTGAAGAGCGCGATGAGACGAAATTCCCGGTTGTGAGAGATCGCAATTAGCGTGACGATGCGCCGAAACCGTCGCATTGCGAGAACGCGGTAATACGCACCGCGCGGGTTCGTCATTTTTCCGCGAAATCAACTTAATCACTCGCAATTTTTAACGCAACGCTGAAACGCGACGTCCGTTCGAATCGTCGTACGGAAGCGGGTCCGTCTGTCGAGAGGTAAAACATGCGTAAAAGTCGGAGAGAAACGATCTACCTATTACATCTATACATTAGTATCATTTTTTTTCTTTAATTATTGTTAGACTACACGTTTATTCATCGTACCGTTCTTCGGATGTTCGTCGCTTTTTTTATGCTTTTTTTACACGCAGCGTTATTTTTTTGAAAGGTGCTGATGGGTGTGGTAAACAAACGGTGCTTAATGTGCCCAAATATACGAGTGACTTGAGTAGTGATGTATTATGCTTTCTCTTTCTCTCTTTCTCCTTTTCTTTTGTGTGTATAGATTATAATTAATAGCGATAATAATAATAATAATAATGAAGGCTGTATGCGTAATATACTAAGGAGGGTCGTACGCCCTTTCCACGCAGTTTAAAGAGTAGTTCAAAAAGACACAGAGTATGTTCCAGAAAGCACCCGATAGATATTCGTCCGAATTCATCAGGCAAGGATTATCAAGAGACAAGTAAAAATCTCTCTCTCTCTTTCTCTTTCTCACACGTTTCGTGTTCCGCTACAAGCACACACTCAAACTGTTCCATACTTTTTTTTTGCCGAAGTACTCGCATGGGTACTTTACAGAAGTCGTCGGTGATACAAATAATGAGAAGGGAGCGATGTACTGAGAATTTAAGTCTACTCGCAAGCGTAGAAATGAAATCGGACGATGATGAGAATAGCTTACAGTTTACAATCATAATACGTAGCGATGTAAAAATCGGGTTACATGGTATGCATGTCTACAGAGTATACACTTTGTAAAGTCCAAATTAACTCTGACGTAGCGTAACGATCAGGAGGCTGTAATCGAATTAAACAATATACGCTTGCTCGTTTGCTAGAAAAAAAAGAAAGGATCTGATCCTTGTATCAATCAATGATGACTACCATATATGTGCACCGGTCTTAAATCGTTCAGTTTACGTTAGTACTTTTTCGTCAACCCTAATACCGTCTCGTCCATAATCAATAAATATCAATAAAATATCTAACATTGTTATATTTTCAAGTAAGTTACCATCCTTACTAGTCGTATTACTTTTCATGTACAGATTAAAATTAATTATCATTATATTAACAATATTCATCCTCGAATATAATAGTTATTAATTATCGGTAATTATAATATTAAAAAAAAGATTCACAAAATATCTAAAAAATGGCAATTTCACGTGACCAGAACAGGTTTCCGTTTTCCCTCGTTTTTATAACTTTTTACAACTCAGCGTACGCGCTTTGTACCAAACCAGGCCGATTAAAATCGCAGCACGTCTGACATTATTCGCGTGCTCAAATAATGCGCTCCTGCCACCCCATTTCACCCCTTTATATTACCTCTTTAAATAATTCACGATCAATATTCTTCGTATAACGCATTTCTTATTATTATCAAACACTTCCGCACTGTCAACCTTACTATCTCTTACTCTAGGCCATTTTTTCATGAAAAGTGCACTTAACGGTGTCCATGGAGCACCAAAATTTAAGGGACTACCACCTCGGCAGAAATTGATTAATCGCGCTAAAATACGTTGTGTCGTAGTTGTATCGGAGGGCGCAGTGCCACGCCGTTATGGTTGTGTTAGTTTCGAATATAAAATATCATTTGCGTAAATATATATCTAAATCTATCACCGGGTGAAAGCGTAGGTACATGTAAAAGTAAGGCAAAACTGGACTTCACAGAAGGGTATTGGTACGGAATACACATGGTATATATATATATATATATCCGTAAAAATGTAAAATATATATTCCTATAAAAGCATCTCTAATATATTTCCCATTATGGGAAAATATCACAAACGTTCGCCGGGAACGTACCCGGAGACGTTTATCTCAAACAATGGATAATCTTCGTCGGAGTGGACGATAAACTGATTTTTTTGATAAAAACTCTTTTAAAAGGATTGTTAAAACCATTAGCGCTTCTATTAAATACTCGTCGAATAAAATGTCGTATCTGACGTATCGTTCAAACAATAAAATTCGAATAATAAAGTCGATGAATATGATCTTGGCAAGGTGGAAGCACAAATATAGATGCGACATCTAAAAAATGTACAAAAAAAGAAAAAAAGGGAAATAATATCGAACTCGTGCTATTCATTTTTACACACGAATAAATAGCTTGAGACTCTTGAACTGGAAAGCAAAATATCCTCTCGTCAATGATGCGACGTAAATAATAAAACACAAAATTGTATCAATGTCTGCCAAAGTAGGTACACCTTCGAACAATGTCCTGCTACAGGAGACTGTTCTCGCTTGCCATTCTCTATCTCTCTCCTTAATGCCTACATTCCTAACTTAAGTTAAAACTGGTTTGCTGTACTTACATCAAAGACGATATATCTAGTCTAACAATTACATATTTTACAAAAACATTTTAAATCTGGCCCTACAGCAGACATGAAATGTCACGAAGTTAGTCATACACTGTACACTAAATTTAAAATTTATACAAATCATTTAAATATACAATTGTCGCGTATTTTATGTTCACGCACTTGATAAGATCATTTGTACACCATGCTTATGTCATTTTTATCTTGTGACACTCGAAAGAAACATAAGTGGCTTTCCGAAAGCTGCGATTATCATCGAAAATCCGCTGCTTTCTCATCGTATTCTCGCGGCACCATTTTCCATTTTTATCCTTACGATACGCTCGTCTAATAAGGGGAAAGAGTTCGTTTTCAAATCCGATCAAAGCATCGAGAGATCCATATCATGCAAGATACACAGGAATTATGCGAACTAAGGAGCACTCGCATTTAGTGTAAAGTGTAAGATAACTTGTACACTTAAGCCTCAATAGTAGATAATAGGTAGAGTCTAAAAGTCGTGCGAGAAAGCACAGGCGTGAATAAAGTAACACTTTCAAAAGTCTGAAGCGCGTTAGTAAAACGCACGACTTTGTCGGATACGAAAGCGGGACATACTCGAATGGTTTATTGCTATAGGTATATATACCTCCCGTTAAATCAACTACAGGAACGTAGCTGTCTAAAGTAACATCGTCGTAACCGCCGTGCTTCGCGTATTACGTCTGGCCTTCTAATATTTAAAATGTATAATCTATGTTCTTTTATAGTAATAAAAAGCTGCAATCTCTGAAAATAGTTTGATGATGAGTAAAATGAATAACATTCAATAAAACGAATCCTATTCGAAAGCGCGCGCGCAATTATAGCACATATCTTATTTCTTTGTCATCGGTCGGCTGCTTAGGATAAGCTGTATATACGCAGTCTCAGTTGAGGTATTTGCGACATTTGCGAGAACCGCAAGTACACGGGATCTTGATATCCTCGAATGGGAATTTGTAGTCGTACGTCAACTCCTCCCCTTGAATGATGCGACGAAGAGCAAAAATCAGTATGTGTTTCTTACCTAGAATGTCCACCACTCGCGAGTAGCAGTTTGGCTGTAACATACACATTTTCATATAATACATATTTATCATACACATTTCAACATACGAGTTATCATATGTGATGTTTACATAATTTCGATTGAGCGTACTTAGTCGATCGGATCAGCCGTTATCGAGATCCGATAATCGAAGGGTCGTCTGAGAAGACGTCTCGCGTAAAAGAGTCACGGTGCGGTCTCGCTACGCGTTTACTTGGCGCGAGACACTACCGTGTCTCTTGATATTAATGCTCGATTATATATTATGTAATCAATTATACGTATAATGCTATTTAAATTATATATTTTTCTACATATTTAAAAGCATTAATATACAAATAGTAATATTATTAATATAAAAACTTTTGCCAATTTGTATATTATTAGATAAATTCTTGGTAAAAGGAAAGAAATCTCTCGTACCTCACACGAATGATTGATAAATCTAGCTGCATTCCCTTTCATAGTAGCATCAACAACTAGATGATCGTCGATTTTAAACATGTAACAGCCTATGTTCTTGCTGTCGTAGTACTTTTCTCTTTTGTCGGTCAAGGAAGATCGAATAACCTAATGATAATGAGTTGACAATAAGTTCAATAGTAATAATAATAATAGCGATACCGATTATAAGTATCGCGACATAATCTTCCAATATATTTACGAATAGTTGCTTGCTACTTACTTCACCAGCGTATTCAATGACCATCTCACCAGGTTCGATATCTCTCAAACAAAACAGTCCTCTACCATGTATGTGGGAATAGTACACACCGACAGATGCTTTTGATGTTTCCTTAAGTATTCTAAAGCGCATTGCCATGGGCAAATTAGTACTCACGGCTCGCCTGAAACAATATTCGTCACAACGGCCTGATACCTTGCACTATCAAGGTTCTATTAAATAAGTAAATTAATAGACGCTTATTTTTAATCTGGGATGTTACAGATCCTTTTGTGACCATATAGCGACCCAGTGAAGTACAACTTACGTTCAATGTATAACATGTATCAAAAGTTGATGTGCGATTATTAATATAAAAAATGCAAATGCATCACACCAAGACTACGCGAAAATAGTCAAGATTTGTACTGATAATCATACAATGCAATCAGAAATTACGAATTAATTTTATGAGAAACAATACGATAGCACGATTTTATCTTTACGTCACCTATATATACACGAGATGAATTTTACCTGGACTCCGTTTCCGATGTTGTAATGATGTTGGGATGCGGCCTGTGCTGCGATGCCAACCAGCTGAACATATCGTGCACTTTCCTGCCCTTGAAGGGTTCCGCTCGTGCCGCCCCGTTGACGCACGCTGCCGGCAACTCGTTCTCCATCTCATCGGGTTTCGGCGGCGTCAAGGTATGGAATTTGGGCTTATACTTGCTGCACCTATTGACGCCCGGCAATTGCTCGATCAAATAGATGGCCGCATTGTTCTCCAAACCGAGACCCTCGGCTAAGGGATTATGGGGCAGAGGTGGCAAGTTGTGCGCCTTGCGTGCATTCTGCACTGCCTGATACACTGTCTCCCAGACCTCGGTCATAGATGTGGCGGTGTGAGTGAAGCCGTCCTGCGACTTGATTTCATACATTAAGATCGGTCCCTTCGAACAGCTTTTCTGCAACTGCGATGGATTCTGCTGCGGATTGCTTCGCACCGGTCTGATCGATTTCGTCACTATTCTGGGTTTCTTTACGGCTATAGGCGGCGCCTTCGCCTTGAGTATATTCACCTTTGCGTCTACGGGCTTTACCTTGTCCTCGAGCTTGTTCGCCTTGAGCGTGAACGTTTTGATCGGCAGCAATTGCAACGACGCGATCTGAGGCACCTGCTTCGACGGCAATATCTCCACGGATGTTATTTGCGGTGTCTTTTTGCTCTGAGGGACCGCCTTCATATTACGCGTAATTTTGTAAGAGCCGTCCTGCAGCTGTTTCTGCAGCACTATCTTCAATGATGTGTTCTGCAACTTTTCCTTGTCAAGCTCCAATTTGAGATTCTCTTTTACCTTCTCTATAGTCTCCGTATTCAGTTTGATATTATCGCTGATATTATTGAGCACGGTCTCAGGTTTTCTTATCTGCACGATTTGCTCGGTGATCTCCTTTTTCGACTCCACGATTTCCGGCTCGGCTGGCTTGATCACTGGTTTTGTCGGCTCTTCGATCGTCAAATCGTCTTTCTTCACCGGATCCTGCTTGAGCGTCACAGCCTGCATAGGCAGCACCCTATTCATCGGCCGACTAGTTGGCATGTTGTTCGTCGGCATCGTGATCTTGTTCTGCACGGAGTTGGAATTGGAAACAACGATTGGGCCGTTACTGTTGATGCTTGCGTTCACAGAATTCGGACTCAACGCGGTCCCGCCGATGTAGCTCTTATGCATGCTATTTACATCGTGGTTAGATTTATTATGTACAACTATATTCCTTTGCGATATATAATGATTCGATAGAGGCGGTATCTTGGACGATGATATGCTGGACTTGATCATGCTGGTGTTCTCCGATACGTGCTTCGAGTCGAAGTACGGCCGTACGCTGTTATTCATCGGTTGCTCCGTGCCAAATAGAGGCTCGGTGATCTTCCAGGTGGCTCCATGATTCGCCTGGACTGAGTGCATAACCGGACTGGGTCTCACAGCGACGCGAGGTATCATCGGCATCGCGTGAGGCGACGGTACCGGCGGTATCGACAATGGAGGCGGGGGCGGGGCTAATGCCGGCGGTGATAGCTTCGTCGGCGTCATCACGCTTGCCGACGTCGCGTTTGACGAGCACACGTCCGCCACCTGAATCGACGGAATCATCGAATGCTCCATGGCCGCGTTTTGACACGATATTGGTGACACGGCGTTACACGCGATGCCACCGTAAGCTCGCTCCTGAGACGGGGCGGAAATATTGATCTGCGGCGGCGTCGCGATTGGTTCCATTGACAGTGTTGGTGCTGATATTGATGCTGGTACTGACACCGGTGCCGATGCCAATGCCGGAGCTGCTGTTGGTACTGGTGGCAGTGACGGCGCCGATTGGTTCACCACCACGTAAGGCACTCCGGGCACGTTGGGCATGCCACTTACGCCCTGCACACTCGCCATGTTAGGCACGCCGGCTATATTGGGCACACCGGACATGTTCGGCATGCTCGATACATTCTGCATCGTCGTTACAGTAGGTACGCCCGGTACAGCTTGCACGTCTACGATGGGCTCCATCAGCTTAGACGCTTGAAACACCTGTGTTGTTGTCTGATAGCTACTGGCCAGTACCTGCGGTACGGTACCCGCCATAAACTGACTAGACGACATCACGGTGTTGCTGACGATCGTCTCCAGGCCATAGTACATCGGTTGATTCGACACAAACATACCACCAGTTGGATCGGTAAACATCTCCAGAGTGGGCGTAGAGCTCAGCAACAGCTGCTCCGACGATATGACACCACATTGGATCGCACTGGGTTGTTGCTGTATGATGGTACCCAGTACCGTGGGCTGCGTCTGCGCAATCTGTACGCTCGGCAGTATTGATATACCACCGTTCTGCAGTGTCAACAGATTGTCGGACGGTGCCTGTATGTAGGTGCCCGGCATCAAGGGATTTGCGGTGATCAGCTGTGGCTTGAAGCCGGTCTCGTGCTGCCCACCACCTATCGTCGTGATGTACTGTAAGTTTTGGCCGGATTGCTGTTGTAGTGCCTCCACGTAAGCGGACACGATGCCCGGCGACGCTACTTGCTGGAGGATCACCGTGGGCGGTCTCTGAGCGGCCTGATGTACCTGAATTACCGGTGGGCCGTTCGACATCGCCGTCGGTTGGAATCTGGCATTGTGTGTGGCATTGTGCGGTATCTGCACGTTTTTCAGAACGTGCGGCTTAACGCTCTTGGTCTTAGGTTTGGCCACTCGTATATTCTTCGATTTGGAGGTTCGAGCGATCTGCGCGTTCGTTTGCGCAGACTCGTGCGCGGTCTGCACACCTGTGGACGAGAAATTGGGAGACATCTCCGGGCTTGGGACGGTCTGCGAGCTCGTGCTGTCCGGCGAGTTCATCGGCGTGTTCACCATGCCGTGCGCCGTAACGTTAGAATCGCTGGAGATGGACGGCGGGTCTGTGATCTCTGTTATTTGCACTGTGCTTTCCTGAGGAGGTAATACTGCTGGGTTCGGCAGGGTAGTAGTCCTGCGAGTGTATTGAGTCTGCACGATCACGTCGTTGGACGTTAATACTGTCTGGTGTACAGTCTCGACGGTGGCGTGTGTCGCATGGATCTGCGGCGTGATAATTGCCTGGGCGATCGGCTCGATTTGGATACTGGGATGAGGTGACGCTACGGACGCCTCGATGGGTGATGTCGCCTGAATATCCGTGTAATCGGTCGTCATAGTGCGGCCCTCGGATGGTGAAAGCGTGATGAACTGCGGCGACACAGAACCCATGTTCGGTGAAAACCCCGACTCTGGCGACGCCAACTTGTTATCCATAGTCTCCGAGTCGCTATCGCTGGTGATCATGATATCACAGTTGGCCAGGTGACGGTTGTAGCTGTCCTCGGTGCGGTACGTGGAGTGACATCTTTCACAGGTGACGGTTCGATCGATGTGCTCGAACGGTGACGACTCATACGAGGCATGGATCAACCTTTCATGCGTCACCATGTGTTGCGACGAGACGCATTCGTCGTCGCTCGAAATATCATCTGCGCCATCCACCTGTGGGATCTGCAAATTCATCTTGAGATTCTTCTCCTTGAACAAAACTTCCGTCTTGTGCAAGGTGCACCTGGCGGTTGGTATAGTCACAAGGTTACTATTACTATTGCCACTCTTCGTCTTCTGTGACTTGTCACAGTTACTCGACATATGCGATCTGATGAAGCCGAAGATACGCTTTGAGTGAAAAAGATTCGAAGGCCGCGCGTACAAGCCGAGTTCCTTCTCCGTACTCGGCTCGCCCGCGTCAGATGAGTGCTCGTCGTTAATGCCGTCCAATTGTGGGATCGATAATGATTCGGATGTTTGCAGGCTCGCGCTTTTCTCCTCAGCGTTGTACTCCGGTGAACTGCACTCACTGGCGCTATTAGCGTCAACCGACCCGTCGACCTGTACTATTCGAGGTTGCTGCTGTCTCGGATGCCAGAACAGCCTTTTATGCTCCTTCGTGTCGTCCCTGGTTGGCAATACGCGCCTATTCAATCCAGCAGAATCCTCAATGCAGTACTTTAACTCGCGCACGGAGTCGGATAGTATGTTAGGCGTGTTCCCTCTTCCCACGGTGACCATCCTCAATTCATGGAACATCGACGTGCGTTCGTTCTGCGCATCAAGAACAATGACACCAGCCTCGCTGGACTTGGTGCTGGATGGATTTCGGGGCAATTTTCGCCTTTTTATGTTAGAACCATAAGTGTTATCTAATTTGCAGCTCCAGGTAAGGCTACAGGAGCGCTGATGATGCCTCTGACCACCGACAATCAGCGGATTGTTTGACATCACCTCGGATTTGGATCGTTTCAGCTCTCTGCCACCGCGTTTTTGGCTCTTTGAGTTAAATAGGTCGTCCATAAGGTCCTGCACCGCGGTTTTCGCCTCCAATCGCACCCAGAGATCGTTGTGCGCTCCCAATTCCAGTAGAGATGAATCCATCTTGGAGATCTTATTCTCCGACGGCTTTATCGTTTCTTCAACTTCCGATGACAACATATCGTCCTTAAACAAATCCGCGTTGAAAGAGCCGTCGTTCTTTAAATCCATGGCTAAAAAATCCTCGTACGACATCTTTGAAAAAATGTCCTGCATAGAGATTCCGTCTAACAAGTCATGCGGCAAATCCTCGAATATGGCCTCCTTCAGTTCCGGTGGTAAAAGATCCGTATTGTTCTGCTCTGCTAAATTCTCATCGACCTCTTTGTTACACACGATATCGATGAGCGTATCTAGGGTTTGTTTGACGGCCAGATAATCGACTCTCTGCCTGTCTGTCAGCACTTCTTCCTTTTCCTGCTCCTTACTGTGATCGATGGTGATATTATTCTCCATGTCGGACGAGATATCCGGCATATGTACTTGCACGTAAGTCCTAATATAATATCTCACAATTTTATAAGGATTTACTGTGGACCAGTAGAGTCTAGAGCATTTATAATCGCATGGTATTATCTTCTCAGCCGTATCAGAAAATTCCGGAATAATGGTACCTAGACAGTCGACCATCAAAGAGCCTATCATCAACTTGACTTTGTTGGGTTCAGCGAACTTCTTTTTCTTACGATCCAACTCCACGTATACTGGTCGTTTCAAACTAAACTCATTTTCATTCTGCAGAGACTTGTAGGTGTGACTGTTCGAATGCGAGACGCAAAATACCGTTTTATCGTCGTTGAAAGCGAGCCCGACGTTCCTCGCGCATGGAAAGTGAAAAGTATTGCTGCAGTTCTTCGCACAACATCCGATGCTCGCGCCCTTCTTACCGCACTCGGAACAGCGAATCAAACGACCCCTCGAAATGGCACTGTGAACGTTTTGCAGCGAACCGTCGATTTCTTCAAATACCTCGTTTGACCACAGCGCGCAATTTGCGTGTACCCATTCGTTCTGCCCGCAATATAGCAGTCTGCCCTCTTTTGTCTCGTGCCCGTCGCCTAAACCCTTGCACAAACAACACGATCTACTGTCCTCGACGTGGATATTATACAGATTCGCCGTTTTCGCCGCAATCGCTTTCGGCGCTTTCATCACCTCCTCCTTCCATGCCTCTAGAATAGGATCGTCAAACTTGGTTGTTAGAACGGTATCTGTGCCAATGTCTTTAGTAGGCGTTAACGTATCGTCGTTGTTGTCGCTGCTCTTGAAATCCTTCGGAGTAAACCAGGGAAAGACCTCTTGCAGAATCTCGTGATACGTTTCTATCAGATCTTTCGAACCAACACGATTGATTACGTGCTCCATATCACAATGAAATTGCGACAACGATTTGTACTCGTTACAATTCACCTTACGTTTCACAGACATTAAAGTGGGCGAAGGCCTCACGATGATCTGCTGCTCGGAACAGTGGCATTCCGTAACGTCATTCGAAGAAACTACCGAGTCCTGATTTGTCCAGTCTTTTTTCTCGTTGTCTTGAGAGTCCTTCGGAATACAGTTCTTCACTCTAACCGAGCATTCTCTTAAATGGAATTTTTGTCGTAGCCGTCGCAGACCTTTTCTACTGGGACCGTCCATTGAATTTTCCTCCGAATCGGGTTTATTTATACCATCTCTGTAATTGGTACTCGAACTCGAATCGGTATCCGCGGACTTGTCACCATTGCACTCTTCCGATTCTTCATTTTCCTTTGTACAGTTTGTCTCGCTTTTATCTTCGGAAAACTCGAGTTTTCTCACACTCGAAACTGGCCTGCAGAGGCACTCCTTTCTGGGACTCCACTTAAGAGCTGTGCAAACCCTGCGGTTTTTACTCAGAGATTTTATCACACCGATGAAACCCGCCTTCAGTTCCGCTTCTATAGCATTCCTCCAGATGGAGGAATTTGAATTGGAAGAGCATTGGCTGCATGTAAATTCAATCGAATCAGGCAGGTAACTAAGTATCTGGTAACGCTCATTGGAAAGGCCTTCACAACGAGCATGTACCCAACAGGAACACTCGTTACACTCCATCATCTAAAAGAATACGTGCGATCATAGTATACAAGTTGCAGATACAAGACAAATTTCGTGATTGTGTAACTTTACTTTGCATCGAGATTAAACACACATACTCACCTTTGTGTCGAAATCGTTTTCGTTGTAACATCTCTGACACAAAGGACAATAGTTTCCTCGCTGTCTTAACTTAAAGCACATAGAGCAGAGAGGTAAATTACCAACATGAACGTTGACGCCCTCGCTACCGCAGCTTTTACATTTAATACAGCTCTGACAAACATAAGGTCGATCGGGACTATACAATCTGGAGCTAACACCGGATTTCGACAAACATGAATGGTGAAACGACTGACGACAACGAATGCAGGATAATTTCGGACCAGATCTAAGATGGCAGGACTGACATATCGTACACCGAGGACAACACCAGTTTGGCTGTGCACAAGCGTTCCATTCACTGGGTTCCAAACAGAAGGCATGGTATGGCTCGCAACAGCATTGACAGTGGATCAGCTGTAAAGAATGATCGTTATGTTGATAGTCCTCGAAGAGACGTAACATGTTACTATTACATGCCCACTTGTTATCCACCTATAACAAATTTTTCATATATTACTTACCGGCTCTTTACCGGCGCTTCCGCACAAATAGCAAATAGCAGGTATATGAAATAACTCAGAACCAATAAGGGCGAAACCCTTTGCTCCGACCTCAGAAGGATCATATTGCTCCCAGAAATCTATGGAAACTGTATATACAGTATCCATAGTTGCCTTAGACACCTGCGGTAAATATATTATTCACATCACTTTAATTTCGCTGAGTTCAAATTTCGCAATAAGTTTTACAGTTAATCGAATAAACAACCATAAACTCTCCACAAACTCACAGGTACACAAAAAAGCAACTTATAGACGTTATACAACGAAAATGGAATAACATAAGCCTATTCAATCTGTCATTGGCAAAGAATAAATATTGATATAGTATACATTGAGATCACTTCCTTCGATTATGTTTGAAAAATATCTTACCACTGGAAAATGCGACGTTGACATACTCTGTTGCGGTTTTCCTCTTCTCGGATGAGATTGTTGTGCCGTGTTAACGCTAAGATTTAAATTATTATCTTCATTATGCTTCTGCATTTCCTTTTCTTTCGTAATATCGTCTCTCTTTTCCATTCTCTCGATTTCCTTCATCGTCTTTGGAATGTTTTTGCCGTGTTCGTTGTCTTCTTTCGTGTCTGCAGTGGGAAAAGTTGCAATGGGTTGCCCAAGTGCGACACTAGCGCTTCGACAAACGTGCTTAACTCTCGGCCCTTTTAACTCGAGCCTTTGTCTCAGAGGTTGTGAATGTTGGTTACCGGTCGGAGAGGCAAGCATTGGATTTTTAATTTTCTTTCTTACTTTAATCCTGTTATTTTTCCTTCGCTTTTTGTTAGGCGATATGCTCATCGTGGAATCGACTGCAATAAAATCATACGTGAATACAAATAAACAATAATGCGATCTAAAAAAAGTACTTATAAAATAAGTTGTCTTACATTTATCTATTTTTGTATAGAGAAAGCCTCCGGTACCCTGATAACTCGTCTTTTGTCCCATTTCGAAATTTCTCCAACTCATGGCAGACTTAAACAAATTTCTTTCTGAACTGTCTTCCGCGGGCCAGCTGAGTTTAGACGAGCCCAACTTTTGCCCCTGATCTTCGTCTTGACCGAGCGGCAGAGAAATACTTAAAGAATCTCTCATTAATGGTGGCAATAACGCGTTTAAACCTGTCCTCAAGGCAGGTGGAATGTTGTAACATTTCAAACACATTTTCAACCAACACGCCGGGCATCTGGCTTTGTAAACGCATCTCATGAGATTCCATTGCTGACTCCTTACAACGGACGGGACTAAACACAGACCGTCGCCTTTATGACATTGGAGAATGGGAAGAACATTGTTTGAGGATTTAGCACAAGCCTGACGTTTGATCATTTTGCTTATAAACTTTCGGCAAGATTCGCAACTGTGAATGCCAAACTTGCGCGCCTGTTTCACGAATCGATAAAATCGCACTGCGCCACAAACACCGCATTTTATAGTTCCTGTTAATCCTGAAACAATAAACAATCATAATTAGAAGATAAGATAGTCTTAGATGTTGAAGGTATAAGTGTAATAAATACAGCTCCAAAATTGCTATAAAATAAGAAATATATACCTAAAGTGCTTCCTCCCATAGTGTTACTGGTGCTCGTCGTTGAAAATGGTCCTTCTGTGCCAGCTAAACCCTTGTTATCCAACTTTAATCTTGCTTTCCTTAATATAACTTTTCCACTATTGAGTTTCACTCCGCTAAATTCGGATTGTTCGCCTTCCGAGTGATTGCTATGCTCGCTTTCGCTTTCAGATAAATTGTTTTCCGTCTCAAAATTGTTCAATGTACTAACCACAGTCTTATTACCATTTTCAGGCTGATCTTCGGTTTCCGCACAGCTACCTTCCGTTAATCCTGCACCACTTTCAAAGCTCGCCTGATTACTTATCTCGCTCGCTATCTCATTTTGAGTTCCTGATCTCGTCTGAACTCTGGAAGACTCGAAGTGTGGAACATTGGAATCGGGAAGAACTTTTGTAGGAATAGAAATCTGTTTCTGATTTCTGGGAATTGTTGATTTCACAGTTTGTGCCGTCCTGCTCGAGTTTTGTGAGCATTCTTGATTATTATTAGAGTTATCGGATGTGCTGTTTGATACTTTATTCTTACACGATATAGTATGAGATTTCTTTACTTCTCTATGAGTGGGTTTTGATATTTGTGCGTTTTGTACAGAATTCGCTGATTTCTCCGTATTTTTTACTGATTGAGTTATAATCTCGGTATTGGAGTCTACACCCTGAATCACCCTTTTTGGCTTGCTTCTTACATCTTTATCTTTAAATTTTGTACACAACTTATTAACCGCATTCCCTTTCAATTTTGATTGCAAGTTGCTAAGCTTATCCGGATTTAATTTAGTCTTTTTGACATGTATACCAATTTCATTCTCGCTGTGCTCCGTACTAGTAACTTCCAATTCCTCGATGAACCTCTTATTTGGCTTTATAACCCTCGACGAATGCACGCTACGAACTGGTAAAACAAATTTTCTCACTGTGCTAGGCTTATCTCCAGATTGCACCACCAAATTACGTGTATTACTTCCATTAGATTTCGCCCTTTGAAGCAATCTTTTTGCAGTACTGTTACGTAATTGTCTGGTTCTTTGATGCTGGTCCAAGATGTTGTTCACTGATTTTAGCACCGGATTTTTCAGATAATTCGAAAATTTTATGTTCTTACAATTCTTACGATTTTTAGCTCTGTGAATCTTTGGAGTTTGTTTAGTATTCGGGTTTGTAACTGGTTCTTTGATGTTTTTGACTGGTTTTGGATTTGCGTCGGTAAGCTTCTCTGTGCTGTTTTCGATGTCTGTAGGAGAATTTTTAACATCAGTAACATTCTTCTTCGTGCTGGACTGTGGTGCAAGATTTTCGACTGTGACAGACGGCAATTTATCGCTGGTCTTGTCTGCATCGTGTTGCTGTGTTTTTATATAAGATGCAGAAAGATTAGCCTCTTTAGTGCTAAATCCGTGGAATGGTGGATGTTCCTGAGGAAAGATCGCCTATATGAGTATTAGAACCAACAAACTACTAACGATTATAATCTATTACTCACAATACAAGTTATTATACAGTATAGTAAACAAACGTATAGTGAACAAACCAATCGTCTAGCCATGAAAGTAAACCAGCAAGTGACTAATAAACTAACTTTACTTTCTCTACATAACAACTTGCCTGTGACAAACTGTCACTCGCAAAGACAGACAATTCTACATTCTCTCTGGCTGCTAAGAAGTTACGGAGCAGGAGTTGCTGAAGGCATGTCTCGCTGACATACTCCGTACCAAGAGCAGCCAGGGTAAAACGTATACAAATCGCTATTGCTCGACCGACATACGGAAGGGGAGGCAAAAGCGAGAAACGAATCGTTGAACGGCAGGTAAAGGCCGCGAGCGCGTCGCGCACCTGCCATTCCACGATCGCCGCGGTCGACCACCGCCGATAGGTTAACCCGCGCGCTACGCCGCGCCAAGGCTCGTCGGGCCGCGGATCGCGGGTCCACCGAGTGCACCGAGTGCGTGTCCTCGTGACGCTCGCCGGACAATACGCGCGAGCGGCGAGCGGCGAGACGCGGTGCGTCGCGCGACGCGACGCTCGTCGGTCTCGCGCGACCTCGGCGGCCAACGACGACGGCAGCTGCGACGACGACGACGGCGACGGTGGACGGCGACGGCGACGGCGATGGCGACGGCGACAAACGGCGGACGCCTCGGCGCGACGACTCTTTTTTCCCCCTCACCTTCTCGTTGTCGCCGAATGTTTCGTTGAACAGGGAAAGTCCGTAGTAGATGTTCTCGGCGACAGTTACCGGATCGTTCTGCGCTGCCTCAGGCTGGCCCAGCACCTTGATCCGTTTCCTGGTGGCCGTCTTCGGCGGCTTCCCGGGAAACTTGGACCTTCCCATGTTCGCCTGTTTTCAACGACGGACCTGAACCTCGCAGCGAAATTCCGCTTCCATTTTACTCGCGATTTGTGCCCACGGCCGAGAGGCACCGACTCTCTCGCGTACAGTACACTATACACCGACGTACGCTCTCCGATATACGCGCTCGCGCATACACACACAGCTAGTACGCGCACGGACACAGCGGGGACGTCGTGTTGGTCTCTCGGGCCGCTGCCTGTTCGGCCGACGTCGGCCGGCGTCGGCTACGCTCGGACGCGGCCGCAAAATACGCGCGTAGTTGTCAAACTGAGAGCCTGGGCTACTAAGGCGGGCTACGCCGCGCCATCGCGGCCTTCGGCCTTCGCCGATCTCGCTCTTACGACGAATTCGTCGTCCGGCACGGCCGCGACGTTCTCCCTCGTCCGAAATCGTCCACCGGAGATTCCGACCGACGATCCAGCTCGGAATTTAATATCCGACGACCGCCGAAGCGTCCTCCACGTTTGTTCGTGTCAATGGAAACGCGGCAACCGGCATAAGGAGTATTTCTCCTCCGCAACCGCGACCTCGAAAGTCCAGTCATTTTTCGAGAATATCGATCCATGAAAGAGCATGACATTTTTTAACTGATATCTGCGTGGCCGTATCATCGAAGGCTTTAGCGCGCGATGATATTATTATGTATTTAAAATTTTTTAAAATATCCCGATTTTTTAACGCACTTATATTTTTAATTGCACTTGGTCTTTGTTTGCGCCGGACTCGATTCGCGTTCGATAAAGATCTCGCATGCGAATATATCGGCGACCGGAAAAAAGCGGCAAGGGCGGTACGCATGAAGCGACGCGGCTCGAATGAGGGGAGGTCACGTGACCGCCGGCGAGCGTCGGGCATTGAGAACCGCGACTGATTTGAACGCGGCATGGCGCGGCCGACGCTTCGCATTTCGCGCGTTTACGTTTATCTCGCGCGCGACGAATGTTTTATTCACGAGTTATTGCCTGCCAATAACTCGCGGACTCGACTATCGATTTTATAATCTTCTCTCTCTCGAGATATATTCGAGGAGGCGCGGGAACGAAAAATAAAAAACATGTCAAACGGAACCGATTTGCGCTCGTCGAGCGTGATTATCTCGCGTTTGTTTATTAAGATCGCGGCTCGTATCGCGATTATCGGATAATAATACAGAAAAATATCCGCTTATTCTCACCTTTCGCATGTGCAATTACGAAAGTAAGTTCGAGCACGCACAACCGTACTTCACGCAACGTTCGGGAGCACTGGGACCAATTACGTCGTGCTTCGTGCATAGTTCATTAAGTTACTTTTGTACGTGCTCTATTAAGAGGTTAACGTACGAAAAGTACCGCAACAATAATCGCTCGGGAAAACTGCGTCGCGAGATAACAAAAATATCGCATGATATTTACATCGATATATGTTAAGGCCTCCGCACAATCAAAAATATAAGGAACAAGGAATTTGAGATATTTGCCTACCCTAACAGCACAGAACATTGCAGCAACATTGCAGCAATATTGCAGCAACATTGCAGCAAAATTGCAATATTGCTGCAATGTTGCTGCAATGTTCTGTGCTGTATGGGTAGTTTACACCGAGCACTTGATAACGCGCGCGTATCAAGTAGTGTATTTGAGCTGAACAACCAATGATTAAACTAATTTATTAGTTATTTACTATTTAATACGCGTATCAAGTGCTCGGTGTAAAGTAAACTACCCAGCGAGAAATGATTAGTCGAACCGATGTTGATTCGACGTCGATTCGTCGATAAATGATCGATGTCAAGTATTGGTTAATATTTTGTCATTTTCGACCTCATCATAATTGTTTTATGTTAATTGAGCAAATATAAAATATTAATTGCGAATATATAGAAAAGATTGTCTTTCGATCAATTCTATATCAAATTGAGACAAAGTTAGAAAGCGCGGTACATACATAATACTGTGTATTCGATGTAGAATTAGCCAAAAGACAATAGAAATCTTATAGACATATTTGCAATTGCTCAATTAACATAAAAATAATTATGAGATTGAAAATGACAAAAACATTAACCAAGATTTGACATCGATCATTTATCGACGAATTGACGTCAAATCGACATCGATTCAACTAATCATTTCTCGCTGGGTAGGCAATTAGCGATTGGGATGTGGAAGAAAGAAGAATCTTCTTTCCTCTTTCTTCCTCATCCCAATCGCTATATATATATAATATCTGTTTCTTGTTCCTTATATTTTTGATTGTGCGGGGACCTTTATGTGTACCGATCATTTACGCGCGCGCCCTCGCGCGTATCTATTTGCTTATCTATATTTCATCGCGCCTTCCTGCATCTCCTGTTGGAATTAAGCCAGTATCCTCTTACTCGGGCTCGGGGCCGGCCTTTACGGAAGATTTACCGGCGACTCGTTTACTCCTTAGCGCGATTCCCAGGTTGTCGGTTCATTATTTCCGCCGAAGCTATCGCACGGGAATGAAGATCGTTTTCGCGGCGCGGCGGTTTTAATTGTTTCCGGTATATTCTATCAAACCGTGTACACACACTCGGCGATGCGTTACTCAAACGGTAATTAAGATCTCCATAACGCCGTCGTCCGCTTTTGTCGACGCCGCGCCGCAACTCGAATCCCGCGTCTCTGAAGTGAGGCACTAAAACGGTCGAAGAACCGCGGGCCGTCGATAGATCGATTTCTCGTACGTGTACGGTGTGTATTTCCGTATACGCATATAGGACTTCTCGAACTGAATAACGCAGAGCGGAACATCTGCGCCCATCTAGCGACATGTAATATTTAAAGCGGGGTTGATACGCTCCAACGCGGAAACGAGATTAAAATTCGTGATTCGGATTATATATTTAAATAGAACATCCCCGTCGGGGACAGTTCGTCGTCTAACGACGAGCGGTTTTTATCCGCACGAAATGTACAGGGAGATATTTCAGGATTGAGAGGATATTTATCGCGGCGAAATATTTAGGACATATGTAGCTCTTGTAGACGCCCGAGGAAAATTGTAGCAAGATAATCCTCTGTTTGCGCGCTGCTTTTGTGATAAATAGGAACGAGTAAATTGTCCGTATTATCGCTACAACCGAAAATCGTTTCTATCTCCGGAAAGGTCAGTTCTGTGTTCGCGTGATTAGATATTTTTCGCTCAATTTAATGCGCACTGCATTAAGCCGTAATCAGACTAGCGATTGCCGATTGGCGAGCAATTACTTTTCAACCAATCAGAGCAAAGCAGGCACTAACTGCTTTACTCTGATTGGTTGAAAAGTAATCGCCAATCGGCAATCGGCAATCGCTAGTCTGATTACGGCTTTACAGGCCCTTTTTTAACACTATACGTGCATAATGTGTATTCCATTTCAAATTAACGTCTGCAATTTGCATTATTACGCAGTGCGCAATCACCGCGCGTGTCTCTTGAAATAACCGGAAATATCGCATACATTCGTATCGCAGATTGCCATCTGCTCGAATTTCAATTTGTCCTAATCAATAGAAAACAAGTTACTTTATTGGCTATTGATACTCCCGTGTTATATTTGGAAAAGCTGTAAATTCTTTTCTAAATAGTTGGCACCTGCCACTCTTGATAACTCTGATATTTCCGTCGTCATTACTTATTGAAACTTTAGTTTGTTTGAAAGCGAAAAACAAATACGATAAAACATTTTCGAGTATTGGATATTATTTGTCCTCTGTGACTTTTTACTACACGCACGGAATATATGGACGAAATTCGACCAAATCGGTCGAACGATACTTTTGTTATGAAACATTTTTTTTTATTTTTCTTGACCGAGCCAAAACTGGAATACCCGATATCTCCTTTCGAATGCTCTCTTTTTTCACACGTCTACAGATATGATTTATTAATGTCCCTTTTAACAACATTTCTGTTAAATTATGTAGAAATTCAGCGAAACATTTGCAAATTATTTTTAAAAAAAGTTTTAATAAACCTATCAGAACTATCTTTGTTTATTGAAAATCTCATTTATGTCTGTCAATCCGATTAAAACAACATTTGCGACGTTTGTAACAGTAATGTACAAATAGACATCCCAGATAGCACAGAGAATCGAAAAAGAATTCTTTTTTATGTCACCAATTCTGAATTCTTTTTTAGATGCAAAAAGAATTCTTCTTAGAAAAAGAATTCTTTCGATTCTCTGTGCTATCTGGGATGTTTTTTTATTTATTGCGAGAAAAACGAGAAACTTTGCTTCTAAATAACACACCTCTCTTATATCTTCCCAAAATTTCCTCCGAAGAGGCAGTCTCCGTTTCCGCGAGTAAGACACGGGTCCTTACTCTTCCTTCGATTTTCCGCGAAAATTTGGTTTCACGAGAGAGCGCATCCGTTTTCGACGAATGGAAAAAACCGTCCTGTTTTTTTTTCCCCTCGTGCTCTTCGAAAAAGTCGGCTTCGTGTGTGAAATTGCGCGCTTTTAACTGCGAGCGATCCGTTTATCGGGTCGCGCGCTGGCCGGCCGGCCAGAAAATCACCACCTGCCGCGGCTGCCGAGCTAAATGTCGGACCGGCGCGGCGCGTGTCGTCGGCGCCGAATCGCGGTGCGAGAACATAACAGGCATGTGCTCGAGGGCGCGTCGTCTACGAGCGCGACTCCGAGGCTCGTTACCAGCGAGCGTCTCACGGGCGAGCGAGCGAGCGAGCGAGTTAGCGAGCCCGCTTATCTCTCCATCATTCCGCTCGAAATACTCGAGCGGGTGTGGTACCACCGGTTGTACTCGTTGGGATCGGTCAGCTAGCCGGTTGTAACGGAGCTATAAGATCTGCTGTTCCGTTTCGTTGCTTTGCATCGCGCACTTCTCTTCCGCGGCTGCACCGCCCTGACTTGCTAGAACTTTGCATAGAAATATCATCCTCCCCGACGATTTCGATCTTTTTCAGCCGTACAAGTCCAAAAGTCATTATAACCGAGCAGTTATTAGCATCGCGCATAATTAACGCTCGTGATGAATTAGGTGTGGAGGAAAAAGTGGCTGTGGATAAGAAAATCTTGGTCTTAATCTCGAGTTTTGTCGCGTTGGGAATTTAAAGGCCGGAAGAAAGTGAGAATTTGGAATTGATTCTTGAGTTGGATTATTTAAGCAAGGATACAATTATGAAGTTACATTACTTAACATTAAAAATTAATCGAAATGGATAGCGGGATCTTCTTGCTCGAGCAGATCGAGGCGTAATTTATTTAGAGTGAACTTCGACTTGAGACTCGACTGCTAAAGATGTTGGCCGTTCACAATTGCGAATAAGGTGAGAATCTCGAATCCGATATCCAGAGGCGTATCTAGGGTATGGCAAGTATGGCATATGCCCTGGGCGCCACTCGAAGGAGGGCGCAATTTTTATTAACCAGGGGCTCGATTCTTGAAGTCATTCGCAAGAGAAACGTATGAGCAAATTCAGCTCTTACACTGAGAGAAAAATTCGTGTTTTTTCCGATCAAAAGGTAACACGGATATTACCGATCTCTTTAATCGGATATTACCGATCTCTTTAATCGGATAAAAGCCGAAAAGACAGATTAAAGATATCCGACCAAAAAGTTCCGATTAGAAAACATCGGATCAAAGATATCCGACCAAAAATTTGATCGGTAAAACTGCTGTTCCGATTAAAGAGATCGGTAATATCCGTGTGTTACCTTTTGATCGGAAAAAAACGATGGATATTTCTCTCAGTGTACAGAGTTGCAAGTTGCAAGTTGATTGGCTATTGCATGACTTTTAGCCAATCAACTTGTAGATTTTCTGTAAGAGAAGAATTTGCGCATACGTTTTTTTCGCGAATGACTTGAAGAATCGAGCCCTTCGTACGACCCAACGTCCTTCCTCAAGCACCGTAGACATTAATGCATATAGAAGCTAAAACAACAGTCTAACAAGTTGCTACCTAAATTTAAAAAGCTTGACTTGTATTTTTGAGCTGATATTATGATAAGTTAAAAGATGTTTGGACAGGGGCGCAATTTCAGTGCTTGCCATAGGAGCTATTTTCCGTAGATACGCCTCTGCCGATATCTTTACAACAATTTGAGTCGAGCCGTAATCGCGAGGTTATTCAATAACGAATGGATATCACGTTTCCCTCTAAATTGCCGAAAGAATCAACTTTTCTCGTCTACCTGCCTCGCCGAGGTTTGCTACGCGAATCTCACGAGACGCGCCGTATTTTCCCACCGGACAAGTGCGCGATCCTAGAAGGATAACGCGTTATACACTCAGAATTGCCGGTCCATTCGCGAAGCGTGCGAGCAAGCGAGGAAGAAAGAGAGAGGGAGAGGAAGAAACAGAGCAGAAAAAAGAAGAAGAGAAAGAGAGAGCAAGAGGAAGAGAAAGAGAGGAAGAAAAAGAAGAAAAGAGGGAGAGAAAGAGAGAAAGAAAAAGAAGAAAAGAGGGAGGGAAAGAGAGAAAGAGGGAGAGAAAGAAAGAGAGAGGGCGAGAGGGATAGAGAGAGAGAGGCTGATAATACATATTAATACAGTCGTATGTGCGGGCGCGCTCGCGAGCGTCGAAACCGGGACCGGTTCAGGTTTTATGACGGTGTCGAACGTTGCGCGAGAACCGGCAACGACGCGATTTATTCATTCGCGGAGCGATCCGTTTTCGAATCCGCCCACGTGGTCGGGGCATTACGTTCTCCCGGCGTCGCGAACCGTTGTCCTCGCACTTTTTATTGTATATCGCTTCATTGTATTTCGTTACTTCGTTCCTCTCCCTCTCTCTCTCTCTCTCTCTCTTTTCTCATCGATCTCTCTGACCGATTTTGATTTTATTGCGCCTAAGCACCGACTCCGCGCGATGTATTATTCGTTCGTTCATTATGCTCCGATTTCATTACGCGGCATGCGCGGCGGTCGTATATATACGCGCGTATGCGTGCGTACGCAACGTAACACACGTTTCGCCGCGTCGGTCGATTTTTAATTTGGAATTTATTATATTCTAGGAGAGAGAGATCCATAGAGAGTCCCCGGGGCGCCCGGCCATTATTCGGTCATTTTCATTGTGTCGCCGCTTATATTACTACGCGGCCATTATTCCCCCGCACCGGCATTTTCAACTCGAGATATTTTATGCGACCCGTTATATACCCGCGACACCTGGCGATTCTGACTTTTTCACGCGGCGCACGCCCATATTTAAAACCCTTAATATGATATAGCGCGACCCTAACCGCAATTAGTCACCAGATCCGTTGTATTTTAATTCGAACAAAGGCGTTCCGTTGCGTTACTGTCTTTATTTCCCCCATGCCCTTGCCCCTGCTCCGACGGAAGTCAATTTTTTTTAAACACAAGAATGATCAGGATAATTGTAACGTTGCAGTAAACGCAACATCCTGATATTTGTTAAATAAGTGATCATCGTTTTTGACAGTATTGTAACTATCACTACGTTCATCATTTTAAACAATTTCAGACCCTTATTTTATTGCATATCTACGAGTAATAGTATTTCCCTAATTTTAACACTAAAACTACGACTGCCGCGCCGGTCAAATGATCGTTTTTTAACTTTTGATTAAAAATTCAATGTTATCGCTTTTCCCCAATTGACTTCACGACTTTTCCTTAATATACATATAATCAATTTTTCAATATCTATCTCTCTTCTTCTTTCGTTTCTTCTGATAAACATATTTCCTGCATTCAATTAGAAAAAATAAACCACAGAGGAGATTTGTTTCGACACTACTGGCCAATTTTATTTAAATTAATATGTCACAAATTGTCACATATATAAAATCATTATTATGTCACAAATTGTGTCGTAATAAAATTGGCCAGTAGTGTCGAAACAAATTTCCTCTGTGGTTTATTATTCACTAGCGAAGAATACTTATCTCTTGCTTGTTTTAGAAAAAATGAAACTTTTAATTAAGAACCGGTTATTTGACCGGTTCGGTAGAAATAGGTATATATAAATTGTCGGTAGCTTTAGTGTTAAATAGCATACGTTTTTTCATAATTTCGAAAACAAGCAGGATACCGGTCCCCTTAGTCATACCGATGACGGTTCGGGGAAATGTGTGTAAGTCCATTAGTAATTATGACTTTTTCCAACGCGTTCGCTTACTCTGATAAATGCGAGGCTGACGAAACAGACCGTGCGCTTAAGGAGAAATTTACTCTGTCTGTAATATATTTAACTGAAACCGGAATTGCCGGCCACTAAGTTTCCATCGATACGGATCGGTGAGTCAGATCGGTGTCTCGCGCGCGATCTCAGCGGCATATGCCGGACGATTATATCGTACTTGGCGTGATCGGCCGCGATGTGACACCGGCTGGATCCACGCTTGGGGACCGGTTCGCGCTTTACGAGCACCGGCTACGTCCGCCACCGGGTAGCGACGGGTCGTTCGAACGCTTCTTTCCAAAGTTTTCAAACAATTCGATCGTGTAAAGTTTCCATCTTGCCTCGAATATCACCCGGAAATTCCTGAAAGTCCTGATAAAACCTCGAAGATCTTGTCCCGGAGAGTGTTCTCGCAAGTCTCGAACTAAAAAATCCCGTCTGATCTTTCTCTGAAGATACTCGAAAGCATATGTGAAGCGTTTATAATTTATGAAAATAAAATTGATATCTACGTGTCTGATGCGGATTGAATTAAACTGTTATGACAGAAAACGTGTATTTTCAGGATTTTTAACATATTCAAGACTTTCACGATTTAAAATTTGTCTGCGTGTTCGAAGTGACTCGAAATTTTCGCCATACAAATCGAAATAATTCGATGCATCTCGGACCCATCACTAGCCACGGAACATTCACTTGAGAAGCGATCCAGTTGATGCGTGCTCACACACCAACACCGGGATACATATTATCCGGATCATTTAGAGTTATATATAGACTAAGATCCAGAGATTCAAAAATCAAATTAAAGAAATAAAAGCAAATACGAGGTAATGGTAGCCGGCGATGTATACGTGATCAATTCAAATGTGAATCCAAACGAACTTGCATTAGGTAGCGAAACGTCCCGATCAGTACTCATGTAATTATTTAAATTGTGCGATCGATTCGTATTTACTCTCATCGCAATCTTCATTGTGCATTCTTGGACAATTATTCACTTTAATCAATAATATACGATTAACATAATTTCCGAGAATATATTCACTCTTTTGCTTTCAGTACTTTTTATTCTTTCAGAGATCTGTGAATTTGCCCTAATTCAGTATTCATAAAATACTCTAAGGCCAATTTTAGACGATGTATAATTCAGATTTCGGGATTCTAGAATTTTATTTATATTTTTACATGCCATAAATTTTGTATGTGTGTATATATATTTTGTATTTAAAAAACAGTATAAGATTAATTTTGAAGAAACTCGATAATATCCGATATAATATAATAAAAAAATATCATAAAAGCATGGAAATAGACTTGTACCATTTTCAAAACAAAGAATTCAAACGTATAAATTTTGATTCTTAATAAGAATGTTTTTCATATTACACGACACATAAAATTATGCGTTTGACGCGTTTCACTTTATTTATTCTTTTCAAGAATCAATTAAAAATAGCATAGCCGTTAAGTATTTAGCTTTTAAACATTAGTCAATAAAAAACAGGTGGTTTCGATGTAAAAACTGATCGGTACAATCGACTATAAAACAAATACATCAATTTAGTAATTAACGAAAAGAGTTATATATCTATAATAATCTATATAAATAAATGCAACTTTCGATATATATGATATAATTGTTAGCCTATTTAATTATTTTTCTGTCGACAATGTATGTATAACTCCTTGGATATAATTGGTTGTGTTTCAAATCAATGAGACGCATTAATATCATAGCGCCAGTCATCGGTGACTGCAGTGACACATTCAATGTGTTAACGCTTCAAAGCCCAAAGCGAACATTAATAATGCTATGCAATACTCGCTGAAGTGGCATCTCTCACTCTCGCAATTCATTTAACGACCATAATGTAACAGAACAAAAATGAAGCTTACTGAATAAGTGACAACTTGTAGAGCTACTTTGGCGAAACAAGCGGAAAGAAATATCGAGAAGTCAGAATGTGCCAGATTTGTTTTTAAATATAGCCGGTATCCTCATTTATTTCCTAAGTGTTTCTACTTCGGTTTCATCGTCTGGTCATCCTATTTCTGCCGTCTCGTTGTACACAATATTGTATATAAATCAATCGGGCCGCCGGTACATGCCGCAGCCTCGAGAAGCGAGAACCAGAGGAGCAAATAGGTGTTGCACGTCAATGCCTTCGCGCGTACATATATAGGCAGCCATTAAGAGACAAGGATCGCTTCGCGCTTTACAACAATGTCGGGCTATTAATGGACTTCAATGGGAGCAATCTGTACGTCCGCCGACGCAAATCGCGTCGTGCTATTTTTCGCTGATTTTTCATCGTTGTTTCATTATCCGTGCCCTTTGTTTCGAAGATCTGTGTGTCCCCGACTTCTCGTAATCTCCACTGTGAGAAAACTGTGGAAAAATTATCTCCCGCTTATGCCATCTATTTCTGGAGCCTAAGTTTTCTAATCGTGTCACCAATTTCCAGAATAGCGAGAGACAGTTCCAACTTTGGCAGTATCGTGTAACATTATCATGAGAGCTGTTATGCAAAGTTCTTCGGATGCCGCACACGCGTGGCGCGTGATAGTAAAAGACAAAAGAGAATTCTCAAGAAAAAGAGATATATTTCGATGTCAGGTACGTGTTCCGATAAGATATTCCGAAACATTTGTCGTACCTGCCCGATATAGCGATTTCAACGGTTACTGATACAGCCGCGTTGTACACCTAAACGACGTGTTTTTTTTTTTCGACACTGTCCCGGAAACCTCCTGTACGCAAGAACATTATATGTATATTCCACGCTTCAGAGATTGCAGTCCTGCAAAACCGACCTGACTATATTTCGCGCCGCGAGACAGCGTTCGTTTTATTTCCGGGAAATGAATAGCCGGTGTACATTTTCATTGTCGGCAACGGTTTTCGACAAATTACTTTTAATTGCGGCCTGCCGGAATTCGTTAGCACGCTTCTATGGCACACACACGAAGGGAGGAGAAAGAGCGGAGGGAGAGAAGAGAGAGAGGGAGAGAGAGAGGAAAGGTGTACATACGTATCATTGATGGCAGGTATACATAGCGCGCAACGGCAATGAGAAACAGAGAGATCAGTTCACGCTTTATAACAACGGCAGCCGAGCCATTCACGGGACTCAATAGATACAATCTGCACAATCGAGAAGCGAACACCACCGCGGCCGGTTCACGTGGTCGCCATTATTCAATCCTGCGCCGGCTGTCCTTCCGCACACAGCGTAAGTCTAATCTAATAACACACCATAGGGTAGTGCATTTGCTGGGGCAAATGGGAAAACAAGAGTCTCCTTTGATAAATTTATTTATGACCCTGGCATGGAGTGAACGTGAAAAATTTCAGGTACTTCACAGACATCCTTTCAGCAACGTGTGGAAAAATAATTGATTCTGTTTTTCTTTGCGTACATATCATCTTGCATCCGGATTAAATGAAATTGAAGTGCTATTTGCGAGACAAAAATTTTCCTTACTAAATGATGTATAGCTTCATACAGTGCGAAATCCGTTTATGGTATTTCTTAGAATATTCTTTTAATAAACATCTGGATAAACAACTGCTTCCGTTTCTTCACGTATATATTACTTCGTACCAGGATTAAACAAAATCAGATTACCATCTGCGAGGCAAGTAGGAAACAGAAGTTTTCTTTAATAAATTTATGTACAGAGCAAACATGAAAAATCTTCTTAATATTCTTTAGACATCCTTCCAGTAACCAATAATCGATTCCGTTTCTTTATGTTCATATTATTTTATTTAATCTTTATATCTGGATTAATCAAAATCCATTTGCGATTTGCCAGGCAAACGATACTTTCCTTTAATAAATATATTTGTAATCCTGATATATAGAGTAAACATGAAAAATTCAGACATTTTTTAGATCAGCAGTCTCAGTAATAACAAGTAGAAAAATAACAACTAAAATAATAAAAAGCTGATATAAATATCAAACAATTAAGTGTCTAGACGTGATAGAGACCGTGTTTTCAAAAATATTCTCAGAAAAATCGTTATAAGAACCTACTGTTGCCGTAACTTTTATAAATGCGTTGAATAATTTGGATGGAGTAATTTGTGCGCGGGCAATTTCTGGTGCTCGTAATACGCTCGTGTTTATCCCTCTCTTCTTGATTTATCCTCCCTCTTTTTTACGGTTGAAAAAAAGCACGCACAGATCGCTCGTCAACGATGATACCATTTGGGGTCGAGACGCGGGGGATCATGCCTATCGATTAGCTACACGGGCGTTTATACGTTTGGCATGTATATAGATTATGCGTACAATTTAATGCGGTTATCCATTATCGGGATAACGATGCGCCGTTTAACAATATACGCGTCGTGTTTCACGTATACGAATGTATAGACCTGCATAATGGGGCATGGTGTTCCTCTGCGATTCTGTTTATGACGCGAGATCGTATCCGTCGGATTTGCGGGAACTCTGCCGATCTCGATTATGTAAAATTCGCGTATTCAACGTATATCGCATCTCTCGCAATATAAGTAAAATAATTGATGAAAAAGAAGAATTCTCCTGGCCTGCCTCGAGTTACAGCTCGATGAAAAGTATTAATCGCAAAAAGGTACGTTAATTTAATTAAATTGATCCGCCAGAACGTACATTTGACTTGGCGCGCCAGAATCCCACTAGACCGGTTAATCCACCACTTGAGGAAAGTCGCTCGAAAAACATTAATATTCAAACAGGGTGATTAATCTTACCGGCGGATAACCATCGTACGTGTCAGTATTCAACAAGGCAAGTAAGCGGTCACTAACACTAGATCCGCCCTTAATTAACATTTCTTAAGCGGTTGCGAAAAGCAGTCGTGCCAACGAGTCAAGAATCAACCCTACACCGATCCCACCAACCCTTTTTTATATGCGCAGGATATTTTATTTTAATAGCGATTATACTTTAAACCATAAAGAAACTTTTTCCGAGACGTGACAAGTTCTTTTTATAATGCGGCGAATCTCTTTTTGTGCGACGAATAGGTCTTTGCATAATTTGTCGTGACTTGATCGCGACGACGGGCAGGCCAGAGTGCAGGAACAGAAATATCAATAAGATGCCCGTAAATTATCATGGAGAAATATATATTCTATTTTAATAGAAATAGTTGGAAAATACCGCATCGCCTTCGAGATTTCAAGGTCATCGTATACCGTTGAAAAGCACGAAACCCTTTTCTTGCCAAAGTAGGACTCTGCGCATAATTGATTGTACTCGATCTATTATGTTTATTATCCGTTTGGGGAAATGCATTTCCGGCTTCAAGAAACCATCCCGACAATATACTCCCAGGAGAGGATTAGGAAAAGGACCCGGTCCGATCTCGCATCTCTCGGCCGGTCGCGGACTCGTGCGTCGCCTGGCACGATCGTCGACGTCCGCATTCTTCTTAGTTTCGTTTCGGGGACGTGTACTTATCGATTAGCCCTGCCGCGCGTCTCTCTTTCCACGATTGTACCGCTCTTGTAACCCCCGGTGTCGCATTGGCTGACGCGCGGCCCAGAAATGTGCCGCGCGCCGGTATGCGAGGCACGGTAATTGCGTGGAAGCTGGAAACGACTCCGTTCGTACGGACGGTCGAAGGGACGGACGGACGTTAAAGGGACTCCAAGGGACGGACACCCGAGCCTCCTCGTCCTCCTCCCCACCCACCTCGTACCGCCATCCTCTCGTTGCCTGACCGTGCCGCCCGCGTAACGTGCCGATTTTCCGCAAGCCGGGGCGAACCTAAAAATATTTCATGACCCGGCGAGCCGTATTTCTTTACGCCAATAACTTCCGCCCTATCGGAGCTCGAGGCACCCCGTCTATTCTAGGAATGATTGAAAATAAATCGCTTTAATAAGACGAGCGTTTCCGTGATAGGTCGACGAGCGAATCGCTTCTCCCCGGACCGGCCGCGTTACATTAGGTCGTTATACACGAATACTTACATACATATGCGAAGGGAGAATGATAAGCGAGCACTTTTGCTTAATAAACGCGCCGTTTTCTTTCCGAATACGTTTTAGCAAATTACGCTCGTGGGGCTTAGAGCGGTTTCTCTCGTATGGAAGAAAATTCTCGCGAGACCGGTACTCGGTATTTACAATAAAAAGGTATTACATCTGTTTCACGGTGTAAATCGAAGAAAAAATAAACAATCCCTCTCTTAATGATTTGTAGCGTGAGCGGAATTTTTCTCACGATTTTTAAAAACTCGCGTAAAAATCTCGTGAAAAGAAAACGGGAAAAATTGTACTAAAGCTCGTATGGTATATCTTTTATTTATTGACATGTTTATGATGAGGCTTAGCCTCTCCCTGAGCACCACCGTCACCGCCACCCACACCCTTCGCCCTAAATCCGTCTATGATTTATAGCATTTTTCAGTTGTTCTATACAGTTGGGGCATATCGTTACTCCGGTTTACACGCTTCGTTTACCGACGCGCGACAATGTAAAACCGCAGAAACGGCTCGTCGCTGATTAAAGTTTACGCGCCGGTTTATACGTGTATTTATTTATGTCACGCAGCTGAACGTCGCACGTTGAATGAATTATTAGCGACAAGTTGGCCGCGCCGCGAACAGTTAGCGGCGTTGGTGGTTCATAGCACGGCAAATGTGGGAAATGTTCACACCATTCAAACTTTCATATATCTCTCTCTCTCCCGTTCGCCGTACTGCCGCTATACACATATCCAAGGCGAAGCCATCATAAAATATGCCGTGGAAAATCAAGCGCTGTATACGGTGTGTATTCCTGCGCTCAACGAGCGAGTAACCAAGTGCGGAGAACTGTTAACTCGTTACGTATTACCACCCTCATTCTGAACTTGGCTAACATTCGCTACCGGCGTTCGAAGAGTTGTGTGTGTATGCTAATAAATCGGATATAATATAAGGATGTGTACGTGTGTGAATTTGTAGACAATATCAAACTTTGAAGCTGCATTTAATTTGTCGTCGTTTAAATTCAATCGAGTTCTATCGAATTTAACAGTTAAATACAATTTAAGATTTCATTATTTTTATATTTTCAACTTGCATAGAGTATCATGTAAATATGTGTGAATTTGTAGACAATATCAAACTTTGAAATTGTATTTAATTTTTCTCATCGTTGAAATTCGATCAAATATATCGAATTTAACAATTAAATACAATTTAAGATTTAAACACAATTTAAGATTTCATCATTTTTCTTTTTTTAACTTGCACAGAGCATCATGTGAATATCTGTGAATTTGTAGACAATATCAAACTTTAAAATTGTATTTAATTTTTCTCATCGTTGAAATTCGATCAAATATATCGAATTTAACAATTAAATACAATTTAAGATTTAAACACAATTTAAGATTTCATCATTTTTATATTTTTAACTTGCACAGAGTATCATGTGAATATATGTGAATTTGTAGACAATATCAAACTTTGAAATTACATTTAATTTTTCGATTGAATTTTATCGAATTCAATAATTAGATACAATTTAAGATTTCATCATTTTCTATATTTCCAACTTCTACTAAAGTATTATCGATGTATGCAAACTTCAACAGCTTTCTGTAAGTATCTCTTTTCACTAAAATATTAAGCGTGATACGAATAATGTTATCACATCGAGAAAATTAAATGTATAAATTGAACTTTTTACATAAATGTAATATCACAAAAACTTTGGACATTTATGGGGACATTAAAATGTAACCACGCTGGTTTCTAAGCGACATATTTAGATTATGACTGACGTTTAAAATTGGAGAAAATGAAGAATCTTGGACAACAGATCCACATACAGAAATATCAAGAAAACCATAAATTATTAATTAATTGTATGAACTATTCCTCGCAGCTCTCGAGGGTCTTTTTTCTCTCCACATGTTACTCTCACAAATAAATACAATTATTTCAGTATTATATTATATCTCGATGCGAATAGACGTTAGTTGACCTCTATGGCACATAACTCATACGACTTCTTATTATATTTACACAGTAAAAAATAAAATGTTAATTGTAACATTTTTCACATGTCCCAGAAAATCCACTCTAAATTTAAAGTTAAAATAACTCATTCATCGTGTGTTACTTGTTGACAAACTAGAAATGTTAATTAATTAACACACTATACTTTACATTTATGTTTGTTCTTTGAACTTTAAGTATGATGTAATAATAACTTAAATTATATGTAATAGAAACATTTGATTTTAGTAACTTTGATTATTTTATATGTCAAAGTTTACGATTATTTGAAGATTTACTTTGTTTATGTTAAAATGATTTTAAGACATGTTGATTTTTTAAAATAATTATGTTAAAAGAACTCAAAATAATACTCAATTTCTAAATGACATACATAAAAAGTTAAGTTATTACATTGACATAAACGTAACACGTGAAAATGTTATGAAAATAATAACATATCTGTTGTATGTTAATTTTACATTGAAATAATAATCAAATCTTGGTAACACAAGAAAATTTTAACATATGGACGCACGATTTTTTACTGTGTATGACACATAAGTATCTATGACTTTTTGGGTAAGTGCCATAGACTTATGCGTGGTCTACAATAGAAGTAAGCGTAAGAGTAAGAGTAGGATTAGGAAATAAAATAAATTTAATTCGCTCATGCCCTTACTCCAGCGCCTATGATTGGATCCCTCTTACTCTTACTTCTTACTCCACGCTTACTCCACGTATTGTAGACGACGCTTTATGTACGTCATTTAATCCACTGTATCAACGCACGTGAAAAGGACCAAATCCCATGGTCGAAACGTAGTGCCTTTTTTATATAATATATCTGGCCAGTCAGGTCGAATTAAGTTAACAATTTTGTTGTCTTAAACTCAATTATATCGTCTACGATTTTCGCGTTGCTCCGGACCCTTCGTTCGCTCGTAAACTGAGATATCGCTACTCCGTGTTCCTCCCCCATCATTATTTGATAAACCAATCGCGATATTACGGAGCGCGACGGAGCGAGAGTCATTGACAATAGGACGGCAGAACTTGAAGGTTAATTGCTCATTTCCGACGACGAATTAGGCGAACCGTTATCGAGTGACGGAGCGCGGATCGATCGCGAGATGCAGAAGTCGTTACTACGGCGGGGACGGGCGGGCGGACGGACGGGGTGGCAGCGGAAGGGTCGGCGGCGGGGGGACGAGGGGGGCAAACAAGATCGCGCGGGGTGCGGTTGCACAATATCGAGGCAGCGATACACGCTAATGGCCGAAGAACTCGCGGAAACGCAATAAGGCTCGGGTATCGTGCAAGATGCTGCGGACTAATGGAACAGTAACTTCGCCACCGCCGGGCCCCGACTTCCCGTTCCCCTCGGGGGAACAATATACGTTTCCGTTGATCGATAATGTCCCAGGAAAGAGAAGACGGATCGTCTTATCCGCGATAGGAGAGCAACATCGCCATTCGGGCACGGTACGTCTCCGGGTGCGATAGCTTTTCGTCGCCGGGGCGCCCCTACCCCTCTCCTTCTATCAACGGTTCCATTACATCCTCATTCTCGAAATCAAATCTTGAGTTTCCGATACTGTTACATTTGATGCATCCCCCCCCCCCAGCCGTGCGGAAAGACCGAGTAAAACAGAGAACTCCGTGGGATCCTGACGCTGCGTGTCGCGAGTCTAAACTAGGCGAGATTAAGGAAACGCATCTAACAATAAAAGCCTAGAGAATCATGAAACCGACAGAATACGCGCGGCATGAGAATCCGCGAGTTTCCGTTTCGGTATACACCTCGCGTAAGAAATAAGGTGGGGAAGGCAGAGAAAAAAAATGAACTTTGTAATAAATTGTAAGACGACCTAACTGGCAAGCAGAGACGTATCTACGGAAAACAGCTCCTATGGCAAGCACTGAAATTGCGCCCCCATCCAAACATATGACACATCTTTTAACTTACTATAATATCAGCTCAAAAATACAAGTCGAGCTTTTTAATCTTTTTAAATTTAGGTAGCAACTTGTTTGACTGCTGTTTCAGCTTTTATATGCATTAATGTCTACCGTGCTTGAGGAAGGACGTTGGGTCGTACTACACTGAAAAAAAAAAGCTGTTGCTCCAATTAAAGTGGTATCACGGGGTGCCAGAAACATAAGTAGTTCATTCAATTGTAATATTAATAGACCCAATATTTGGATTATTAAAACAACGATTGAATTATTGGTTTAAAAATGCAGACATTGGGTCTAATAATAATACAATTGAATGACCTACTTATGTTTTTCGCACCCCGTGATACCACTTTAATTGAAGTAACAGCTTTTGTAGGTTAATAAAAATTGCGCCCCCCTCCCCTTCAAGTGGCGCCCAGGGCATGTGCCATACTTGCCATACCCTAGATACGCCTCTGCTGGCAAGTGATGCTATTCTAAAAAAAAAAAAAAATATTACCGATCTGACTAATTCGAGGTAAGCGATCCACGCTGCGACGGGAGTTCCCACCTATCTATTTTTTACCCGATCTAATCGGCCGCGGCAATAATGGTAACAAGGTGTCTCCGAGGTACTATACATATTAATGTTTGATGGACTCGAGAGGACTTGGGAGATCGGTGCACGCGCGGGCGTATGAATTATTCCCAAGTGCATTACGGCGCAACCAATTACCCTCTCGCTTGAGAAAGATCCCAGCTTCCCGTGCTCCGTCCCATACGCGACAATACAACCGTTCTCCTCCGGTTTCACTTTCGCGTCCTCCACGCAGGGGACGACAATGGCACGACGCGAAAAAGTACGCGTTACGTGCCTTCCTGCGATTGTCCATCGCCGTAATCGCGCGGCGGCTCGCTCTCTCTCTCTCTCTCTCAATGATTCTATTCAAAGGCCTTTCACGACGGATGCACCTTTCTGCAATCCTCGTCGGATCGCGTCGCGTCCCATTAGCGTGAATCGTGCCGCCGCGGGTCTCCCTGTCGCGCGGCGCATCTTTTTATTCGGCGGGACGTCTGCGAGGAAGACTCGCAAGGGACGACGCGCGAGACGGCCGACGACCGGCGCGGCGGTGACTCACTTCTTTAAACTCGTTAAACTCATTACAGAGCAAACGAGCGCCTCGAGTTCTCCCCTTTCCCTCGTGCCCTCGCGCGTGCACGATCTCGACGGTGACGGCGAGGCCGGCCGGTCGGTCGGTCGGTCGGTCGGTCGGTCGATCATCGTAACGCGCGCGTTGGACGTACGCGCGCTGCAAGGTGCAAATAATAATAATAATGCCAATAACCGAGGGCCCGAGAGCGTGCCGCGCGGCCGAGAAGTCAAGAGACGGCGGCGCGACGCGGCACGCCGCGCCGGCGGCCGGGATTGGGTCGAAGAGTTCGAGCCACGGCGCTCGGGGACTCATAATCGGTTCGACTCGCTCCTGCGCGACGAGGACGGCAGGCGAAATCGCCGCGAGCGAATTAACGAAGGGGAGAAAGAGAGAGACGGAGTGAGAAAGACAGAGACGAAAAGGGAGTAGGGCGCGCACGATCGTGCTCGCCGAGGCCGATTGCGAGAACGAGATGGAGAGAAGGGTGGGAAGGGTGGAACGGAGGGAGCGAGCGAGAGAAGCCGTGCGAGGGGGTCAACGGGAGAGAGAAAGAGGGAGGTGGAGAGAGAAAGAGAGAGAGAATCGACGAGAAAGGCGGAAGGTCCGACCGCGTGCGCACGCGAGTGAGACGAGGAGAGACAGAGAGAAAGAGAGCGAGACGGACAAGGCACGAGAGACAGAGAGAGAGAGAGAGAGAGAGAAAAAGAAAGAGAGGGAACGAGAGCAAGAGAGCGCGCGCGAGAGACACGCCCTGCTGCAGGTCGATAACGGAACCGACGCATCCTCTCGCGGCTCTCCGGTAGCCCTCTTCTTGCTCTACACCACCCTTTCCCGCTCCGCCCGCCCCGCGCGCCCTACCCCGTTCTTCCGCTCCCCCGTTCGGTCCCATCTTTTCGACCTTCTCCTTCTATCGCGCGCGCATAGTCACGTACCACACCCGCCATTCTAGCCGTAGCCGACCGAGAGCGGACTCCCGCATACCTACTCCATCGTAGGGTGTATACCCCTCCCCCCTTCCCTTGCCCTATCCCCCCCCCCCCCCCCCGCCCCCCCCCTCCCCGCCGGTACGTTGCCTATGCCGCGCGACCTCATCCTCCTCCTTCTCCCGGCCGCTCTCCTGCTTTTCCTTCTGCCGCGTCCCGCTCTCCCTCTCGCTTCCTCTCGCGCGCTCCAGGCTCCTTCCACTCCGCACCGCTCCGCTCCGCACCGCTCCGCGCGCGCGAGCCTTCCGCGAGGATACCGATGTGCCGTGTGGATCGCATTATCACGCGCATCTAACCTCCGAGAAAAGCCTACGCCTGTCGGCGTGGCGCGCCGACCGTCCGTATACGCGCGAAGCGGAGCGGAGCGTTCCCGAGCGAGGTGAACTCGGAACGTACGCTCGGAACGTACGAACGTACGTACGTACGTACGTACGATTGTAGGTACGCAGTGGCGTAGCTACGCGGGCGCACGCCCGCCTGGCGCTCGGTCATTAAGCGCGCGTCCCTTCGTCCGAGCATCCCTCTCTTCGGAGCGGGCGCGTCGCCGTTATATCGTCGACGCGATATATTAAACCGATATATTAATTCCCCGCGGCGTGAACGGCGGTGCGAAGGTGCGAGGACTTACCGAGGACGAGCCTCGCATTTTTATTGTCGCGAAATCATTGTCGCGCGTCCGCGGTATACCGAAATCTGAGCACGCCGTAATTACGGGCAGCCTCGGCAAAGAAAATTAGCGTTATTAATAAAGGCCGAGGGTGTGGTAAATTAACGAATGCGCATGTTTCTTTCCCGTCGCGAATGCGAGCGAAATAAATACCTTGTCGGGGGAAAAAATTCGACCCGGTGGGTTATCAAGTATCGTATAAATTCAGCAAACTTGATAAATCTTTCTCCTAGTTACGTCGTTGTCTATACAGTATACATTTCTGTGTATAAGCTCTCTCTCTCTCTCTCTCTCTCTCTCTCTCTCTCTCTCTCTCTCTGTGTGTGTGTGTGTGTGTGTGTGTGTGTGTGTGTGTGTGTGTGTGTGTGTGTGTGTGTGCGCGCACGCGCGCGCGCGCGCGCGTGTTTCCGGATGGTGTTCCGTGCGCGCGCATGTGTATGTGAACATACACACATACACACATATACATCCCACGAGAAGATACGTATCGTCGGATCGAACGATGACGACGACGACGACGACGACAACGAGGAAGACGAGGACAGTAGCCGGGAAATCGGAGCGGGAACCAGAGAGCCTGTCTCTTCTTCTTCTTTTCGCCCCCTTTCTTCTTTTTTTCTCTTTTTTTTGTCACGACATCAACCCGACCAAGAGGCGAAAGTATCCCCTCCGGGTATTCCCCTCCCCCCCCGCCGATCCCCGAACCGCCTTGTTTCGTCGTCCCTTCGAGCGCCCCTTCGCTTGTCCCTTGTCCCTCGTGTCGTAGTCCCCCCCCTTCTCTCTCCGCCGCCCCCGGTCCCCTGAGTCGGGTGCCCGACTCAGAAGTGACTCAGAGAATTTTCATCGATAACAGAGTGACGCTTAGGTCACTTCCACGACAGCGGTTTTTATCGTGACTCGCGATATCGATCACCGAAGCCGTCAGCTGAAATGGCACGGTGTCGTTTCGCAAATTTGCGAATATCATAGCGACAGCACGATGGTATCCGGCACGTATCTCCTCAAACAAACAGCCAACGGCGAGCGATACAAAAATTTTTTTATACTGTTTAATGATATCGACACATTTGCGAAATATCATTTACGCACAGTCGCATATTCGATATTTCGAATTAAAAAGCGCTAATTAAAGGGTTCAAGTCAAACATCGAAACATTATGGAGTCCTTTAAAATTCGGACAAAAAGTTATTTGCGCTGGACATTAACAAAACCCGCTCGTGATTAAATATAACTTTTAATTAAGTTAATTAATTTTAAATGTAATAAATTTATTTAATGTTAATAACAATAAATATATATTTGAACAAATTCATCTGACCTTTAACACCCTCTGCCGCGCCATCGACAGCGCAATACGTTCAGCTCCGCTGAGAAGTATTTTAATACTTCTCAGCGAAACAACTCATTTGTTAAAGTACAATTACAAATATACAAGTAACGTAAACGTTTCGACTCTAATTTGAGTCCTCTTCAGTACGAAATTAAAATAACGAATAAATGTGTGAATGAGATTCGTGTTACTTCCATCACCAAGTGAACTTAATAGGCAGGGTTGAGAAATAACTCGTTACTTGTAATGAAGTTACAGTTACAGTTACTTTTTTTCGGTAACTCTAACTTAACTTCGTTCCTTTTTCTCCATCTGTAACTGTAACTCAGTTACATATTTTCGGTAACTAATTTAATAGTAACTAATTTAATAGTTACATTAATAGTTACTTTATATATATTTCAAATTTTTGGCAGATTGCATTGGGCGGCCTTGCGCTTGTGCATAAACATCGTTATTGACACTTTACAACCTAATGCGCATGCTTCCAACTGCTCTCGACATGCGACACAATTAACTTACGAATGAAAAGGAGAAAACCAAAAAAAAAATTTTTTTTAAGTAAAATTCTATTACATAAAAAATTTTTTTTTGGTTTTCTCCTTATAAGTCACATACTAATTGTAAGTATTTCTCATTTGTGGAGGTGACGTGAATTTCATTTCATTTACCATTTTATTTATCACTTTTAATTGTATGCACTGAGGAGGACTCAAATCGGAGTCGAAACGTTTGCAGTTTTTAAATTTGTATAGTGTGTTTTTGAATAACAAGTTTATTTTTTGCCCCGACAACGGCGTTGACTCACATTAGCTCTTTTACATCACATTAGCATCATTAATATTTATGTTGTATTAAATGTCAATAAATTTTTATCATTAAGTGTAGATTTGATATTTTATTTTCATCGCAAGAAAGTAACTGCAAAGTAACGACTCGTTACTTTTTAAGTAACTATAACTGTAACGAGTTACTTTTCAGAATCGGTAACTTGTAACTGTAACTAGTTACATTTTCAATGAAAAAACTGTAACTGTAACTAGATACTTTTATAAAGTAACTTTCCCAACCCTGTTAATAGGTAAGTGGAACAAAAAATAAATTTCATGTCATTGGCTTTTTTTATATTGTCTTGATTTTATATCCGAGAGCCTTTCTACTATTAATATTTATTTTTAATAAATAAAATTGTCGCATGTTCAATTCCAATTCGCGTTTCCAATTTCCATATCTGAATCGCCGCGGAAATGGTCTCGAAGACGGTGAAATTCCGATGCGCGGCGTTTGCATACGTCGGTAGAAAACGGGGCGTCGCGCGCGTTTCGCGGAAATGGCAAAAAGAAAGTGCGCGCGTAAGCGATCTTATTTAGACGCGGGAACGTGTAAGAATGATGAGACGCACGAGTGTCACGTTACGTTCCCTGTCATATTACCCCCTACGTTGAAGTACCTACGGTGAACGATAATGCAGATAAGGCGGCGCTTTAGGGCGCCCTTCCGAAGAAGTTCGCAAAGTTTCAGATTTGCCCCCTTTGATCGCGCGGCACGAAAGCGCGGGCGGTTAAAACGGACGGCGATGAAAAATTGACGGCGTTATGAAAAATTGCTCGAGTGAAAATAAGACGTCGCGGGGGCGAGACACGGCGACAAATCTGCCTCGCGTCTCGCGCGACGTGAACAGGAGAGAAACGGGGGGTGGAGGGGGGGGGGAAATTCCGCGTGGAACAAACACTCCGTGGAATTATAATTTCGCGGATTCCACGCGAAAACTAAGTTCGGATGAAAGTCGACGTGCCTCGGACGAATCCGCGCTCCACTTCGCGAGCTTCCGCGACGTTAACGCCGAACTTTATCCGCCGGAAGGGGGTTGAGGTGGGCGAAGGGAGAAGCGAAGGGGGAGGCGAGGCGAGAGTGAGAAACCCGTGGAGAGTGAGTTAGGTTTTACAAGATCCCATTTACATAATTCCCCGAAATGTGTTAGGTCTCCCGTTTCCCCGCCTATTTTCAAATACGGCCTCGAACAAGTAACAATATCTCGTTATCCGACACGATGTCTTTCCCCCTCGTCTCCCCCTACCATCGATGGGGATATTTATTGTCCCGAGTCGGACAGAGCCCACCGCTACAAAGGGACGATAGATTCGCTGTTTGATCTCTTCGCCGAACGGCTCCTGGAGCTTGTAGAACGTACTGGGTGTTTCGTGAGGTTCGCATCTTGGATCGTAGAATCGTGTTCTTGAATAAATTTATGATATGCGAGAATTGAATACTATACTTCCTTTCCAAAATTTAGCTTTCAGCATACGATAATAAAATATAATTAATAATATAATATAATAAATATAATATAATATAATAAAATATAGACAATAAAATATAATAATAGAAGTATAGTAATAAAATTTTCAATTAGAACCTGCTATTTTTCGAGTATTTTTTAGCGAAATTCACGTAGTATAAAATCATTTTTTATATAATATAATAAAATATATAGACAACAGAATATAATAATAGAAGTATAGTAATTACATTTTCAATTAAAATCCATCATTTTTCGTCCATTGTTTAGTGAAATTCACGTAGTATAAAATCATTTTTTATGAGCTTCATTCATCGCTAGAACTGGAGTAGATTTAAGAGCTAATAAAGCTAAAGCTTTGTACTGTAACAAATTGCCGGAAAAACGCTTTTGAATTTAATATCGGAGCGATTTTAAATGAAATATCTATGTTAGAAATTTATCTATCACAAGTATCGTAAGTCACGAAAAACCTTTTTGAAGAACAACGAAACGCAAAGCGTCCATAAATAGATCGCCAAGCTTTGTGTGCGTGCTTTATGCGTCTCAAGGAGAGAGGACGAATCTATAAATTATACAGACCTCTCCTCGCGTCTGTATTTCCGCAGGGGATGACTTTACTCGGGGTTCGTCGTGAAATACGCTCTCGGGGCTCGGCGAAAACCTTACGGGACACCCTGTACGGGTGGTCGATGCACGTTGGGTCGGCGCAGGCCGGCTTACCTGGCCGCGTTACGAGCGCGCGCCTACTCCGCGGTGCAGTTGAGCGCGAAAGAAACCGGCTGGGCAAAAGGAAAAAAGTCATCGCCGGCGTGTGACAGTCGGTATCTGAATCCGGCGTCGGGCCGTCTATCCCCGCATTGTTGGACCATGTCACCTCGTGGGGCGAGGGAGAGCTGCACAGTGGGACGTTCGGCCGCCCTAAAGGGATGAAAATAACGAAAAGACGAAGACTCGTTAGCTTCTTTCCTGTGCGGCACCGCTAAGCGAAGAAAAAAAGGCAAAAGCAAATAATAGAAACGATCCCTCCGATCATGTTCTTCCTGATTGCACGTAAACATAGGCGTACCGTTTAACTTTATTCGTTCCGAGACTACTACGCGCAGTCCGAAATTCCTCCTAAAAAAGACCGACAAATTTTTAAACGATATACAGCTTAGAGCAGAGGTGGCCAAACTTAGAAGCACCAAGATTTACTTTCAGCTTCCTCATCCCATCGCGATCTACCGTTCCCTGTCGCAGCGATCTAGGTTTATATGTGAAATAAGCGCGTTAATTTTATTTTGTGTGTTTATGTTGCGATTGGGCATAAAACAGCAATAATTAAATTAATTATATCTTATAGATGCTTGTTAGCATCAGTATCATTAAATTGATTATCAATTTAATATTGTGATATTTAAAGAGCTGTGTTTCAAGACCAATAGTAACGGCGCTCAATTTATACACTGAGAAAAAAGTACTTAAAAATTTACTAAAAATTTATTTCTATGAAATAAGATTTATTTAAATACGGCGAAATGAAATTTTATTTATAGAAAATGAGCCATCTAATGAGAAAAATTAAATATATTTCACAGAAATGTATATTTCGTCATCATAGCTAAATTTAGCTATGATACATTAGATGGTTCATTTGCTAGAAATAAAATTTCATGTCACCGTATTTAAATAAATCTTATTTCACAGAAATAAATTTTCAAGTACTTTTTTCTCAGTGTATAAAAATCACACATCAATATTATTAGAGCACTAAGATTCTGCTATGACCGTCAGTGACCTATCTCGAATTTGAATTGTTTTAAACATATCGCGGTCTAGTCAATTTTAATGTTAAATTAATTATGGTTACATTGCAATTACAACTGTTGCGAATTCCACGCAATCGATCGCCCGAGTGTCCGCGATCGACCGGTCGATCGCGATCGATCGTTTGGCCACCTCTGGATTTAGAGCGTATATATACGTATTCGCTTGTGAACAGGCAGGGGGTATTTCTCCGTCCTCGTATATCAGGCAAATTTCGCGCTGCGAGAGCGAGGCGAAAGGTGAGGCACTCGTAGGGCACGTAGGGGGTGCCGTCGGACAGACAGGCTCGCGAAGGCTGGCAGGGTTGTGACGGAAGGGGCGCGGGGCAGCAACTCGACGAGGGGGTAAATATGCGACAAGTTAGCGTCCGCGTATAAATCTAGCAACGCTCACGGTGACAGGTCACGCAGCGCGGAACCTTCCAGTTTAGATCGCCGCCTCGTTCGCCCGCCTATATGCGGACATGGGCGTCGCGACGAGGTTTTCTCCGACGGGGGGACTGGCAGGGGTGAGGCAGGGGGAGAGGGTACATGTGCGTTGAGGAAATTTTCAAGGAGTTTAAGGAAATTTCCTTACTCAGCGTTTAGAGCGTAGAAAGTACATCCAGTCGGTATGAATAAAATATATACGTATATATGTTTTACATAAATAAATTATATTATATATATGATGTATACAATATTGATAAGTAGGTACCCGAAAAGCGCGTAATCTGTCTACTGGAATTTGAGTAAATCCCTCGTTTTTAGCTCATTGTAAATTCGATATCGATGATTGTTGGCGAAACAAAGTGCATTATATCGTGTCCGAAAGAATCGCACATAACATGTCGCACGATATATTTATAAGTACCCAAGAGAGATGCGAAAGTTGGAGGTGCGGAATCGTTCTCGTAGGAATTTACTTTTAATTTCGCGGTGCTGAGGCGCGACTCAAAGCTGCGACGTCGAAAGAGAGTTTTTGCTCCGACGTGTCGAACCGGCCGAGCAGATGGAAGCTTGACTAGAATGAATTAAAAATGCGTGGACCGTGGCGCAAAGTTCGCTCTGCAAAACGTGCCGACCTCGCCGACAAATTACTACGTTAAATCAACACACACAAGAGCGTCCACAGGGAGGGAGAGGGGGTAAGAGGGGCATCTGCCCTCCCACCCCCTGGAATAAACAAAAATTAAAAATTTGCTCTCCCTTGAATGAAGAAAGGGCAAGTTGTGCTAATCTTGCCGATCTCTGCCCTAATCTATAGGATTAGGTGTATAATTTTCAACCAAAGGTGCTCTCTAAATCTGAATCAGTGCAAAGTATGCCAGATCAGTGACTATTCACTGTTCTCAGTGAACTTAGTTACTGATCTGGCATACTTTGCACTGATTCAGATTTAGAGAGTGTATAAATTTCAAATTATAAATATTCTGATTCTGGAAGTAACATTTTAAATCATGCCCCCATCCTGGAAAAAATCTGCGGACGTCCTTGGGCACACATCTGTCCGTCCAATTCTTTTTTCCCTTTTCTGAGAAAAACGCCGACTCGCGACGCCCATGCCTGCGACGGCCCTCCCGCGTCTGTGTATGTACGTCCATGTGCATGGTTCTTATCCGGACGGTTCGCGCGACTGATTAATTGTAAAGGGCCATCGACGATGGCCGCGTACGAACGAGCGGTTAGACGAACGAAGACGTACGAGAGGGGTACGCCTTTCGTGCCGCGCGGGCGATCGAGTGTTTACTAAAGGGTTGGGGGGGCGAGGGGGTTGGAGGGCTTGCGAGAGCAAGCGTTCTCGCGATAAGGGCGAGGAGCGTGCGCAACCGACTTCTTATCGGGGATAAGGGTGGACAATAATCTTTTAATAGAATTGGAAAAGCGAAAAGACGAGCGCCGCGTCGGGGTCACGCTCCTCGCGGTTTTTCAGCGGGGACGGACACCCTTAAAACCGGCTCGTCGACGCCGACGCCGAGGGAAGCGTGCGAGGTAGAGATCGCGTGCAGACACGTGGTGTGCGCGCTCTGTCCGCCTCGGGGTAGCCTCGTAACGGTGTGTCGTAGTATCGTAGCTCATGGTATCGTTAAAAGGGCGAAACGGGAGAAATGGCGGAAGGGGAAAAGATCGACAGTCAGATCGACGAAGAGGGGCAAATTTATTATGGAAAAACGAGAGAGATGAAAGAGGAAGGAGAGAGAGAGAGAGAGAAACAGAGAGGAAGAAACGAGGCCGCGACAGTGACGACGGTGGTGGCAGTTTTCGCGAAATTACCGGGTTCACCGGTACACGTTTAAGCGGGCGCGAGTGCGGGTGCGCGGAGCGGGAGAGGGAGGGTAAAAAGGGGGAAGCAACTTGACGTGTGCACGGTGTGCGAAGGCGGAAAGAGCCGGTGAGGGTAGGTGGGCGACTGTGTTGCATGCGTGCGGGGCGAGCTAGCGCGATGGCGCAGGTGGCAGGAACACGCGGGGCAACGGGGGCCAGGAAAAGGGTGAGGGGGGGAGGGAAAAGGGTATCACACGAGAACGGGGCACGCGGGGCAACGAGTCGCGCGCTAAAGTTCTCTCTCTGCAAACATGGCAGTCGTCACGCAAGTCACAAAACCCGCCAACGATATCTCGCTCGACTTCGCCTCGCCACGGGAAAACGACGTCCGTGTGTGTACATGTATACGGCGCGTACATGTATATCCGCTTGCGAGACCGTGGCGCGTTACACGCAAGCGAGAGTCCGCGAGCGAGCGGAGGCCCCGGCGTCGTCGGCCCTCGTCGCTTATTCGAGCGTGTTAGGAGCGGACGAGGATTTTAACGCGCGCGCGCGCGCGCGCGCGTACGTCCTCATCGGGTAGGTAGGCAGGTACGCAAAGTTTTTTATCCTGTCCCTTTTCGTGCCCTTTCTTTTTTCGCCCTTTTGCTTTGACCGGCTTCGAGCGCGGGGCGCGCTCGTAAAAACGATTTAACCGGCGCGGCGCGTCTTGAGAGAATCGGAACCAGATCTCTCGTGGATCGTGCCCGGTGCAGCGATCGAGGTAGTGGCGAAGGTATAGCCGGCGAGGGAATCGAAAATGAATTCGGCTATCTCGGGCCGTTATCGGGAGCGCGGGCCTTAACGCCCCGGTTTACACGGCCGAGAGGTTTACACGTCGAGACACTTGCTTAGCCGTTTCGATTAGCCGTTCGAATAGGGTAAAACGGGTGGTTCTCGTTACCTCCTTCGACCGAGGGACGGTGATAGGAGAGGTGAGCGACCAGGCTGTGGCACTACTCGCGCTTTGCCTACCTACACTACGTTCGTGTACTCGCAGCGTTAACTGTCTTCCCACCCACGACATCCTGTGTAATACGTATAACTGTCGCGAACGTAAACCATTGTTAACTATGAAGCTCGTAAACGGTACATTATCGCGTGATATTTCGTTACGTTAGCGTTAAGAGATTTCCTGTTGGTGCCCGCGCAAACGCATTAAGCGTTGATCATAAATAAAAGTGTTTCAGTCATGATTTCTTTTTCAATTATCTCATCCATGTATAGACTAAAGTTCGGAGAATCGCCGGAAATACGAATACAGATTTCAAGTGGACGAGAGGAAGAAACCTAGACGTTCGTTCAGTTAAACGAACGATTCAGCCTCTTCATCGAAGGACAGGTGGCATCTTCTTGAACCGATGAAACCTGTCGCCGATTACGCCACTGAAATCGGCCGTTCGTCAAGGCCGGCAAGAGCGCTGCGCGGCGAGCTCTGAATAGTGTTTCGCAAGAACGACCCAAATAACGAACTTGACGCCGCCGACGCGTGGCACCCACCCTTTCTCGAATGCTCGGTGAAAGGTGCTCTCGCGAATCTCGAGGACGCTCAAGCGTATTATCGCGGGTTCTCCTTCTCCCGCGTTAAGTCGAAACCACACCGCGACGTTATCGCTCGCTCAATTATTATTCGCGAGGTTAATATAGAGAGCTCGAGAAAGTCTTTCGGGACAATTGGTTCTACGGGATAATTTCATATGATATCGATCTTTTCCAAAAGGAGCGAATGCTAATCGCAAGAGTATAATTTTAATGAAACGAGAAATTTTTGTCAGAAACTATAGAATTTGCTTATGATTACCTAGATGCCCCATTTTCTCAACGACCGTTTGTAAGCACATTTCATTACGCAACGGAGATCTCGGCTGCCGTGGGTAATTCGACAAATAATGTATGCATTTTTAACTCGGCACACAACTTGGCATAAAATATATCGCGCGAATAGATAGAGAATGAAAACGTTACCGCCGCAGCAAACTTGACGAATATTGTACACACGCTTCTACGTACTTTGACGTGCGGAATACACCATGCGAGTAATTAAAGGGCAGCAGACAGCGACCGGAAGCGTCTCTGAGAGATAAATTCCGGAGTGGAAATAATTTTAACTTGGTCGCAAAGTGTTGGCGCGAGGTGCCTGCGAACTATGCGCGAATTATGTGGATTTCTGTTCCACGACGCGGATCCGATAACGGAAAAGGGGAACGGGGGGAGGGGGAGAGAGGCGAGCGGGCGTTGTCGGATACAATGGGGGCCTATCGCGGGAGATGACGGCGGATGGAAATCGGGACGGCGCGGCCGTCGAGATATACCGCAAGGAGATCGCGGGATCATAGCGGCGATCCTGCACAACACGCCTAGATCCGATCGCGGCGGCCAGCGGCTCTACGCGCTGCAAATAATTACAGCCGTCCTTACATTCCATAGCGAGGCGGGCAAACTGGTTCCGAGCGCGCGCGCGGCCACTTGCGCTAGAATACGGAGAGAGACCCGCGGAGAGGAAACCATATTTCTTCAAAGTATCATACGCGCGTTTTTCAGCCCCGCGCGCCGCACCCCCCCCCCCCCCGCGTGGCGCAACTCCGCGACAACGATCGCGATTCGTATTTGCGCCGTGCGGGAGCCCCAATGATAATTATGCGCGTGGACAAAGTATGCTATTCACGTACGAAGTATATATATGCCTGGTCGTTAATGCTTTTTCCTTCCAGAGCTTTCCCCGCGGAGGTAACGTTACTTTTCCTTTAAAGAGCAACTAACGATCGATGTGCGTATGACACGAAACAAATAAATTGGCCATTTTCGGTCATCGGGTGGATCGTCGACCTAATATCGATTCGACCTGGTATCGAGCTGTAAACATTGTCGTTATATCTAGACCCATTCGCGGCCACAGCTCGATTAATTTTTGCCTCCGGTAGGACTTCGGGATAAGCGGCTTTTTAATTTTTAAACGAAATTTAAACTTGAAAATTTTAATTTTAATAATTAAATGTCAATTTAAAAGATTCCATTAGCCCTGTACATTTATTATAATCATGTTATTAACATAAAAATGTTCGGAGGAGCTTTCGGGAGCAGACGCAAAGCCGCGCGAAAGATAATTGAAGTAAACTCCACTCGAGATTAGTTGAAGAATGAGACGCGTCTTGTCTATGCTCGTCAAGCTTAACTCGCGACATTAATCATTCCGAGTCTTCGAATTCTCGACGTTAAGCTCTCTATCGCGGCGAGCTTCGTCAGGAGAACGTCGACCCCGCGATAAATCCGTTTCGCGATCCGCGGGGAGAAAGCTCCGGGTAAAAAAAGACCGTTTTAAAATTCAGCGAGATTCGAATGGGGCTGCGGAACCGCGAATCGCCGCCCGCGCGCGGCGCTTAGCCGCGCGAGTACGATATTCTCGGTGTTTATCTTCGGTCGCGGAAAGATTTCGCAAACAACAGAAACATACGTTGTCTCCGCGCGGGTGCGGGCCGCGGTGCGGTGGCGGTCGTAGGCGCATTAATAATGTAAGTGTGCAGATGGTGTGCAGTGAGTGCGCGGCGCCGCTGACTAGGATCAATGTTCCGTTCGCGGTCTATATAGCCGGCACACGGCCGCGCGCCGCGATATATAGGTAACAACAGAGATAGAGAGAGAGAGAGAGAGAGAGAGAAAGCCGGGGCTGTGTGGGAAACAACACGGTTGCACACACCCCGCTCGCTCTCCTCTTCCCCCACACGCTCGGATAATGCATTTGCGCGAATATTTTAACCAATCGTAGCGCAAAATTACCATATGGAAATAAGTTCCCTTTCTCTCTCTCTCCCTCTCTCGATCGATCCGAATTTCGCCGCAACTCGGTTCGCGAGGGGGTAAAAACCGACTCCTCCAACTTACGCCACCAAAGGAAAGAAAGAGATTCCCCTTCCCCGTGTTCGAGAGAACACGTGCTCCCCGTGTTCTCCCGTAAGCTCGCTGCTTATGAAAACTGTACTTATATAATTTTTCGGCATGCAGCCCTCTCGAGGGGAGCCCATCTCGGGAATTCTGTAATTCGGGACGGAAAAGTCTATAATCTTTCGTATGCCGAGTTGTAACTACAAAATCGGTGAAGAAGGAAAAAGTGTTACGTTGCCCTGATCCCACATTACGACTACGTATTGACGCATGCGCAGTTAGGCCGTTTCGCCGCTATTTTCTCGTTTTCAAGCGTGTCATCTTTTCGTTCTGTGCATAATAATTTAACGTCGCCGCATCATTAATGAGAAATCCCCGATTAGCGCCGCGGCGAGCAATATCATCAGAATCACTGATTACAAATTTATCAATCCGCCGCATAAAAAATAGGATACTCTTTTAATTTTATAAAATGTACATAAATATTTTGACGTCGCGTAAAATTTCTATGTTACGATGTGTCGACGTGTAATTGTAGAATTTCGATTCCCGAATGAATTCCGCGGTGAATTATGGATTCGCCGAAATGGACTCGACGATCAGTCGCTGCCAGAATCAAGATATCAAGGCGTATATTGCGAAGATGAGTAGTAACATATTTTATAAATTTATTCACATGATTTAAATAAATCAAAAGTATACAGTTAAGTCTCACGACACATGCGCAGACGCTCGCGCGGCTCGCTCCTCGCCGGATCGCGCGGGCGCATGCCTCACGCTTTTGTTTCTCTCACTCTTCGATTCTTACCTTCTCTTTCACGCGGCGAACTATATCTTACACGAGGCGCGGCGATAAAGAGTATGTACTCAATATACATATTTACATATCATACAATCATCTCTCCCTTCATTCTCTCTCTCTCTCTCTCTCTCTCTCTCTTTCTCTCTCTCTCTCACTCATGCTTTCTCCCTCTTGTTCTTTCTCTCCCGCGGACATATAAAATTACAAAAAATCATCTATCTAGTCGAGAGTTTCAGAGTCGAAGCTAGCATCATGATTCTATTACGTTGCGAAGACGTCGAAATGCGACGCGCGTCAGTTATAAGTATGTATAATGTACAATGTACATACGTACACGGGCGCATATTGCGTGATAGAGAGCGTTATTTACACGTATTCGTCGTAAGTACTAAGTATTTACACGAGGGTGAAATCGCCGCCGCGAAAGGGACGGCCTGACGATCCGCGCGCGGTCGCGCGAACTTTGAGATCTCTGGGCGCGCTCGCTGAAAAGTTATCGAAGATAAACGGGGTTCACAGAGGTGCACAGAGAGTCTCCGGACCTTTCGCTTTAATAATGGTTAATTCTCGTGTGAATTTCTCGAGTGGAGAGTATTTAGGGAGATTACAAGTTATTTTCGATATTCGATCCTAAATAAAGCTCACCACCGAAGAAAATCTCCTTAAATTAAAAATAAAATAACGTAAAGAAATTGTTCTTGAAGTAAAAATACCGAATGGAAAATACTTTTTTATGCTATGCTCTTGAAGCTTAATTCGCTCGCTTAGAAATCACGAAAATGCAACTAAAAATATTATTGCAAAGTTTCGTTAACATTTTTGTCAAAAAAAATCAGTATATAAAGGATCCGGGACACCCTGTATATCCGAACGAGACGTATTATCACGAGACGCTATTCAGAAGTTCGTAATTATACCGAGAGTGCGCACACGCGCAACCCTGGCGACAAGGGGGTAGGCCGAAAGACTTATTACATCAAGCACGTAGAGCGAAGGAAGACGGGGATGGAAATAACAAAAAGACAGAGGAAAGAAGAAGAGACAAGAAAACAAGAAGAGAAAAAAACGTCGATCACGTTCCAACGATAGAAAAAAAAATAGAAATTCTCATTGAGCAAAAAAACCGGCGCAATCGTTATCGCAACGGACATCCCCAAAGTCTCCAGAGACAATTATGATATGCGAACACTCCGTCCCTCGTCCTTCGCGACGACGTCTTTGAACTATGTACACGTATCTCGCGGGGGTCCGTGGCTCGGCACGTGCGCAACGTCTTTGAGAATTCACAGTCTGTCGAAGCGGCCGACCGTGCGTCACGTGGACGAGCACGAGACCCAGCACAACCTTTTGGAAACGAGCTACTACCGCCGCTCGTCGCTATCGCAGTCAGGTCGACGATATCACGATCCCATGGGTACGCAGGGTTACCGGGGTCGATCGCAGGGAGCTAAACTAGGTAGGCCTGTCCGGAGGTGGGCGGGGGCGGCGGTGGAGGCGGTTGCTGCTGCCTCCAGGCAGTCCTCTCGAGGGTAGAGTAGTCCGAGTCGATGGACGAGTAGATGTGCTCGGACAGAGGTCTCCTGTGGTCCTCGCCAACGCCGCAGTTAGCGGTGTTGGTGGTAGCAGCGGTGGTCGTGACGAGATTACCGGCCGGCACCGCGTCCCGGTAGGCGTGATTGACGGTTAACCTGGGCTGTGCTGGCGACGACGACGGCGGCGGCGGCTGCGGCTGTTGCTGCGGCAGCATAGGGGGAAGCGGGACACCGCCGCATGAGTACGCGGGCGGCGCGTGTTGCAGCATCAGCGCCGACGAGGCGTCCTTGAAGAGCGCGGCGCGTTGACCGCCACGCAACGTCGACATCCCGGTTTTCTCGAGACTGCCGACACCGCCGACACCGCCGTCCAGCGTGTAGGTGTTAATGTTGCGCTTGTAGACCAACGGCGAGGATTTACTCTCGACAGATACGTCGCCGACGGCGGTTGTGGTGGTGGTAGTGCTAGTGGCGATGATTGCGGTCGTCGTGGACGGTATGGCGTACCTCAACCGTTCCCAAAACCTCTTCTCGCCCCACGTGAGTATGAGCGCCGCTGTTCTCAGGTAAGGCCGCAGCTCGGGATCGCGTTCGACCTCGGTGCCAACGTGGCTGGCTTGGATGACGATCAGCTGGGAGGCACGACCGCGCAATGCCTCGTGCAACGCCGCGCGGAACTCGAAGCGCGACCATTCGGTTTGAAGGAAATCACGAGTAAGCACTATCAGCACGCGCCGGGACGCGTCCACCGCCTCGAGAACGGCCGGTGCGGGCGCGGAGGCGCGCAACACGCAAGGTAAATCCCGGTGATGGAGACAAAGTCTTAGACCGGCCGCACCGTGTTCCAGCTCGACCGCTAACGAATGCAGGACAAAGTCTTCGTCATTCGGGCTGTAACACACGTAACAATCGTAGAGACGATCGCGATCAACATCACAGCAGCCCGCGGCCATCGCAGCCGCGGTACCCATACCCGCCGTTGTCGCGGCCTTCCCCGGTTTCGTGCGCAAGAATCGCAGTCCGTATTTGGAGTAGGCCCAGGCGCCGACCGGTTCGCGGAACACGAAGACGAGTACTATAATCACCAGAAGAACGAGGATGGCCGAGAGAGTGGCAGCCACTAACGGCAAATAGTCCGATACCATGATACTCTCGATGACGCCGCCTTGAGCGAAATAATCCGAGCAGGCGGTCTCGTTGACGTTCAGACGACGCCGATAAGACGGCCTGGCATCGCCGCCGTAATAACACCATACATCGCCGGCGTCAATAACCTTGTGCGCGTTGTCTGACACCCAGGAGGACAGTTCTTGTAAAAACTTGCATCGGCACGACCATGGGTTGCCGCCGAGCGACAACTCAACCAATCGAGCGTTCAGTGTGACTTGCCACACCGGGAAGGTTACCAGTCGATTGCCATGCAACCTAAGGATTTCGAGCGATCGCAGCGGCAGAAACGTCAGATTGCCGATGAAGCCGATCATGTTGTTCTGTAGATAAAGTTCGCGCAGGTGCGACAATCGCTCGAACTCGAAGCCCTTGAGCTCACGTATCCGATTATCCTCGAGATGCAGAATCTGTAGGTTGTTGAGGCCGTTGAAGGTACGATTTTGGATGGACTCGATGCCACTGGCGTTCACGTATAGCACGCGCATGTTCTTGCGACCGATGAACACGTGATTCTGCAACTCCCGCAATACGTTGCCATCCAAGTAGACCTCAGTGGCGTCCATCGGTATCCTACGCGGAATTTCCTCGACTCCGAGACCCGAGCAATCGACCGCGTTCGTATTCCATGTGCGATCGTTGTAACACTTGCAACCGGCCGGACAGGTCATCTCGCAATCGCAGGCGTCGAAGTCGCAGCAATGACAAAGGGCAAAACAGTGCGCCTCATAGCGGCAAAGAAACTGTTCTGAGCGTGCGGTCGAGGCCGGGACGATAGCGACTCCCCGTGGCCCGGAGGTACGGCACATAGCGTTGTCAAGATCCATAACACGCGGATATTCCCTCGTTGAAGTCTGATTATTGATGGCCGGCAGCCAATCCATCGAGCAGTTGCAGTTGAAAGGGTTGCCGCCGATGTAGAATTCCGGTAGGGGTTTGTTCTCCGGCACCTTGGTTAGCAGCAACGACGTCAACTCCATCGTCTCGATCATGTTCGCGTACATGTCAACCCGGGTGAGATTCACTTTGTCAGCAAACGTGTTCGGTCGCACGGTGCTGATGTAGTTATTGTTGATGAACAACAGCTCCACGCTGTCTGGCACGGATAACGGCGAGAGCTCAGTGATGCGATTATGACTGGCATCCAGAGTCTTCACCTTAGAGTCGCGAATTTTGTAGTAGTTACCGAGGCTTTCGATAAAATTGCCATGGATGTCGAGCCATTTCAGATTAACAGGTATGAAGGCATAATCGAACCATTCTATGTGGTTTTCAGATAAATTCAGCAACAAGAGACTGGTAATGCTAGTGAATACACCGTTAATATCCGACAGAAAATTGCCATCTAGCCGAATGGCCTCCAATTTGACATTACGTTCGAACGCGTGCCTCTCCACGTGTTGCACTTTGTTCCGGGCCAGATTGAGGATCTGCAGATTCGGCAGATCCCAGAGCATACCGTGTGTCAGATTACCGATGTCATTCCCGATTAGACGTAGACCGGTAAGTTGATGAAGGTTGCGGAAGGAGCCGTTGTGGAACTCGTTGATCCGGTTTTCGCCCAGGTCGAGGGTCTTGAGGAAGGCGAGATCACGTAATGCATCTGGCACGGCGATGAGCTCGTTGCCGCTGAGATCTAGTTCCTTGAGGTCAGAACAGTTGCGAAATGCCATCGTGTCGATGCTCGAAATCGAGTTCCCGGACATGGTCAGGCGATTTAGCACAAACAGACCGTTAAAGAGCTGCGCTCCTATAGTGTGGAGCTTGTTGTCGGAGAGTTCGAGCGTATGGAGATTGTAGAGTGGCAGGAAGGCGTTGCTTTCGATACGATCGATTGAGTTGTTGCGTAGGTCGAGGATCTGCAGGAAGAACAGATCCTTGAACATGCGGGCATCGATATGTGTCAGCTGGTTGTACGAAAGGTCGAGCACGATCAAGCGGATCAGACCGAGGAAAGTAGTCTCGTCGACACGATCGCTGCCAAGGCGGTTGTTGGCGAGATTCAGCACCAGCAGCTGCTCCAGCTGGGTGAACACGCCCCGCGGCAGATCGCGTAGGCCGTTGTAAGCCAGGTGTATCTCCCGCAGATCGCGCGTGGTTTTGAACAAGTCCTCGGGCAACGAGTCCAGAGCGTTGTGACTGGCATTAAACGTACGCAGCACGGTGAGTCCATGTAGGGCATTCTTGCCAATTTCGATGATCGCATTGCGCTGCAGGTGTAGCTCTTGCAGCTGCCGCAGGCCCACCAGCGGTCCGTCATCGAATAGTCGGCGTAATTCGTTGCGTGATAGATCCAGGATTCGGATGTCGGCGCGACAGGATCCACCATTGACATCGGCGCGCACCGTTAAACCGATGTCATCGATATCGTGGATACGATTGCCGGTGAGATTGAGGGTTTGCAGGTTGTCTAGCTCGCATAGCAGTTTGGGTGGCAGCGCTAACACGTTGCTCTCGACGATCTCCAGAGTATGAAGCTCGCGGAGACCCCGGAGCGAGCTCGGTGCGAACTCCAGGTATCTGGCAGCACCCCAAGCGGCGTTAAACGTCTGTACGACGAGCCGCTTGAGATCCGGCAGTGGCAGGAACGCATCCTCCGGGATACGCAGCACTTTGCAGCCGTGCACGTGCAGCTCGTGCAGACCGGCCAGCCGCTGCCAACTCTGCGCGTTCAGGCTGCTTTCAAAATGATGCACGTCACTGCAGCGGATCCGCAGCTTGAGTGCACCGTCGAGGGACGGCGCAAGGGTGACGATCGCTGTAGGGTCTAGCACGCGAAGGGCGCAGTCCGCTGAGCGGGTGTCGTTGCCAGCCTCGCTGGTCCACCGGCAGGCGGCCGCGGCCGGGCCAGGGTGCATCGACATCAGCAACAACAGCAATAGCGTCGCCGCGAGCAGGCGGCGGAACGGGGCGGTCGCATTCACCATCGTCGACGTTGTCACTGTTGACGTTGACGTCGATGACAATGTGGTCGAGGATACGATCGACGACGTTGTCCACAATGATGTCGTCAACGACGTCGTCGTCGCCGCCGTTGCCGTCATCGTCGAGACGACACCACCCCTCACCGTCGTCATGTCGCGCCGCATTTTTATGAAGAGCAGCCTACCCCTTTTGCCCTCGACGTCAACGTCGAGTCGCGCGTCGGGGCAACGGCGACGACGACGACGACGACGGCAACGGCGACGACGACCACCACGACGACGCTCGCTTCGGCAATCTTGGGGTAACGAGCGGCCCTCCCCCTTCTTCCTTTTTCATTCACGCAGCGCACACGCGTATTCGGGCGGCACACAGACTCACGGCTCGGCACGACGGCGACGACGACGACAACGGGGAGGACGAGGAGGCCGACGACGACACACGCACGCACGCCACATACACACGCGCGGGGCTGCTCCACTGAAGGGGGAGAGAGAGCACGCGCGCGCGCGCGCTCACGCACCTCGTATCACGTATCAAACGCGGAGCGGCCCATTTCCCTCGCCCTTTATCCGCGGGCTGGCCACCACCGCGAGCCACCCCGCTGCTGCCGCCCCGGAACGCCGCACCGTTTCTCCGTTCACCCGCGTTTCCGCGTGCCCTCGGTCACCTCCCCCGTGTAGATCGGCCGTCGTTCCGCGGTCCCGCGGTTCACAAATAAACGTACTCTCTTCCCTTACGCGGGTCACAAATAAAGGTACTCCTCTTCTCAATCCTTATATTGGATAGCCGATCCTGCGAGGTATCGGAGCGCGCGTAACCCGTTCTTTCACCACGACGCGAAATCAACCCCCGGATCGTGTCACAATTGTGCACGACGGTGGCAAGAACACTCCTCGATGATCAACGAAAACAGGCTCGTACGAGCACGAGCACTCGGTTGCAATGTCGCGTGCACTTGTCTCGCATCGAGCACCAGCACTGAACCCGTGAGCGCACATCATCGGCATTCCCGACCGTTGCGGTCCCCGGTTTCCCCCGCCCCCGACGGTCCTAGAGGGCACCACTTTCTTGAAACCGCCGTCGAGAGCGGGGGTAGTTGAGCTGATCGGAGACATAATTGCTAGGATGGAGGGAAACTCGTTCTGGAACGATCACTCCCCAGCAAACACAATTTGTAGCAGTTACATAACATTGATGTAAATGTTACATGTAACATAACTATTACATCTATGTTATGTAACTGCTACATTTGTGTTTGCTGGGTCGGAACAAGATCGTGGAGAGACGTTTTTATATTTTGAATTTTGTATATAAAGAGGACAGCTTATTCTACGTTTATATAAAACCTCAAAGATATCTTTCGAACAGATTGGAATTTTAGTTTTCATAAAATTTGAAAAATTTCTTTCGAATAAATCGCGAAAAGAAGATTGACGTCACTGTTTTCGGTCAAATAAGTTTAGATGCTACGGAAAAAGGAATTTTACGAAAATTGTGTTTTTGTTTTTTTTAATCATGAAGATTGCTTTTATTTGTTCGCATTATTCGAGTTTTGATATTTTGAAAGTGTACTAGATCAGTCAGAAGTAAGGAAATAACTGATGGAAATGCATAAATGCAACCATTAAAGGCAAAGGGATATCTGCTTGAAAAAGCCGAAGTGACAAATCTGATTGGCTATGCCACGTTCGCTATGTTACGCTGTCTAAAGGTGGAAGCACATAAAATTGCAGGAGCCATGGGCAGAATGCAGAAGTCATAGTGCATTATGTATTTTTATGTAGATTGGAAATTCAGAAGCCATAGGCAGAATGCAGATACCATAGCGCATGTGCTATGGCTTTTGTGTTTTGCCCATGGCTTTTGAATTTCCAATCTACATAAAAATACATAATGCGCTATGGCTTCTGCATTCTGCCCATGGCTCCTGCAATTTTATGTGCTTCCACCTTCAGAAAGCTCTTTGATATGCTTTCATTTAAAATCATGTAAATAACGTAATAATAATAATTTTGTTGCATTCATATAAAATTGATTAATAATGGGATAGTTAAGTACAATGAGCATGAAGGATAGAGATAAGACGCCAGCAAGGCTGCTGCTAATATATAAAGTACATAAACAAAATATAGAAATACACTTTTCATAAAATGTTTATATATTTTATGCTGCTTTTAACATAAAAACGCCAATGTGGAAATCGCACAGAACATTTCGCGATGGTAAATATGGCTTGTGATCTCCTCTTCATCCCGATTTGTCCAGGATACCGCATATTCCACTTGCGCAATAGGTCCATTCGATTTGCTTGAACTTCTCACACTCAAATTTTCAGTCCTAGGGAATGCAAGTAAACCGACGGAATTACTTCGTGAGTTCGTGCACCTTATTCTTGCACTCCTAGGTCGTGTTCCGCTATACACTGCCAGTACTGAAAATCTTAAATTTAATACTGGTTAAATTTTTAATACTGGCAGTGCATATCGAAACACAACCCCAGTATTTTCTGCATTTAATGAAACAGACGTATATTCATTGCATTGAGAGAAAAGTGAAAAAGTGGAGAGAAAAGAGCGACAGACCCGAGTGCAAAAAGTGTAAGTAAAACGAGCGGACAGTAGGTCTGTTTGTGTTGCTTGCACTTCTCGCACTTCTTGCACCTAAAGCGAGATAAACATACGCCCTGGCGTTGAAGAAAAAAAGAACGAGAAGTACAAGTGCGAGAAGTGCAAGCAACACAAACAGACCTAGTAAAACGTTAACAGTAAAAAAATGGATATTTTTTTATTTGCTACTGCTTACGTTATTGCCTTGCTGCTTGATTGTGATTGGTTGATTTACTTACTGCTTACGTCTTACTGCTTATGTTTTGTATATGCCACTGGCCTTACAACTCGTCCAAGGGATTTCTTGTCTAGGGATTATTAAGCCGTGTTCCTAGCAACTGCGCCGTTACCATCAGCCGCCATCTTCACGCTGCACGCGGCGGTCGCTACTGGTCGCTGCAGGTCGCTGCGAGTTCACGCGAGGCATTCGATGATCAGTTCGGTGGTAGTTCGCGTCGTGCGTTGTCGTCCTCCTCCATCGTCTGTGTGCAACGTTTCGAGAAACCACGAGGGAGTCCCCATATTCCACGACTTTCGATACCAAAATGAAGTCGGCTTACGTGATCTGCGCGATACTGGGCATGACGATCGGCACGCTGGTGTTGGCCCAAAACGGTAAGTCGGTTGGGTCGCAATATCGCGTAGCTGCGCGAAGTGCGCCGCTCATGCGTGCGTAATAAATGCGGGGTTAAACGCGCGATAACACGTTGACTGAAGGCAGCCGGGTTTCCGCGTCCCGTGCGACGCCTACCCGCATCGAATTACCGATAGCGGCACGGCGCCGAGTTTCTCCGAGGTACGGCGTTCACGAAACTCGTTCCGTGGACTCGCGCTCTCCGCATTCTGTAGCAGGATTCAGTAACTTGTTATCGACTGTTTTCTACATCGTTAACTAGCGACAGCCAATGGCAAGGACATTCCTGGTGGAAAACGCAACTCTCATTGGCTGTCGCTAGTTAACGATACCGGAAATCGTCGATAAAAATCACAGAATCGCATTACAGGCTTGTTCTCACGCCGCGAGATGTAAAGATGTTTTTTGTTTCGCGCGCGGAAAATTCCCGAAAAAATAAAGAAACATCGATCCGTTGTAACGGCCCGATAACATACACGTCTCTCACGCGCGTCCGACCTTCGTTGGACGACGGCGACGGTGGTCTCAAGCAGATTGATATTGATCTTTCGCTGACCACCGCCGGCCGAATCTTTGCGGACTTTGCTGCGATGAACGATAACGATCGGACGCGCGACGGTTTAATTCTTCGTCGTCGTCAGCAATACGCGGTCGCCGACCAACGATATACAGATATACTAAACCGCGATATACTGCGGCGGAAACTCATCACAAAGGAGAAGATTATGCTTCGCGCGCGTATTGCATTTTATGACGCGATTATATTTTGACGCGAGAGATGGAAAGATGTAAATCGACACTCGAGATTATTCGACACAAAGGCGTAGGAAAATTCAATAGAAATTAAATTACATAACATTTGAAATTGTCGCAAAAGACAACAGCCGAATAAATCTGTTATTACGAAGTGAAATTTAAGACGGATTTTATCGTTGCTTTGTATTTCTAAATACGAATATTTTATTCCAGTTTAAGAAACATTTTAAATATAAATAATTTATTTGAGTTAATGCTTATGATGCACGTGTTCTTGTACATCGAAATTTGTATTTTGAAAATAACTCATAAACAGAGATAAAAATGAAGCTTTGGTTATATTTTTCACTCTATTGAGAGCCCAGAAAAATAATTTTGAGTTTGTTTGCTGGTTAAAATGTATACAATTTTTATTTGTTAGAAAATATAATATTCTTTATGCATTCAGGTGCAGTACAGGCGACTCCAATACAAGTGCCCAAGCCTAGTAATCCGCCAAGTTCTGCAGAGTCGTCAAAAAATATTGCTGATTCAGGACCTAACTCAATACCTCCAACAACTGCTGTGCCATCAACCACTGGTACACATGAAAGTACTACTTTGAGCACGAATACTATAATTACTACTACAAACGCTACTACTACTACTGCGAACACTAGTTCTACCACTGCTATACCTACTAATACGACTGTCACGACTGTCACTACTCCAAGTACTGTACCTACTACCCCAACTGCACCTGCACCAACATCACCGAAACCAAAACCAACTAGCCCTACCCCGGAACCTACAGCTACACCCACAAATGAAGCAACGACAACACCTGTATCACCACCATCATCTAAGGACCGCCAATTTGATGGTCTAAGCTTCTTTGGTACGTAAGAGATGTTATTCTGCTAGTTATTTCTATAAATTGATTGACATCTTCAATAAGGTGATAAAGTAAAAGGCTCCTATAGAAATTTTATTAAAATAATTAAAACTAGTATACATTACGAAAATATCAATTATATTAAAAAATTCTAGATAATTTTCTTATAAATTTTTTTGCTGTATTCGATTTATTAATGTAGCAAATATTTATTGTTAGATATTGAAAATAGTCATGCATATTTTTTCGTTGCAGGTGGCATCGTCCTTACTACGTGTGTGATGGCGATCGCCGCGTTCTCGTGGAGATTCTATAGGCAATGCAAAGAAGGGAACTACCGTACACTGTGATAACGTGCAAGGCTATAACGAACTTTCGTCAAGTAAACGCAGTTCGAACTATGAATAATTATTTTATTGTAATAATGCGTATTTTTATAACGCAGTTAAGTGTTGCGTGGTTTAAGTGCTCTTAGTAATGTGATGTGCAACCACGAGTTCCGTTTTTCTCGATACATACATATATCTATCTAATAGGCAAGGGGGAAGGGGGGGGGTTAAGTATTCATATGTATTGAAAACTACAACGTTGTATTTATATGCGCGTTTTATTAGTAGATGAGAGATTGTGACAAGTTGCGTGTTGCAAGTAGAAGGGCAGAGCGATAGAGGAGGGAGATAGGGTGGAGTGGGGGGGGGGGAGAAGGTGGGCGCATTAACGAGAGCTAATGACCAATCAAACGTACATTCCGCGAGAACGAAAAAGAGGGAGATCGTAGTTCTCTAAACGCGCATTATCCTACTTCTTATTAGCTTTCGCTCAAACTCTATGCAACTGTCGGCAAGCTGTATCTTTAATCTATGGTATGGTGTATACATTCCGCAGTAAAATTACATAAGATCTGACTTTTCTACGAGATGGGAAAGAGAAGAGAAAGTAATTGGACTTGAGAAACATTGAGCTCGACGCGGGTATCTTAGTGTTGGAACGCCACGATGCCGAAGTGAAATGAATTCGAATTTCAAACAGACGTTTATACTCGTAATATAGATGACATCGATGCATCCGAGACGCACTGTATAGTATACAGAGTTAAAACAGGACTGTTATCGAGAACGTTGATAGTCATATGGTATAATTACATGATACGCGCAAGCTGTTAATTCTGTTCTTTGTACGCCCTTTTCGCCGGATTTACCGTACGATATTTCTCCGACAAGATCTGAGCAACGCGTGAATAATTGTATAAATATCTACTCAGTAAAGTGAAGGTTTCTTTTTTGTCTGTCAGATTTTGCGCTCTTTTTTACATTTTTTTTTTTCGTTTACTCAGCTTCGCCTGAATTTACATTATATACGATGTGTGTAACAGTTTTATTTTTTGTTATTTCAATATTTTTAAGCGTGCTAAGATATCGATTATTTACGCGTTGCAATCATAACCGCCGATGTCATAAAACTCTCTTTAAACTTTTTAAAATGCTTATTCGTCAAATAGAATGCCTAAGTATCGAATAGTTCCTTTCTCACACATTCGCCTAAGACGAATCAAACTACAAATAGTCAACTGGGAAATGTTTTATTTTTTAAAATGCAATATATTACATGAATCACAGAATTTAATTAACTTACGGTTTTTTTCGTAGAAAGTATTGATATTGTTAGATAGCACAGTACACTGTATAAAATAATCTTAAGCGAGTGTTCTAAGTAATGTGTCATGCTTATAAAAAAGGCAAAAAAAATTATACATTATGTTATATTCATGTGCAATATAATCTCTTTCGGTTCGCCTTAGGTTACGTTATGTTACAACATTGAAAATCCAAAGATACAACAATGCGTCGTTAATATTTCATAAAACCTAATCCTGATATTCCTCTCGATGATACATTACGACGGTATTACTTATCGCAGCAGGCACATGTCTTCAGTTGTGCGATGATCATATTTCGCTTCATTAGTATTCGTCATCACGAAGAGGATTTCGAAGAAAAAAAGATCTGCCTCGGCAAACGCATTTGTTTGAAAGTATCGCAATTAAATGAATTTGAAAACAATGTATAAATGTCGAGGAAAAATCCTCGTGAGGCGACAATGCGGATCAATTTAAAAATATTTTCTTGCAGCAAGGATTGATCGAAAAATGGCCGAGCGGCATCTTAAACGTCTCTTTATATTCCCGGCATAGCGGCGACAAAAACGTTGTGTACCGAACGAACGACGGCGTAATTTCCCCGCAAAATGACGTCAGAACTATCTCGAAGCATCGACGATGCGCGAGGCGCTCCTTTCTCGCCGGTATATCGCGAAAATAATCAATCGCCGGGCCGGGGACCGCAGCCGGGCAGCGTGCTTTGCCATCGGCGGAACCGCTTGCTGGCGCGATTTTAAATACGGGAATTTACCCTGTCCAGAGAGGGTATTGATCGCATCGCGCCGTTGTTACACGTACTTGACACACATATTTCCGCTTTAAACTAATACGCGGCATACTGAGAAACTCGTGACTAACTTGTCGTTTCTCGCACCAAGAGAGGAAAAATCCATTATGTCGCACGAAGGTGCAAAGGAAGAAAAGAAAACAACGGGGGAAAGGTGAAAGGAGAGGATCGATAACGAGAAAACCACCTAGCGGGTATTGCGAATAAGGATTTGCACTCGGTAGAGAGAGAAAGATCTACAATTTCATCGGAGCTGCAATGAGATATCCGATGCGGCAAACACGACGCAGGACGAAGCCGTGATATTGCAGTCGATAAACTTGCTTGGCTTGGCAAGCTGCAATAATTTATTCGACGCTGGGAGTTTCTTCGGGTACCTTCCGAGAAAACGGTTGTAGAACGTCCCGTTACTTCACACCGATTTCAGAAAATTCTGACGTCACGTTTAGTATAGCACATAAATTATACAGAACGGAAAGCATTCGCACTCTCGAATCTATTGATTGCTGAAACTATTCCAATTCTTAAATAGTCTGTCTTAAAAAAGAGCTGTTTCACTTTTCCCGAAAATATATAAAACGTTATAGTGAACAAGATGACGCGATCCCGGTAAAAAAATTTTCATATATAAACGTATAAAACTTGTAGAAACATATATAAACATATATATGTAACATTATATGAGCAATTTTATGTATGGACATATATCAAATATGTCCATACATAAAATTGCTCATATAATCATATATAACTTTTCTATATATATATATATATATACACATTATATATGATTATATATAATTATATATGAAAAATTTTATGTATGGACATATTTGATACATAATTATATGTTTATATATGAAAAAATTTTTACCGGGATACAAGGAATATAAAAATATAAGATATATAATCAATCTATGAGATATGTAACAAATATAATCAAATTATTATACAGAATAAAATGTTATTAAACTATGAATGTATGATAAAATACTGTAATTGAATTCTAATATATGATAAAAATGTTATAATAGGACTATGATTAAAATATAATCAGAATATAATATATAATAAAATATATACGATCACGTTTACGAGTAAACCATGCCGAACTTTGTGGAAGCCACATGTGCTTTTATTCCCGTCTCACTTCGCACATATCGAGCGTGCGAGTGTTGCGGCGTAACGTTCCCAGAGATGAGATAGGGCGCGGAAAACCAGATAAGAAAAACACGCGCGTAAAAGAAGAGATCGCGGCGAGACGAGCGTGACACAATGTAAAAAAAAGGGAAAGAAAAAAACGCCAACGTGACATCGCCTTTCGTATCGTGCGAATCGTTTGGCAAAAACATGTACAAGTCGTTCCAAAACGTAAACTCTTTCGCGAAAGTGGTCGAGAGAACATTTCCGATTATTAGAGGAAATACACGTGGAGAAGCCTTCTCGAGGAAGCTCAGACTGAAGCTCAATTTCCTGGAAAGGATTAAGTTTCTTCAGGGAACTGCGGATCTAGATCTTGAAATAAGGATAACTAATAAATCCCATAAATAATTACTGCAAATTCAATATAAATTCAATGTAAAACCTATAAAAATCTACACTTAGATTTTCAAGTACTTTTAATCCTAGGACTATAGACATTTTTTTGCATACTTGGATACTTGCAAGCTGATCTCGCTGCGATCTAGTCGGACGGTTTTATTTATAACTCTGGTAAAAACGGATATTTTTCGATACATTTTTTAAGGGATATACCAGACGTTGTAGAATATGATAACATGACGCAAATGCAAATCTGTTTTCTACATTGTAAAAAACACAGAAGTTTAAAAAAGAAATTCCTAAGAATACTAGCGACTTGATTTTACCAGCGATCAGATTTTCGCCGAGTCATAAACTCGTGTTTATTTATGGAAAGAGAACCTTACGTCAAATTGGTGCGATAATCCGAATGTGAAAGGAAGTATGGGAAACTGGGAACACCTTACACAGTACAAGGTGTTCAAGCGCCAATAGTTCTCGAGTAATCAATAGTGCAAAGTAGAAATCTTTTTATAAACCATGTTTCAGAACAACAAAATCATATTCCTTAATTAATTTCAAATAGACTTCGTAGAATTTTGAATTTAAGGCTTATTGTGTTTTACGAAGATGTATAATGTTAAAGATGAATTGCGAAAAGCAATAATCTCATACTTCCGTAAACATAAAATTGACTTCAAACCGATCAAAAAATTATTAAACGCTAACATGATAAAGGTGCGGTATGTAAGTGAATAATTACATAATTATATATAATTGCACGATGTGATCACGGATGTAATAATATACTGAAATATCTGTTTATCTTGTCTCTCTCTCTCTCTGTTTAGTGAGATATCACGAACGTCAATTATCGGAATATTTTTTGTCTTATTTATCCTTATTTAGCTTTATCCCAGTGCGTATGTTAACTACATGTTGTTTTTCGCTATAAATTTTACTTCCTCGTGTGCTTATCAGCTCGCGTTCAGAGCCGGCGTAATAATTCAGAGAAAAAGTCGAAGGAGGTCATTGCTTACGTCAACTTTTTCAACGTCAAATTTCCAACATCATGTGTTTTCGCACTTCCAAGTCTCAAATTGGGATTCTGTTGAAATGCGAGAGATCTACTTGAAATACGAGAAATCAATTTCGAATATTGCTGTTACGTCATTTATCCGCATGCGTGTTTTCCCGAAAGAAATATCGATTTCGTATCAGGTGAGGAATGTGCACTGTAAAAAAAGCTATGTAAAATTCCAAGCAAGGAATGTGTACTGTAAAAAAAGGGTATAAAGTTACATAAATATAAAAGTCATACGACAAAAACGTGTATATTTGCGTTACAAATCGTACGATTTTTACGCTTGTTGTTCACAGTAATTTTACATACTTTATTTATAGCGTACAGTTGAAAGGCCCGATGGTTTTACAACACCCTATATAACTCGTCGATGTATAACGATCAGCGATCGCGAAAAAGAATAAGCTCGCTAGAGCGTGATATGCCCTTACTCCTTTCACCGAGAGCCTGCTCGGCGCGGCCCACTATTTATACCTCGGTAGAATTTCTCAGGATATCAACACGGAATTATTACGTACCGCGCGATTACGAGCTGCGGACGATAAACGTGCAGGGCGAACGCCGGTTCGACGATGCAAAAGAGCGATACGAATTTAACGGCGCGCGCCGCACGAGTCTTTATCAGGTCTGAAAACCTGAGTCTCGCGTATTCCGTAAAAAAGGAAACAGCGTAGATTCTAATCTCCACGCACTTGGTTGCAGCGTGCGCTATAAAAAATTTTATAAAATTATATAGACAGCGAGTGTGTAAAAGTCACACGATTTATAATAAAGACATAAAAAGAAATATGATTCTGCACCGAAGAAAATATTTGTGTGAAATTACATGATTATATATATATGCTGGGTTTTTTTCCGACCCAGCATAATCATGCAATATTGCTACCTACGTGGAAAATTGCAAGTGATTTTACATGAAAATACAAGTGATTTTGCATAAAAATAGTAATTTCACCTATATTTTACCATTAATATGTATTTTCACTTCAAAAAATCTGGAAAAAAATTACAGTGATAATTAGGTAACTTTCCGGTTTTGAACAAGTAATTTCTATGTAAAAATGCATGGATTTTTTTCAGTGTACACTTACCGTTCATGTAATTTTATGTATTTTTTATAGTGTATGTGGTGCATTTTATTTCTCATATATGTTTATATATAATATTTATTTTAATTCTTCTAATAAAACATTTTTTATCTTGCAATGTGAATTATGTAAGTGTGATTTTTATCTAGTTTTAAGTAATTACAATATGAGATGTATGTTGTAATAAGTAATATAAATATTGCACCTTATTACGCATCGTGCTTGTACAATTACATATGTTTTATTATATGTAGAAACGCAGAATAATATGTGCGTGACACGCTAAGTTTACGTGATGTTCTCAAAGCCCCTTTAATTCCATTCAACTTAACTCCATTTAAACTCAAGTGAATTTAATTGAACTATTTTCACATGTAGAATTTTGAGCGCGTTTAATTACCAAGGTATTCGATGTCGAATATTAAGATCTGTTATCATTTAATTCGAAGTTCATTACCGTTTAATTCACCTTGATCCAGGTCGTTACGTCAAATTACGATCACCCTCGGAACTTTCGGACGAGGGTTAAATCTGTAGCTTGATTGGTCGTCGTTCGTTAAGAGTAACATCTGTCGCCTACGGAATCGTCGTACAAATTGCAAAGCAAATAACGCGAAGGGTTGGAGGGAGGGGGTGCGTGTCGACACGTGAGCCGGAGTATCTTTCGCTAGGGGTGGAATTGACGCCGACTGTTAATAGGAGAGCGCACTCCCTCGTATACCTCTTCGCCTTTTCTTTCAACTCCCCTCTTATCCTTTCCCTATATCATCCCCCTTGCCCCCGTGCTTCCTCACGGTTACCGGCCTAGAACCCTTCCCTTCCCTTGCGTCTCTTTCTCTTTATAGCTCTCCTCTCGCTCAACCCATCCTCTGCCGCCCAAGCAATTTCCACTTTCCCCCTCCCTCTCGGTATTAAAAAATTCAATATAATAAAAAGAGGCAAGGATTGTGCTTCCCGTGGGAAGCCTCACGACACTTGGCTTCGATCAAAAGCGAATTGTTTGGCTTCACACGTGCGCGTTAGAAAAATCTGACGCAAGTGCATACGACAGTTTTCTTCGTTGGAATTTTTCACGGAGAAAATCGTAGCGTCTAATTTTCACCGTTAATCGATATCGCGACTTTATTTATCCATCACGTCAAGATGCGTATCTAAATCTTTAATCGAGACAGCGCACGCAACGTAAGTCCAAGGAGTGCGCGCACGAGTTCTAAATGCATTTTCGGAGGAGGGGGGGTGGAGGAAGCTGCTTCAGATATCTCGAGTACATCTATGCCCATCTATATTTTGCCGGAGGGCAAAATGCCTCTCCTATAGCGCTACTCCAAACGACAGGCGGCCCGCTGTCGGAGAGTAGCACAGCAGCCGCTCTCGCGAGCGAGGAACGCGCGCTGTCGGGATGCTGTAAGGCGGGATGAAAACGTGTCCGATCGATCGACGCACCCGGCGCTCGCGAGTTCACGAGTGACCACGCGTGCGGCACGTCACGGAACTGAGAGAGAGAGAGAGAGAAAGAGAGAGAGAGCGAGGGGGGAGAGAGAAAGAGGATGCCGAGGTGCCTGGATGCTGGGAGGCACCGAAAAGAGGTAGGCCTCGCGACGCGCCGCTAACGTCTTCGATCGCGAGACGATCATTTGCCACCTCTTCATCCCTTCGCCTCTCTCTCTCCCTGTCCACCCTCTTTCTCTTACTTTCTCCCTCTCTCGCTTCTGCTCTTCCCATCTCACCCCCACCGGATCGAGGGCGCGAGAACGCGGGTCGTAATCTCCCCGTGTGGTCCACGCGCGCGCGGAGATAGATAGATAGAGAGAGAGAGAAAGAGAGAGAGAGAGAGAGAGAAAGGAGAAAGAGAGAGGGAGAGGGAGTGCGCGGCGCCCCGCTCCGCCGCGAGGTCCAGATTCCGGACGAAACTGCACCCCGCGGAGGACGTGGCCGAGGTCTCGTCGACGGATCCTCCCGTCCTCGTGCGCGAGGCGTTTAAGGGTCGGGGTTAACGTTGAGCGAGTTAAAACCGCGCCTCGGCTACACGACGGGCCTGGCGCCGTCGTCACCGGGGAGCAGCGGAAGGACGTGGATCTCTCTGGCGCGCGCGAGGGGGTGTGTGCGAGAGGGCCGCGAAAGGCGTACGGAGAGGCGGAGAGACCGCCGATCGATAAGCACCGAAAAGCGGAGCGGAAAGAGCGGCAGCGGCGGCGGCGGCGGCGGCGGCACGAGTCCTCCGGCCGGAGCGCGGGTCCTCGGAGAACGCGGCGATGCTGCGTGCGTGATCTCGCCGCCGGTCGTCGGAGCGACGTACGCCGATCGCGCTTTCACGCGATGCACGCGCGCACGCGTGCGTGCCCACGCACAGGCGGGACGGTGCGGCGCGACCTTCGTGCCTCGTAAAAAAAACACCACCGAATCCTCGTCGGACGTTTCCCCGAAGCGACGGGGGTGGAACGGACGCGGCTCGCCCTGTCCGCGCTGTTGTCGCGAAAAAATACGCGCCGGGATCTCGGAGTTCCATGTGCGATCGAACGCGAGGTGCGACTCCCGAGATACCCGGGATCTCCTCGAATACCGCCCGGACCGACCGACGTTGCTGCGCTACCGCACGGTGTGCCCGAAATTCTCAGACGCAGTAAACCAGTTCGATGGGATCGCGAGTGAACGCATAGACCTCGCTCGTTCGTGTTTGGTGTTTCGGATATTTCGCAGGGAGAATTGTTACACACAGATTGTTGCTGTTGCCGGCGCATGTTGCGCGAAGGGGTTGCTCCGATTCCTGCGGAATTTCGGACGGGGATGTGAAGCGGAAGCGAGGAGGGCTGTACCATCGAAAGTACGTGGTAATATGGCACTTGATGCAATATATTAACCACTTTACAGCGTGCTAATTGTCGAAACCTCGAGTCCGTATATCTACATGTACATCACCGCCGCGTGGAATAAATCATATTTAATTTCGTAAAATTGAAAACGAAATAAATATCTCATAAATAGTCTCTATTTCGATATAAACTGATATAAACTGAATTTTTCATTACTAATGTAATTTTCAATGGGCGATCGTATTTTTAGCAATTATAAAAGATATAAATGTAAAATACGCAAATGAACGAATGTAAAATCCACGCGCAGAATTCGCCCGTTGTTCGAGGAGTGACTCCATGTTGTTAAATACATAATATTAATTGATATTAATGTTAAGCTTAAAACGTTTTGTGTGATGTTAACTGTTAAAAATAAAATCGTAAGAGACAATTATATTAAGAGGGAAAAAATTAAACTATCTTCGTATTATTAACAATATCTTTACAAGCAACAGAGATAATTTAGGTATTTCATATGCTTCAGCCCATATAATAAAACAAGCAGAAAAGGATATTAAATATATATATGTATATATACATAATATTCTTATGTATATGTATATCATTATATATACTATAAATAAATGTATAAAATATAATATGTATTTAAATATACATACATCTTAAAAATCTTTTTTAATACACGGAGAAAATTTTAAAAATTATTAATAATTATAAAAACTTTTACTATGTTATGTTAATAATTATTAAACTCATTAGTGAAAAACATAGTAAGAATTTTTATAATTCCAGTAATGTTCCACTGCCATACATAGTAATTTTTAATATAAAATTTTCTGCGTGTATATAATTAAAAGTATACGTTAAAAAAATATACATTTAATATATATAAAATAAAAAAGTGTCTATTGTATCCGAATGTATTACAGCAGCTATCATTTGATATAATTGTAATTGATATCAGCAGTAAAAAGCACATTCCTAACTAGCAATCATTTATATTGATATCGACATTAATCGTTTAATTGGCCGCCATTGAATTATTTAATTGTTGATAAAAGTTGCTCTCCGTTTTATCTTTTACCTTGAACTGATGTAAAAGGGGACCGGAGGGGGACACGTGTCTCGTGCACGGTCACAGACGCGGCACGTGCGAGAAATCATCACGATCGAGAGCACGACGTAAAAAAAAAAAACTGCATAGCGGTATATCGGCGTAACTTGTCTTAATTACGTTACGGCATTGTCTGCTTTGACTTTGCGACAATCTCTGTCGCTCAAAGTGCCGCTCGAAGGGCCGTCGCTTGCATGGCAAATGGCATGCATCATAAATCGAGGAATCCTTCGCGTTGTTACGTACGCACGATTGTGTAAACACGCGAATTTTGCTCAAGCTTTTAATTTACGCTGAAATATTGATGAAGGGGTCGGTCTCGATGGTCTCTGGACACTTGGAAGTTGACACTTGGAAGTTGACACTCGTAGGCACGGGCTGTTTTATTATTGAAACGAGGGTGCGACATAATCCGCGGAAATAATCATAAGCCAGGCCGATCGCTCGAATCCTCCGGAAGAGAGGAAGAGAGAAAGGGAGATGTGGCTGAAGGAAAAACGGAGAGCAAAACGCTTTCCTCGATTGCTGTTAACGAGGCACGAGATCGGACAGATCGTCGTTGCTACATCCTGCGCGCAGTACATTTTAGATCGCGCTGTGTCTTGGTGCTTTTGCGGACGGACAGACCGTGTTGAAAGTTGGATTATTCGAGGAACAGAAAAGAGATAGAAAGTGAGGAAAACAGAGCGAGTCCCGAAAGGGTCTTACAATAATTAGTACGGTATTGTGAATTCATCGACATGATGATCCATCACCGCGCACGATTTTTTCACCGACAGGTAAAAAATCCCTTTTCAAGTAAATAAATAAATAAATAAATAAATAAAAGAGATATTGGTAGCGATATAATATAATATGATCAATCTAACTAAACTGGACATTTTCTCGAGCTGCCATCCGTTCTTCCACATGTAAAAAAATCGTGCGTGTCGTTGATTCAAGTACAATAAAAAGATACAAGTGCATCGTTCTCCAGTTCTTCCTGATGATACTCCCGCGATCTTCGCTCTCGCAGTCGCACGTTTTTGCGCGGACAAAGCGTTCCTTTTTTTTCCCCACGTCGAAATCGGATTTCCTTTTTTTTTTTCCTTTAAGCGGCTTGATGAACCGTGACGTCGAGTGTTTCAGCCGGAGCTCTTTAGGATTAATGGTGGTATTCGAATGATCACCGCGTCGCAGGAGTGCCGTGATTGGCCGCCAAGAGCGGGTATTCGGTATACGATCCGATCGATATTCCACAAGCTGACAATAACTGCCCGTTGTCGGGCCCGCTAACTGCGCTCGAAAAGAGAATAAAAATTCGACGGAGAATTGGACTAAATCGCGCGACGCGCTAATGCGGTTTCCGGAGTGACTTTCGTTCCGTTCCGAGCGACTCGAGTCACCTCGTCGTAAGATGGAGGCGAGTTAAAGCACGTTAGATCACCGCGCATTCTGCGACAATACTGTGCTCTGACAACGGTAATTGCATCGCTCGCCAAAGAAACGAAGAGAGAGAGAGAGAGAGAGAGAGAGAGAGAGACAGAGAGAGAGAGAGAGAGAGAAAGAGCATACGTGTAGGCGAAATTGATCTAATAGGATCAATTGTTACTCCTTATATGATTTTCGCGACGTAGTTCGTACGTCAGACTACGCATTGACAGATTTTTATCGTATATTGTATATAATATAAAAAGTAATTCTAAAAATAAAAACAGATCGAGCTCAGAACTAACAATAAGGCAAAAGCGTTAGAGTTGAAACAAAGCAAAAGTTAAAGCTGTAATGGAAGTTGAAGCTGAAGCTAAATATAAAGTTGCAGCTTTTCACCTTTGATTCTCATTTTCCTAGAAAATTTACGGATCAGAAGTTAAAAATAATTCCTGATTAGTAAAAATGTATGTTATCAACTTTCTCCTCTCTCTCTCTCTCTCTCTCTCTCTCTCTCTCATGATTCTACATTTTTTATAGATGAAATATATTTCTGCATGCAGTAATATTTATTTCTCATCTTCGAAAGAATTTCTCAGAATCTGCGAAAGCGAGAAGATATTGTAACCGATACGAAGCTAAATAAATGAAAACGTATTTTGGCGTTGTCCGCTTTTAATAAACGTTATAGCATCAGTCGCCTCTGAAATATCGCACCGATGATGGCAGCGGACAGGACTTCGTCTCCGCGCGCAAACCGGAAATCAAGGAATATCGGGAAATGAATTATTCCATTTCCGGCGTTCACAGCTTCGTTTCATTAATTCATTTTCTCTCGAAATTTTATAATCTGTGTATCATCCACTATTTTGCTATGCGGACGACGGCATGAACATAATATTCTAGATATTAAATTTCAACGTGGAAATATTTACAGTATTTACAGTATTGCGCTTGCATAATGTAATTTCATTGTAAAAAATGTATTCCTAGCATAATCGTAAAAGATGATTGAATTATTAATATAATTTTCTATTAAATATGGAATTGAAATAAGATGTACATCAGGAATAATGTATCAAAATTAAATTTGACAATAACAAACGAAACGTTTGCTCTTTAAAAATATAAATTTAATTAAATACATTATTATGTGTGTGTGTTAAATAATTGATATACGGCTGTAATGATTAAGAGATGAGAAATAAATGAAATAGACTATATTTGCAAATTTGCTGTAATGAATATAATGAATATCATACTTGAAATATTGTATCGCATAGGCATTTGTTCTTGCCGATATATGCATTGACCTTTATATCCCTATTTAGATTTCTATAAAAACGCGCGACTCGTTCTTTTATTTTATTCTATTTTAAATAAAATATGATTGCGCAATATATATAAACATACATACATACAATAAAATAAAATTACTTTATATATACACATATATTGTATCTGTATCTCGTGTATTATTATGGCTGCGGTCAACTTGATGCTACAAATGCTTCGAAGCGTTCAATTGACCAATTAGAATAAAGAATTCTATTAATTGACCAATCAAAAAATGCTTCAAAGCATTTGTAGCACCAAGTTGACCGCAGCCTTTATCACATAAAGCAAAGTACTTTGTGCGTGATTTCAGTTTTGAAAATAATGGAAGACGATCATAGCCAAGGTGGTCCGTGATGCCGAAGCTCATCGCTGCGCTCATTGCCGTAAATTTCTCGCCATCGTTAGCACTTCTGAAACGTGCGTTCTCGGCATTCTTTCGGAACTCTCGCTCTAAATTCTAATTCTCGTCGGGAAGCAGCCTACGTTTGCAGAATCATGTCCGCTATTTCGGAAGAGCAGAACGCACGATGCTGTGCGTGACCTCGTCGGGAATTATTGAACGGCCACTGGACGAAATCGCGGAGTAATGATCAACGACACGCAGCCGAGGCTGGCGATCACCATCGCGGGATACAGTCAGGCGAGTCGCACGTGTGATCGTCAGCATGTGTCCATACACGATGGCGGCAGCGGCGGATCGTTGCTTCGGATGGTCCTCATTTGTTGCTTCGTCACAGTCACCTGCGGCACCAAGTTCAGCATGTGGCACGGAAAGAGCTTCAAGGAGCTTCTGGCGGTCCTACCGTCGAAGAACTCACCTCAGCATTCGCAAATGGGCTATTGCGACCTGGACACAGACTGCGACTGGTCCTGGAACAAAACCCAGAGTTTCAAGAAAGTCAAGGCGTCGCGCACCAGTTCGTCGAGATCCTTTCCGACCACGGACGCAAGCAACTCCTCAAATGGTACGAAAGCTTCGGGCCGTTCGTACATTTTTTTTCAGGAGAAATTGGCATGAAGCAAAAGATTGAATGATTGGCTGAAGTAAAATGGATGCTTATAGTCCTACGATCGTGATATTGTCGAATTTGGTCTATAAAATTAGAATTAAACTGAAATTAAAAAACATTCCACTTGTAATCGTTTTAAAATTCAAAATTGGATTACGATATTATAATACAGTAAATTTTAGAAAAATTAATTAGCGTTTTGTTCTTGTTTTTAAGGCCACTTCCTGTGGTTCAGCGGTATAGGGGACGCCCAAATATGGTCCGAAGAGATTCCTCGCACGGGTCCGCATTGCCGCATCGAGTTTTGGCTTTATATGGTGGAAATGGAAAACGGATTCATAAATCTCGTCATACACACTAATAATATGAGCTCTATCGCGGTGACGAAAAGCGGAAATAACACCGCCACGTATGTACATAAAAATAATTTTTATGATGCTACGATAATATAGATTTTCAGGAGACAGATCTAAAAAATACGCTTGAACGTTTTAGATGGAAGAAAATAAGTTTCTCGTTACGCGCGATCGATCAATCCTATAGACTACTTTTAGAGGTATACGTCCCGTTTTCCAACTCGAGCATTGGCGTGGACAACCTACGTCTCATTAATTGCTTGCCAGGTATTTAATGAAAATATTTTCAAATAATTAAGTTAATTGAAGTATTTTGATCGCCGTATCAATGACGCCCACTATACCTTTGTGATAATTGCGGCATTTGTATACGATGACCTTATTCTCTGTTTAATTTACTTGTGTATTCCTTTATACGCGGAATTAAGTTAATTAAATGAAAAATAAAACGCTCCTTGATTATATTAGTAGGGGTTTTAAGTAATAATAATCGATAGCCATGGTTTTGTAGAAGATGCGATTTGTATACGATTGTCAGGGTATAATATAATATTAGAAGAAATGTATATGTAAAATGTATATAATTAATGTATATAAAAAATTAGTTCTATAATTAAAGCGATAATTGTTTCGCGCGTCTATTTTAGAATCTATCAGCTATTGTACCAAGGACATGTTTCGGTGTAACGACGGCTCCTGCTTGAATAGAACTCGTATCTGCGACTTCACGAAGGATTGCGCCGATGGCGAAGACGAGGCATTCGAGTGCGGTGCGTACATTTTAAATTCGTCACTTTACATCTCCTTGAATATCGAATTTCGTGACGTAAGAATATTTTATACCCCGCCTTCGAGACGTAGGTTCGTATAATTGGACATTTGAAATATTTCGCAGACAAAATACCGAAGAACGCGAGGTGTAACTTTGAGGACGGTTGGTGCGGATGGACGAACGTTCCTGGGAGACCCCTGAATTGGACCCTTCATAGCGGTCCCACGCCAACCGAAAGGACCGGACCTAGCTACGATCACACTTACCGCAATAAAACTGGTATGCGTAAAATTAGATCGAGCGGCGAAAAGCGCAACGCATTCACAGAATAGTAAATGGTCATCTTTTTGGCAGGAATTTACGCGTTCGTAAACATGGCTTCTAAACATGCGGTTGTCAAATACGGCAGTAAAGGCACCATCGCAAGTCCTTTTTATAATCCAACACCACCTTACAGCGGCGACCCCAACAGTCCTTATTATCGATCATGTCAAGTATGTTCTTTTATCTTATCGCTTATAATTTTGCTATTTTAAATCAGAGTATTTGAATCGATTTTACGTTTTCGTAAAAAATTTAACGGCGATAAGTCGCATTGGCTGAGATCAATAAAATCAAGTCGTGATAAATCATATTGAATGATTTAAATATAGATGTAAACCCGTAAGATAAAATCAAAGTGATCTCTTCGCTAATTTATCTGACATGGAAGAACGCTTATTGATTATTTAATTTTATATTCGAGGTTAAAACGCTAGCTATCGGTGTGGTCTATTTTTTTTACAGCAATGCGTTTTCTTCTTGAAAATGTCTTTGAAAAGTACTATCTGATAGATATTATTTCGATAGAAAGCGTTTAGGGATAAAAGTCTATTCTATCATTTTTAGTGAAAGATTTTTATCGGTTATTTTAACCAATCTCTTTTATAAACGGTAAATGTTTTTAGGTACGCTTTTTCTACCACAAGTACGGTGCGCACAGCGCGTCTCTTGGGCTCTTTTTGGTCCAAGTAAAACCATACGGAAACCAAAACGAAAACTTGTGGTGGTCCTACGGAACCAGTAGTGACACTTGGTATAACGAGGCAGTTGCTCTACCTGATATAAGATACAGGTAAATACAAAAAATTACGTAGCGATGAATGTACTTGACGTTAAAATTTGACTAATTTTTGTTTCGAGCAATGAGTTAAATTTTATCGATACGATACGCATCTGTAGGTACCAACTGCAATTCGAAGCGTCCAGAGGGTATTCCTCGAAAAGTGATGTAGCGATTGACGATATTTCCCTGAGTCCAGAATGTTTTGCCATTGGTAATTTTAACATAATTAAATTTTAATTTTAATTTAATTTTAACATTTTTTTATTTAAATGTCTCTTTATTACATAATTGGCCTTTATTTGCGGCTATTTGCCATTCGCACATGAATGTTTCTTTTCTGCAGGGGTTCCACCAGAAGTTGTAGGCGACTTTAATTATTCCAACCCTGTTATTGAATCCGAGCAGATGCCACCACAGCATCCGGATTTTGTAAACGAAACAGGTACACGAAATTGTGATGCATTCAAGTTTAATTATACTTTTTTAATATTATTTATGTATATTCTATAACATAGTAATTTTATTTTTTTATAAACATAAAATTTTTTTGAAAAAATGTTTTTATAAATCTTCTATTGCTTTTCTTTGACAGAGAAATATATTTTACACAAAGCTTATTTATTATCTATATTCATCAAATTATCTTTTCTATTACTCTAAAAAGCTCTTTATAATAGATCAAAAGTTAGAAAAGTAAAAAGTAAATGAGATTTTGCAATAATTATGCGTGCATAAAGAAAGATATTAGGGGTGTCATATGTTATTAGAAATAACAGATAAAAATACAAATAAAATATCTTGGATCTTTACATTTGTATTGAAAAATTTATCGGAAATATTACCAAAAATTATATTTTATACTATTTTCAGTCATTCGTATTACAACTTGCGGGACTACCGGCAGAAACGGCCCTACCGTCGAAAAATGCGCTGAGAAAAATAATAACACGGACGTGGAATTGTTCGTACCGTCGTCGAAAAAAGATGAAGAGGAAAAAGCGGTTTTTAACTTGAATGGAATCCAACGGTGGACCGCACCACGCGGTGAATACTACACGTTAGTAGATCCAGAAATATAGAAATATTATATAGAATAATCGAGGCTTTCGAGATAATTCATCAGCATAGTAATTATCAATTATCAATTTAATCATAGAGAAGGCAGTTTTAGCAGAAAGATTTATTTACAAATTAATATTAAATCAATTAACCGGATGACTGAATCTTAAATTTAATTATTCTATATCGTACATACTGATCATTTATTATTAATTTCTTACATAAATATATATATATATAGGATTATAATGAAAAAAGTAACTTTTTTCCACATGGTATATTAATACAAGAAATATATATATATAATCAAAAAATGTGTTCTAAAATGTGTAATAGATTGTTAAAATACGATTGCACGAAAAAGCATTGTAATTCACAAATGCGATTTATAACTATATATAATTAATTAGAGAAAATTATACTTTTGAGATTGTTCATGGGACGTGTGGAAATGATAATCAGGATATCACGGCGAATTCATTGTTTTGAAATATCCAATTATAAATTGCCTTCGAAAACAGTTTAATCGCCGTCGGAGCACGAGGAGGGAAAGGCTCGAGCAACAAAGGCACGACCCTGGGTGCGCTCGTTCGCGGTGTCATAGAGCTTCAGAAAGGCGACCAGCTGTATTTCATGATGGGTCAAGAGGGTACGAATGCCTGTTCCAAAGTAAGTACATTGCTAATATAACCGGGAGAAGAGACTGAGTCTACATAAAAGAATATAATATGAAAATGTAGAATAAAAACTTTTCTTCTATATGACTCTGGAATCTGGAAAATTTGTTTCCAGGAAAATAAAATGTGAATATCGGAATATTAATGCGTTTATTTTTATATTTATAAGTTTTCTATATTTTATAACTTTCGTTGACATTTTTCCACGATGAATTTTTTTCAACAATGATTTTCTCTTTCTTTTTTATATAGTATCTTAAAATCGATTTATTTTTGCAGAAACAAAATTCTTTCTCAGTTGTACTACAAATTACAGAATATTCTCAATTTGCAATCCGTATTATTGTTTATAATAAATTGATATTATCTACAATCTCAATTAGAATCTCGGCTTAAAAACAACCACTTGTCAATCGTCAAATCAATTGGCCGACTCATCGCTGCAGACATCGTCGAAAGTGCGAGAAGTGAAGAAGGTCGAGTTTAAGAATCCTGGAGGCGGCGGTGGTGGTGCGACTGCCATCTTCACAGTAAATAATATATTATGCTTTTAGTAAAATAATGACTATAGCAATTTAGTAAAATAACAAGGAATAAAAGACGCGTCATTTCTTATTATAGCTGAGTCACGTAGCTATTTCTTTCCGTTAATCGCAATGGTGTTTGCAAAGAAAGTCTAATTGCTTCAGCTTTCCACTAGTTTCCTTTTCACTATTATACAAATTCGACGTAGCTCCGTAATCGATTATAGTTGAAAGCGAACGGCGATCCGGAACCAATTTTAATCGCGGGTGGTGGCGGCGGTTTGGGATTGAATCCTACTATGGACAGTGGATTACAGCATGGACGCGGTCCTTTTCCCGCGGGTAGACTTTCACCTTCTCCGTCCAATGTTTCAGAACGCATGGGTAATTAGCTCTTTTCTCCAAAATGTATTTAAAAAGTTGCATTTTTATAAGAAGAATGCAACTTGAAGTAGAAAAAATGCAAATTCGAGTAGAATCTCGGCTCCTAGGTGGACCCGGTGCCAGTTGGAACGGTACGTGGCCTAATTTTCAAGGAAAGGCCTGGGGAATGCCATTAATTCGTGGAGGTATAGGAGGACTCGGTTGCGAAACTGGAATCGAAGGCCACGGTAATGGAGGTTTCGGCGGAGGTGGGGGCGGTTGCCAATCAGGAGGCGGTGGCGGTGGTTACATTGGTAAAGAGAAATATGAAATATTTAAACATTCTATAACGTTTAGATATCATTATACGTTTCTCTAATATATTTAAATCTATAATATTTATATAATACTGTAAGTTTTTCTTAATTTATTTTAAATTGCAATTAAGGTATCAAGATTAAGATTGAAAAAATATTAATTAAAGAAATAAATCTTGTTGATTTAGATTAAGATTGAAGAAATCCTGATTGAAGAGATAAATCTTCATCGTAAACAAATCTTCGTAAAGAATGATCCTCAGAATTAACCTAAAAATAACACTTCTTCAGGGGGTAATGCCGGACACACTGATGGAAATGGTGAGGGTGGTTACTCATACGCCAATCAGAAGCTCACTGACGTTTACTTCAAAGCTGCAGCTCATTCTGGCTCGGGCGAGGTCTTTGTCATACCCGCGATCAGTGGTTGCGGTTGCGATTATCGCTGCGTCGCGCTGGATCAGTACTTGAGCGAGACCAAGTGTCTCTGTCCTCAGGGTTGGTTGCTCAGCAACGACTCCAAATCCTGCATCAGTAAGCACAATGACAATCGCATAATATGAAATATCACTGTCCTTATTGTTACATGCAAATGCGAACGAAGTAAAATCATGTTGAATTTCAGTGACTGATGATTCCAAGGGCGGACATCAAACGTACATGATCCAACTTATAATTGTAGTTCTTGGCCTGATCACTATTATTGGACTTTGCCTAATTTCTTGTAAGTATACAAAAACCTTAAATTTTTTAACACAACAAATTAAATAATATATCTTATCTTAATATTTTTATCTTAAAAAGACTATAATAATTATGATGAAAATCATTTTATTCAAAATACATTTCTCCAGCATCGATAGAATCAACGAGCGAGACGATTTATGAAGGTCTTGTTTTACCTTTCATTATTGTATCTCATTTTTAAATAAAACCAGTCTCTCTTTCTCTCATTATATCTCTCTTTCTCTCATTATATTTAAATGCCGAATATTTGTTGTTTAGATATTTTGTTAATTATTTATTCTTACATAAATTTCTTCCGCATTTGTTCTTCTTGCACACTTTACATTTTCCAACAGATAAACGGTATCAAAAACAAAAAGCGCTTTCGCATCGCCGCCAAGTGATGTTCGGCAACGGCACCGAATTAGCTGCGTTGCGTCCAGGACACGTGTCGGACACCATGATGACCGAATTCAACCCCAATTACGAGTTTGCAGGCAATCTCTACAGCTTCAAGGACTTGCCGCAAATACCCCGCGAATGTATTACTTTAGTAAAGTTAGTACGAATATAATAAACCAAGACTAATTAGCATATCAATGAGATGCACTAGACAATCGTACATATTGAATTTGATTTTCTCACAATGTTTCTAATTAACATATATCAATCAGATAAATCAGACGATCTTACAAATTGACTATAAAAAGACATAAAAAGATATAAAAATTAAGAATTCATAATAAAGAATTCATAAAAAGACATAAAAAATAAAATAAAAGCTGTTTATTTTTTAAATTATGTGGAATAAAGTAAAAACGATCGATTACATTTTTAATGCAGACCTCTCGGCCAAGGCGCCTTCGGCGAAGTTTTTCAAGGCGTGTACAAATACAGACGCGGCGAGGAACACCCCGTTGCCGTCAAGACGCTACCGTCTTTATCTACGACGCAAGCGGAGGCTGATTTCATGATGGAGGCGCTGATAATGAGCAAATTTAATCACCCGAATATAGTACACTTTATCGGCGTCTCCTTCGACAAACATCCGAGATACATCGTTCTCGAATTATTGGCCGGAGGTGACCTGAAGAATTTCCTACGCGAAGAACGGCCTCGATCAGTGAGCATTAATAACGTTACGATAACATTATCAACTTAAAAGAAAAGCGAGAGTGAAACATATTGCACTATATTCTTAATTTCTACCTACTTCAAAGTAGCTACGGTTTATTCGGATATTTCTAGAGTTTGATATTTCTGAAATCTTTTTATCTAATTTCTAGGACGCATATATATACATCTTTGATTTTGCAGGACCGGCCTACATCATTAACGATGTTAGACCTTATTAGGTGCGGCTATGATGTCGCAAACGGCTGTAAATACATGGAGGAGGCGCGTTTTATACATCGTGATATCGCCGCTAGGAATTGTTTATTAACTACCAAAGCACCGGGCCGTTCTGTTAAGATCGCAGATTTCGGTATGGCCAGGGACATATATCGAAGTGATTATTACCGGAAAGGTGGCAAGGCAATGCTGCCCATAAAATGGATGCCACCCGAGAGCTTTTTGGACGGAATATTCACTACGAAGACCGACGTCTGGTGAGACTTAATTTTTCGCTGAAATCGTCATTCAATCTCATACAATTTAAAAAAAAAATGTGCATATTTTTCCGTTTTTTATCTAATTTATTTTCATCGAAAATAAAAAATTCTACAGTATGAGTCGAAAAGAGAAGTTTCTCATTAATGTAAGAGATAAAACCCATAACGTTCTTGCATGTAATCGATTTTTAGGGCCTTCGGCGTACTCCTGTGGGAGATTATGTCATTTGGATATATGCCCTATACCGGATGTGCAAATCGCGAGGTCATGTCGATGGTAACGTCCGGCGGTCGTCTCGAGAAACCCGCGGGATGTCCAGATCCTGTATATGGAATCATGACGCGATGCTGGCATCCACGCCCTGACGACAGGCCAAGCTTCTCCACAATTGCCGAAAGGATCGGCTATTGCTTGCAGGTGAGAGCGCAACGAGGATTTCAATCATACTGCTTTTTAAAAATTTAATCGTCGTTTTTTTATTTCGTTCATTATTGCGATCATTGTCTTCTTAGTTTTATATAAAATCAATCTCATTACTTAATCTAAATATAATCTAAGGCAGTATAATCTAAAAATTAATGTTTTTTTTGCACAGGACCCCGATGTGATTAATCAACCAACGCCTAATTTTGATATATTGCCAATCTGCGATCGTGAAATAACGGTCATGAGACCGGACCCGGAAGCGGAGTGCATCAACGTGCAGTCCGATGTCAGTATAGTTGTAAAATGAAATGTGGAACTGTTAGATCTTATTCAATACGTGTAAAAAGTAAGCTTTAAACTTCTCCGATAGTTGGACGGCTGCGGTTACATGCAACCGAGGGTCATCGATCCACGATCCGTTGCACGTCGTGTGGATCAAGCTATGGGTGGCGTCTACGATTCAGAGAATGAAAAATCTATCGAGGACTGCAAGATGTACGGCGGGACTTACGCAAAATCAAAGGGATGTCGACAAGGAACGTTGAGTTGCAATACGTATGACTCTAGCATGGATGCCTTTGAGCAGATGTATAGCGGTGACGATCACGATGAAGATCATGACGACGAGGTGATCGCAGATTCCAAGGTACATATTTGGAAACTTTGGGAAATCCGTTGTTATTTTAATTATACTTAATCTCTTTTATTAGATTAATTATCTTAATTAGCTCTTTAATATTATATTCTTTTATCATAAATCTTATTTCTCGTATTAAAAAAATTATATAACATAGCTATATTCGAAGTTAAAATAAATGTAGAGTGACGCGTAAAAAATAAATCGGTGTCAATAAGAAACTTAATAATAATGAAAGAGGATAGTTCTTTCTTATTTTAAGACTGATATTATATTACTACTACGGTATGTTACTTACACGATTTCCACAGGACAAGCATAGGATCAATCAATCTGATCGACAAGACAGGGCAATACATCGAACGAGCGACATCGAAGACCGTGATAATGTAGACAACGGCAACAACCGTCCAGAGGATGAGTGTCCTATAACTGCCAACATCGATAGCGCGATCACGGATCGCAAAAACGGCAATGAGAGTACAACGACGACCGACACCAACTCCGACTCTCTTATAGCGCAATCCTCGGACACCCCGCCCGATACGATGACGAACTCGTCGCCCAACACGCGCACTTGTTCGCCAAGTCGTACTATCGGCCTCAACGCCAACGTGAACGGCATGGTGAAGAAAAGTACCCTGAAGGCGACCCTGAGTCTGGACCCAAGCGCGCTCTGCAGAGGCACCATCCCCTACGAGAAGATCACAACGCGAACGCAACGCTCGAGCACGCCGGGCAGTATGGAGCTAAGGAAGGTAACTTGACCTCCCCCCTACATCCGGCGTCCTGCAAAGTTTCCATCTGTACATGACCGTGGTCCTTGAAGGTACTTAACACTAAAACGCAATTTGCCCACCAACGAATTCGAACATTTACAATCAAGGGGTTTCTCGTAAAAATGGGGTAAATGGTATTCCAAGAAATATAGAGGCTTACAAATCAGCCTTGCGTCAGAAGAAGAAACAATACCGTATGAAGAAATATTATTTCGAGAAATAAAAAGTGAAAAGTAGTATCGTATCAATATATTTATTTTTCGTTTTTCGTACGTGCATTTTCAGATGCAAATTCCTTGATTGTGAATCAATAAGACAGCTTTTTGAGAACATAAAGATTTTAGAAGACTCTATGAACTAATGTTTATTGAAGCCTAGTAAATTCAGCAATAGTCCTAAAGGAAGCATTAACGATCACAGTTTTTCTTGCATCATATTGAAATGTGATTTCTCCAATTCTGATGTAATTCCCTCCTCTCTATTTCACGACGTCCTCGCTTTTGCAATGAAGGGCTCCCTGGGTCATGAGCTGCCGAGGGAGGAGGAGTGCTCCTGCTGAGATTTATCCGAGGGGGGTTGACGAGGCTGTCCGGCCGCGCTCGGCTGCAAGTTCGCTCGCCGATTGCAGCTGCAACGATCGGCCACGACGACTGCGATCATAAGGGATACGCAGCTCGTAGAACTCTCCTCGCCTTCGTGGGCCCAGGACAACGAATACTCGCGTCGTTACTATTCCGAGGAGACCCTCCTGTGAATGGGAATCGAGGGAAACTGTGAATTTCCCTTCACGGGCGACGCTCTTTTGACGCGCCCCGAACGGTTTCCATAAGAAAGACGCGCGACTATCGTAAGTCGGAAGAAAAGAGACTGTTACAAACTGATACGAAACAGGCAAATTATGTACATATGGAGGGGACGAAAGATACCAAATACGTAACACGTGTATTCAATACGTTAAGCGTCACACATACACACACACACACACACACACACACACACACACACACACACATATACATACATTTATACACGTGCTCTTACGCAAGACGATTTCGTCGAATGAACTTCCTAATTCCGTGATGGCGATGGGGCATGAATTTGTAAAATTATTGAATCACTCGTTAAAGTGGACCTTTAAGAATCTCTAAGAGGACGAATAAATCAGAGTGACATTGCAGCTCGCTCGTATTGAAGTCAACGTTAAAAACGTGGATGCGTGGAAATGGCAGATTGGATAAATGTTTTTTGCGATGTATATATATATATATATACATATATATATATATATATATATTTGATATTTAAAAGTCTAAGAAACGCGAGTAGAGTCGTCTTCGACGTAAAGTAAATCCCTGGTCGGAGACAATGCAGCCGTATTGTCCTATCTGTCTAAACGATTAAGGATCCCAGCGGGATCGATATGGATGCGAATGGTGGTATGGCTGGTGGTATGGCTGTCGAGTAAAATGTTACAGTGTAATATCGATGTAAAAATCTCCGTAGGCTGATCGTCTACCTCGTGACTCATCTCTGTAACTAAACAAGAGGCGACGACATGAACTTGATCCTCATTGGCATCACTACCGTAAAGTGGACAGCGATGAATGCGTTTTGGGAATGGGAAAGGAGGGGGGGAGGGAAGGGAATAAAAAGAGCACGAGCCCTTTTTTATTTTTCTTACAACGACGACGTACTTTACGTGCGCGTAGCGTATGAAAGTCAGCCACTATGTATCTGTACGTGAAACGTAATAAAGGCGTGTTTATGAACGATAGTGTATTACTTCATCATACGCTTCCCTCCGTTAGTTACAATAAAACCATTTAACCAGAAACTTTAATAATCTAAATTCTAAATCGCCAGTAAATAATTAACATATGTAATAAATTGTAAGACGACCCAACTAGCAAGAGATGGTATTCTATTTATTATTTATCTCTACGTATCAACCATACGGATTGTGGTCCTCTACGAGTAACAAATTTAATATTAATAAATGCTAAAGCATATATTAAAGTCTCCCCCCTCCCCTCAACACCCTCCCATCACGAAAACTGTTAGAAAATTTATTGCGAAAAATATTACCTCAGCCAGGATTTGAACCTGGACCTCCCTATACTCCGTGCGGGCGTCGTAGCCAGTTCGACCACCGAGGCATGTGATAATATTTATCGCAATAACCGATGATGTTAAGATCGTATTCGTTTCGTGTGACACCATTTTACGATATAGGTATAAATAACCAGAAACTTTAATAATGTAAATCGCCAGTAAATAATTAACATATGTAATAAATTGTAAGACGACCCAACTGGCAAGAGATGGTATTCTATTTATTATTCATCACTACGTATCTATTTATTATTTATCACTCGTAGAGGACCACAATCCGTATGGTTAATTTAATAAGCTCATTATAAATTTGACAAATATACTTAAATTTCAGGCACTTGTAGGAAAACCCTTCAATGTCTCCTTTTCAATAATCCCTTTTAAAAAAATGATTGACTTAAGTTTCTTTATATTTCTTAATTTATCTACACTGAGAAAAAAATTTGTTGAAAAACTAAAATATTTAGTCCGATACGTTCAACTAAAACATTAGTTGGTTTAACTGAATATTAATAGTTGAATTAAAAAGGTATAGTTCATTTTTTAATCAAGAATTAGTTAATTCAACTAATGTTCAATTAAACCAACTAATGTTTAGTTAAGCCAACTAATGTTTTAGATGAACGTATCGGACTAAATATTTTAGTTTTTCAACAAATTTTTTTTTCTCAGAGTAGCGTTTATATTTGAATCAACTAAAAGCAGCTCGTCACTTGCGGCGGTCCACCTTAACGTTTAACTTATCAAAGAGCAAGTTAGCGTTATTGTTAGCTGTCTCTCCCTTCCTTTCCGTTTTGCATCGTTCGTTCTTTGGCGTGCCGACGCATTTTCAGAAACATTTGCATCGTGCATCGCTGGCAACGAGATTTCCGCGCTGTACGCCGGCATTGTCACATCTCGGAAAGCGTCATAGTTTTCCCGGTAATGTCGGCCGCGGCTATATATACACCCGTGCACACGAGTTTGCGGAGTATATTGTAGATAAGCATAAACGTCGGCACAGTGTCAGGTTAAGCGTGCATACGCGAACACGCGACGAAGGAAAGAGGGTGACAGTCGGATTCGCGGCCGGATGACAATTCGCGCGTGGTATCCTTGCGTCGCACGTGCCCTGATCGTACTCGCCCTCACCTCGTGGCTCTCGTGACCCCGTGACCCCGTGACCCGAAGTGATGGCGACTTACTCGTATTACTACGTGAAAACCATCGTCGAGGACGGCCTACCGCCGAAAACGTATAAATTCGCGAAAGGGTAAGCCGCGTGTCACCTTAATCCCTGCGACGAGTTTTGCGCTTAATCACGAAGCGAGACGAGATGAGCCATGTGTGAAACATTCGGGGACATCTATCACGTGTTTCGCACGATTTTTCATTTTTAGAAATGCTTCTCTCTCGCTCTCTTGCGAAAAGATTTCCGATCTAACTTGTAAGATCTGGCGCACAAAATTGATGCTGTATCTCCATCAAAGTTAGTTACTTCGGTGAGAGAGACAAAATTGCTTCACGTAAATTTTTGTTTTTCTTTTAACTGTTATACTCTATTGCCTTTTGAAAATTAATTAAATTTATAGTAGGCTAGGACAATAAAAATTACAAAGAAGAATAAAAATAGTAACTGTTTGATAAATTGATTTATAATCTTAGCATAAATTCAATGAAGCTATAAAGCAAATATATCCAGTGCTGGCTCTTAAGGCATTCTTAATTCGTTATTTAATTTAATTAATTTTAGAGCCTTTATCGATTTAACTATAAAGCAAATACTGGCGGGAGAATCTTTGAATAGCCTGTATAAAAATAATCAACTTCGTCTTTTCATATATTCATTTATAACAATCGTACTTAAATTAATTAACATCGATTTACTTGGTTCGACACTTATCCTATATTGATATTTAATTTATCGAAAGGCAGATTGGTATTACTTATTACTTGGTGTCTCTTTTTCTTTATTTTCTCCCATTTAAAGCATCTTCGGAAATATTTCTTCATGTACACTAAAAAAAGACATTTCTGATTTAGATATCCCGAGCAAGCAACAAAGGATGCATGGTCGACCGTAGGTCGCTACAATCTTCTGTCGCGTTTGCTACGAGGAGGGCTCTCCGGTTCCGGCGATGTGCATCATCCTGCTAATACCACCTTCAAGGTTTGTTATCACGCACCGTCAGCTCCACTTATCTAGTTGCTTATTAATTCTTCGAATCTCTGCGACGTTATACTCGTTATACTCACAGAGCTGAACTTCAACGCGTAATTTTTAGTCTTTAACTTTGCTTCGACAAATCCTCGACAATACTCGTTCACAAACGTGATCTCTAGCACGATTTAAAAGCGATTTGTTTCAAGATTTCGGACACGCTGACTAAGGCCCAGTTCCACAATCTCCAGTTAACTTAACCGACCGGTTATTCCATTGGAATTGACCAATCGCATTTGTCGTTAAACAAAATTAACAAATGCGATTGGTCAATTCCAATGGAATAACTGGCCGGTTAAGTTAACTGGAGATTGTGGAACTGGGCCTGAGAGTTGTATGTTTTTTCCTCCTCTTCTCCGATGTTTTCTGGCTCATTGAATGATGGACATTCCGCGCGAGCCAAACGTTTGATGATCAAAACTCACCGCACTCTTAAAGCGCGTCCTCGTTGTGGGAAAGATTTTTTCGAACCTACCCCTGGCGCATCGCCAAATTCATTTTTAAATGTAAAACACGAACCCCCTCGTACACGCGAACTATGATGCGTATCGTCGACATATTTTTAGGTCTGCAACATCACGTTTTGCCCTCGAGCTCGCGCCTCTGCAACGTTTGCACAACAGCTTTAATGCCACGCGATCCTCTTAAAATTGTGATTCTCTAGCAGGAATTTTGTGAAATATCTTGTAAAGTTGGGAATTTACTTTTTCTACAGCAACAGCATTTCAATTAATATAAACGATTCAATTTAAAAATTATAAAATATAAAAAGAGTTAAGAATTTTTCTCTTATCCAAGATTACATTTTACGTTCCAAATCTATATAAGATTATTAATTTAATTATTTTTCTCAGAAATCTTCTAAATTTAATCTTGAACTTTATTAAAAATTGACATCGCGGCATTGTGCACTCAAAAATCGAAGCAAACAGCTTTGAAGAAATTTCGAGGGAAAAAAGTCATAAAATAGAGTAGAATTAAATTTTATGTAAATAATAAATTAAGAGCATTTATAATAATCATCTTTAATATTTAAAACTTCAGATTAAAAAGATAAATGTTTAGATATAGGAAGATAAATGTTCATATTAGAATAGATAAATGTCTACTTTGTTTACATTTATTGTCATTCATATTTTCGTTGTATTTGCGAAACACTGATTCATGTTTGTTGGTTCGACGCCAGAATGTCTTTTATCTAAAGCCAAAGATTGTTCTCTCTCGATTTCCACTGACGAAACTAACGTGCGTAACGTTAAATTCACTCATGAGTATCTAGCTTGCTTTGATGTGCTCTTTTTACTGATAACAATTGATTTACGAAGACGATTACGGAACGTCGTGAAATATCTTCGGAAAATATCGTCGAGCTGATGCAGCAAAAAAGAATCTTCTGAGCTGTCCTCATAACGTAATGACTCATAGCTTCTTCAAAATTCCCAAAATAACTCGTGCGATTAGTCGGTCGAAAACGTGCTTCGTAGCCTCGACTTGAAAGTTGCTCGCTCTTGTAAGCTCTAAACATCATCAAATTGCCACGAAAGCTTTATCTACTTCAAAACTCATGAGTTAATTTCTGCGTTTTTAAATTAAAGAGAGATAAGGATAAAATACTAATTTTTCACGAGCAAACTTAAATAAATAAATATATTAAATTAATTTTTAATTAGAAAATATTTTTAAGAACAGTAAACATGTGATAAAATTCTATCCGATATTTCGCATATAATACAGTCGATACAACTATCCTTTTATCTGTATAAAAAAATTCATTATATATAATATTATGGCAAATTGGTGGAGAACCGGTTCTCCACCAATTGAACTTTCTTTTTCGGCGATGTTTACACCTTATGAAATTCCTTACATTGCCTTATAAGGAAAAGCGGTTCAATGCGGTGCACGCATAAGCAGACTCGACATCGGTGCCGCTTCAGCGACATAGTTCGGGAGGTTGAAGGGAAGGGACAGTTGGTTCCGAAACAGAGCGAATCTCTCACCGGATATGCCAGCCAGTGTACCACGTACCACACGCTCGTCCGCGTCCGTTTCGACACGACCGCGTGCGGTGCGGAATCGGTATCATCCGGTATCATCATCCGCAATCAAGTTTTCGAATCGCGCCCCGAATTGCGTGAGAATTGCGCACTTTTTGCAACACGGCGAAACGCTCACGATATTGGTTTGTTACACAGAAGCTGTAATTGTAAGGGTAATTATGGAATATTGGCAGTGCGGTGAATTAGGCATCGTGGAATTTTTCAGGGATAAAATTTGCATAATAAAAGACGATTGTACAAAAACGTTTTGTTTGCAATTATTCTAACGTGCAATTATTCTAATTTTACACGTATATAATCATTATTATGTTTGCTGCTACAAGTTCTATTATTGAGGGGAAAAAAGTGCAACATTACGCAATGTATATGGAAATCACTGTAAAGTAATAGCAATAATTAGTGGAATAATGATAACTGTGTAAATTATATGATGGAAGCTAATTAGTCCGTTTTAAATAACAATGCTCCCATTTAACATCGCTGTCGTGCGTGATCGCTTTATTTTGTTATGAAATTATTTCCGGTTGAGTGATCCTATTCACCAATTTAACTGCGACATTGCAGTAATTGTAAAATTGTCGGGTAGATCGTATCTAAACCAACGCATCGTGGATGAGAGATGAGGTTCATCTTTAATATGACACGGTGACCATGACTCGCGGGTGCGCCTTCGGATCGATAAAACGTTCGGCACGGTGCCATAATTTTAATAGCGCTAAAAAAGGGTGCAGCTTCTGGATTATCGGACGTGATAAGGAATTATTATGAAAGAGTTGAGAGGACGGATGTCCTAATCATTGTTGGTTGCGAAGCAATGATTTCTCTTTCAATTCTCTTCTGTGCGTTTAAATCTTTAATTGGTACATAAACGCGAGGGGCCATTCACTAATGAAATCAGGTGTACACCTGATTTGTAATCATGTGTAATCAACAGTGAAATCAATTCGTAATCACGTGTAATCTTGCAATATATTTTGAAATTATTTACATTAAACAAAAGCGTAATCAGTGTAATCAAAGAAAAATAAGTAAGAAATCGCGTGAAATCGTTGCTAAAATAATTTGTAATCGCAATGAAATCATTTGTAATCACAATGATATCATTTGTAATCACTGTGATATTATTTGTAATCACAATGAAATCAACTGTGATCACAATCGATTTCACACAGTCGTATAAAGTCACTTTAGTATTTGTAATCACATCGTAATCAACTGTAATCAATTGTAATCAATTGTAAGCAACTGTACTTTGTAATCACGTGTACATTCAATAGCTGAGTGAATAGCCCCTCGCATAAACGGGTAGAATTTAAAATAATGGAAAAAAGAATTCAGGGCTTATAGGGTAGATACTATTCGCTATGTCGAACAAAAAATGTTCAGTGAATATAAATTGAAAAATGAACCGTGTTAAAATTAGTTCAATTCTCGGTTTTAAAAGCAAATGATTTGTTTGCGTATTTTCATGCAACCATGTCTCTTCTTTGACATAAATCGATTGCTCTTGCTATTTTACTTATAGATAATACTCGCTATGTCGAGTAAAAAATGTTTAATGATAAATATATATCATAGATTGAAAAATCAACCCTGTTAGAACTAGAAACAATTCTCAGTTTTAATAAAGCAAATGATCCATTTGCGTATTTGCATGCAACCATATGTCTCTTTTTTACATAAATCGATTGCTCTCGCCATTCTACATATAAAAACATGAAGGTAAGATCATCGAAAAATTATTATTATTACTTCATGAAATATTTCCTATTTTCTGTCAGGATATATGGATGATAATATTTCTTTCTTGGATACGAAATCGCAATTCTGTAAGTTTACGTTCCAGCAGGTCTCTTCATGTATCTCCCAGCATATATTTATTTACCTTGCAACATAATGTCTGCGTGTCTGCAGACATCGAACATATTCTTCCTTGTAATGGATTTCCCATCATCGGATGACGTCAAACGTCAACAATCATCGCAACTATCGCATTATGCGGCGTATGAGACGATTTCCGATGGTAATAAAAGCTAAAAATGGTAACACAAATGCGTTTGTGCCGGCAGCGAAACGCTACACATGCGACACATGCTATTTGCAATAATAATCGCTGTCGCGATAGCGCGCGCTGTTTCGTAACTCGATGATTCTGACTTCGCGCCAATTAAGTCGACCGTGACGTGGTAAGGAGTTGTTTCCGCGAAACGCGCTAGATCCAATTTCCTCCAGGTGGTCATAAAGGCCGATAAAGACACGGCCAGATATGCGGCCCGCGTTATTTCGCGTCGAGCTACAGGTGATACCGGATTCCGTTCCTCGCCATTGTGTTTACAAATCAGTAAAAAATTGCGTGATGATTATAATTGCGTGTGATTACAGACGATTGTTGGGATTGACCATCGGCACGCAAAAGTCGTAAGATAACTACAAAAATTATCGATACACGGAACTTGTTTTAAGACTCGAGCGAATCTGTTAAAGTGATACTGATCTTCGGATGGAACTGTTGGTTTGGCAGTCGTCACAAAAATCCATCAGTAGTGCATTTTAGACATCTGGTTGTAAGTTAAACATCCGACAGATACCTCTTTGATAAAACGTACTGCATCGACTTGAATAGATGTGGAGGGAATTCCAGACGAGTTTCAGGGACAGTCGATTTGTACCAATCACTCTCATGATTCAAATTATCGTCACATGATCGTATTTTTGAAGAAATTTCATATGTAAGGTATACAATTGGAGTTCTACGAATTTAATTCGGATTATATTTTAAATTTATATTTCTCAAATATTTTTCAATATTGATTATTTCAGTGATCGATTTATAATTTGAAATATAAGCATACATAATAACAAAATTAATGTGATAATATTAAATTAATATTAAACGAATTAAGTTTTCCCCTTTCCCCTGGTAAACACCAACCAACAATGACATTACATCAATAACGTAATTTCCCACTCAACAATATAAATGTAATGTAACACATGTTGTATATAACAGTTATATTGTTATATAACGTTAGGCCCTGCACACAATGGAGGAATATTAGATATTAGGAATTAAAATTTTAGAATCAGTTTCCTCAATGAATATTGAACGTAACGCACAATAAATATTAATAAGATATAAGATATAAATGTGTTATACGAAACACGACATAACTTATTATTTATCTATTAAGGCTCAGACACAATGAAAGGAATAATGAACAAGGAATTAAACATAGGGAATTGGGATGTGGAAGAAGAAAGATATTTTCCTTCTTCCTTCTTCCACATCCCAAGATAAATAAGTTATGTTGTGTTTTGTATAACATATTTATGTCTTATATCTTATTAATATCCATTGTGCGTTATACGTTCAATATTCATCGAGAAAACTGATTCTAAAATTTTAATTCCTATTCCTAACATCTAATATTCCTCCATTGTGCGCAGGGCCTAAAATTCTAATTCCTATTCCTAATATCTAATATTCCTCCAATTATGCGCAGGGCTTTATATTGAGTAGGAAATTGTAATATTGATGTAATGTTAGTGTTAGTTTAGTTAATATTCATTGGGAAGTGAATATACATATACATAAAATGAATTTTCTAAAAGAAGTGAATTCTAAACGCTCTGCGTACCACTGTCCAGAATTGGTATAATACAATCGCTCGGAAGGATAATCCATTGTGCTCGCGTATCAACGACGACGATTAATCTTCCCACAGTCATAACTTGCGCAACCTTGATCGGCAACAGAATCGGCGTTATCGTGACATTGACAGTAGCGCTGCAGAGTGAGGTTAAAAAAAGTGAGGTTAATCAGTGAGAACAAAGATATACGAGGAGGACAAAGATATCTTGTTATTGTCACAAGATACGCGATCAGTGCGATAAATTGGACTCAATCGACCGTCGTCAAAGTTCTAATAACTCGCGGATCTCATCGGGATAAGAATTTTCGAGTATCAAAATGAATTCGTACGGATGGAACAAGGAGATAATATACGAGCCACAATTCGTCCGACAAGAAACGAAGACCGTAGAGGTGAGTACTATACGTACCTTACATGTTTCGAGAGTTTTGGAACGACTTATACAGCGGTTACACCAGCAACGATTAATTAACGCGATCGGGTGATCTTGCTAATTAGCGTCCGGCAGGATCACATGTCTGCCGTTTTAAATCGCGCGCACGCTGAACCGAGGCTTTCAAAATGGCGCGAAGTTGAGGCGCGGGCGCTGCCATTGGTTAGATTTACGGATGACGACCAATCGCGTTCGACCGTTGTACTCTGAGCCACTCTGAACCAATTGAAAGGTGAGCGCGTGCCTTCTCAAGGTCATTTCGAGAGTCGTATGCACCTGGCGCGTGACGAAATGTGAGGAGGAAAAGCCGTGGGTGAAGGTTAGGCTTGCGGCTGAACCCGGCGCGTAGAATCTGTCAGGCTATGTAACGGTTTTCCGTCCGCGTCGGAGCAAGAGTCGGGACGTCTCGCGTTCCGTAATTCGTGCCGGTTAGTGGAACGTGACGGATATCGAGCGAGACGGCATCGGGAGTTCCAACTGCGCTGTTCGTTCGAACGATCGGCGTCTTCGAAATAATTCGGAATTCAATCGGAATTTGGGCGTAGCCGAGAGAAAGAGAAAAAAGAAAGAGAAACGAGTGCGATGAGTTACTATGGCGGTTACGGCGACGGAGGTGGAGCCGAGGATGTGTTCGTTAAGACAGCGGTCGAGATCAAGCGATTTCTACCGTCGCTCTTCAACATCAAAGTGGTACGCTTACTTGTCTCGCAATCAGAGGCAAAGGGCCGGCAGCCGATGAGTCATGAAGCTCGCAAACTCCGTTTCAGTATCCTCGCTAGTAGATAAATCTTCGAATCTTTCTCAGAAACCTATCTCGCTGAGACAAATGTTCGTCGAAATACATTTTTCGTCATCCGATATATTTTTCAAGTTGCGTATCGATTTTATTATTGTTATATTTTTTCTTTGTTTTTCTTTATTATAAATTCAGTTAAGTTTTAATTGAATAATTATTATTATTTAATTATAATTATAATAATTTTATTGAGATTATGAAAATTATAATTGGAATTAGGATAAATGATAAATATTCTTTGGATGCATGATTATTCAATAATAATATCAATATATATATAATATAAGGATTAACTTATATAAACACAAATTGAAGTGCGTATTTGATTAAATTGTTTTTCAGAAATTTGAAAATGACAATTATTAATTGGAATAATTTATTACAGACATTTCCGGTTTACTTCCTGAACAATTAAAAATAATTTCTGATTTGAGATTCTATGAAATTGTTCTATGAAATGTTTTCCAAGTAAACTATTAAGAGAAATAATGATAGAAGAATAATTGCAATTAAAGAATTAGAGCACTTCTTTTCTTCCTAATTATTTTTATAGAGTATCTCAAAATTACCGGATGTCCTTTTAAAATACTCTATATATAAAACGAGATATATACAATTTTTGTATTATACAAGCATAATTTAATATGAATCTCTTCTTATAGAAGCTTGACTAAACATTCTCATAAAATCATGTAACATGTGCACATAGCATATTGGAATAAAATATCGTAACACCGAGAAAATCGCACGACTGATCAATTCCTCTCATTTAACACCTTCTCCTATATCTCTCCGCTCCAAAAATGTTTCGTAGATTGTATGGAAAAATCTGCATTAATCTTGAATGGTCTTCGGTTCATAATGTTGATACTAAAACTCCTTTTAATTAAATGTCACGCATAATTACTCATGTCGTTTACACTATACGCATGTGGTGTTCTAACGACACCGATGGTGATGGCAATAACGATGACGACATTGTACGAGAAATGTGTAATTGATACAATGCCATTCTTGCATGGTATTCATTCAATAGAATAATGTGCGTCATAGCATGTGTCAATACGATGGTATTCAGTCATATGACTAGTATTTGACGTCAAAATGACATATTTTTTTACCTGGGGTCCACGTGTTTTTACAAAAGCATGTAAATTATTTAGATTGCAACGAAGAAACTTTCAAAATTTAGTTTACGAACTGAAATCGTAAGATTAGAAAAAAATGAAATGGAAAATGATGACGATGAAAAATGAAATGGAAAAAATAATTAAAGATTATTAATAAATGGAGAAATATAATTGCGTCTATATAAACAAATCATATAATTAAATGGTTCTTTGAAATAATCTCGCGTTAAAATTGATTTTCTACTTATTATTATTCGTAATATGTAATTCAAAATGTAATTGATCCAGTTTATCACATTATGAGATATTATTCAAAATTTATGGTTTTTAGTTCGATAACTTTTTATGTATCAATTTATCATGTAAATGTATATTTATAAAATTATTGGCAATATATTGTACAAGTTGAAAATAGTCTAAATGAAGATCGAAACGTTCTCCTTTTCGAATGCTGAATTAGCAAAGATGCAGATATTTGCGCACTTTGCATTTTGTTCCATAGCTGCCTACCTTCACCAGTCTGTTTGTCCAATTATGAAGTCTTTTGATATTCTCAGAAATAATTAAACAAATAGTTATAATAAAAATTAACTGTTGTGTGAGATAAAAATATATCTTGATATGGACATTTATTCGATAGTACTTTGCAAAAATGCATTTCTGTATCACACCGTACTCCAGTTTATCTCATGTAGCGCAGCTGTTCGCATATTCTTATCAAGCAATATTGCAATCTAAATTGCGGTTAGTTGTTTTCCGGTATAGTTATCGTACCGCTATTTCCACAAACGATAGCTGTATCAAAATTCCAGGTTCGAACGATGGAGCTTTTCTCGCGGTGGCGAGTAAAATAGTTTCGCTACTCATTTCGTATCGGTTGCACGTTTTCGAAGAGACTTGTTTTCCTGAATACCTACGTGACGATTTTTTCCGCGCTCGCGTTTATCTTCTTCTATGCATACAAAGCGATCCGCTTCTTCTCGTCAATTCACCGAGATGGATCTACGACGTAGCAAATACGCCAATTATCGCTACTCCAATTACATGCAAGAGGGTCTCGCGGTTCTGAAGGTCGAATCCAGTTTCGAGCCCGCAAGATTCACGAACGACAGAATAATCGGCAGGAACAATAACATCCTTTACCAGGCCAAACGCGAGTTTGCTCCCAAAAATTTGGCAGCAAACTTGCCGAGCAAGTCCCACGATTCTACGACAGGGGAGCGTAAAAAACTGTACGACGATAAAGCGATACGGACGACGAAAAATTTCATCGGAAAACCCTGCTATAACGTAGGCCGTTCCTTGAAAATCCTTAGATCGCGGTTTTCTATTCCTTTCTATCTTTTCTTTGAAAATAGATTGAAAATAGATTGCGTACACATCGCGACTTGACGCACAAACCGATGTTCGCAGTTAGGGGAGAAGGGGTCCGGTTTCAGACCACGAGGGGAGGTCCAGGACTTCAACAAGCTAAGACGAGAATGCCTGGCGACGGGGCGGCTCTTCGAGGATCCCGAATTCCCAGCCAACGACTCGTCGCTATACTTCTCCCGCAGACCGGACAGATACATAGAATGGAAGCGACCGATGGTCAGAAATCTCCTGAGTTATCTCAAGTTTTCTTAGTTTCCATTCATCAAAGAATAATTTACAAATCAGACACGCGAGGAGGATGGTCTCAACGACCTACAATGCGCTGTGCTTCGCAGGAAATTGCGGACGATCCTCAGCTCTTCGTGGAGGGTTTCTCAAGATTCGACGTCCAGCAGGGAGAGCTGGGAGATTGCTGGTTGCTGGCCGCCGTGGCGAATCTGACCATGCATCACAATTTGTTCTTTCAAATAGTGCCAGAAGATCAGAGCTTCGAGGAAAACTACGCTGGAATCTTCCACTTCAGGTTCGACTGGAACACAGTTTCGTAAACAACGCTTTTCCGATGTGGCCAAAAATAATATATAATTTACATGGATTCTTATTCATTATAAACAAACAAGAGATGGAATATTCTCCGCCAGTGAATATTAAACCACAGAAGAGATTTGTTTCGACACAACTGGCCAATTTTTAATTTAAATTTATATATCGCGAATCACGACGTTTTTCGACCATGGGTTTTAATGTAAAGAATTTGTTGCGAAAAATTTTACCTCAACCAGGATTTGTACCTGGACCTCTACAATCCGTGCGGGCGTCGTAGCCAGTTCGACCACCTAGGCATGTGGTAATATTTATCGCAACATTCGGTGATGTTAGAGCACCAATACTTAAATCAATAGTGATAAATAAACAAACAAGAGATTGAATATTCTTCGTCAGTGAATATTAAACCACAGAAGAGATTTGTTTCGATTCTTTACATTAAAATTAATTTCATTCTCTTTAGAAGGACCAAAACTCATGGTCGAAAAACGTCGCGATTTGTGATATATTAATTTAAATTAAAAATTGGCCAGTTGTATCGAAACAAATCTCTTCTGTGGCTTATTCATTATCATATAAACCGGAATATTTATAAATACAAATAACGCATGTCTATATTCGGAAGTTTCGTTAATCACCGAGTAGAATGTCACGAATATATTTCTCATCTGGATTCTGTGACATTTGTAGACTATTTCTGTAAAATTACAAATTACACCACTTGGAAAGGAGCTTATTTACATAAGATATGTACACGCATTAGGTTTTGGCAATACGGTAGATGGGTCGACGTAGTGATCGACGATCGATTGCCCACCAGTCGCGGGGAATTGGTGTATTTGCATTCGGCCGAGAGCAACGAATTTTGGAGCGCCCTTCTCGAGAAAGCGTACGCGAAACTTCATGGCTCCTACGAGGCGTTAAAGGGCGGCACGACCTGCGAGGCTATGGAGGACTTCACTGGTGGGGTAACAGAAATGTACCAAATGGACGAAACACCGCCGAACTTGTTCAACATATTGTTAAAAGCCTTCGAGAGGAACTCGTTACTGGGTTGTTCCATCGAGGTGAATTGGCAATTACAATATTTATTCTCCCCGCAGGCTTTAGTCGATTGCTACTTTGATCCCCTTGTCCCCTTTAGCCCGATCCCAATATATTGGAGGCTGAAACACCTCAAGGATTGATACGCGGTCACGCGTACAGCATCACCCAAGTGAAAAACGTCGAGATTCAGATGCCGAATCGGCACGGTACCATACCTCTATTGAGGCTTCGGAATCCTTGGGGAAACGAGGCGGAATGGAATGGACCTTGGAGCGATCAGTGAGTACTCTCCCCCTATGCTTCGACGATTACGCTTCCAAGTTCACGCTTTCGTCGTCCGTCGACAGGTCACCGGAATGGAGATTTATTCCCGATCATGAGAAGGAGGAGCTTGGCCTGACTTTTGACATGGACGGCGAGTTTTGGATGTCGTTTCACGATTTCACCCGCCACTTCACTCAACTCGAGATATGTAACTTGAATCCCGACTCTTTAACCACAGACGAGCTTAACGCCGGGAAGAAACGCTGGGAGATGAGCGTGTTCGAGGGAGAGTGGGTGCGCGGAGTGACAGCGGGTGGTTGCAGAAACTTTTTAGGTGAGATATGCAAATACATATCGAAGCGGCATATCCAAATTTCGTAGAGAAGCGTTCCAGTTGAATAAAAAATACATATCTCGCAGAGACCTTCTGCCACAATCCGCAGTATCGTATTACATTGGATCATCCGGATGACGACGATGACAAGTGTACCGTAATCGTCGCTCTGATGCAGAAGAATAGGAGGGCGCAAAGAAGGATGGGTGCCGATTGTCTCACTATCGGATTCGCGATATACCATGTATGCGAAATTGAATGATTCCTTATATGATCTTCAGTAATACAATCGAATCATAATTCGATTTAGTTCTGAAGGATCGAGTCTTTATTTTCGATACTTCGAAGAAGATATAATTTCATTATCATTTATAAATTATTATTACACACATAGTTTCCGTACTGAAAAGTAGCTATTAGGTAAAATGTCATTCAAGGAACATATGAGATTTTAAAGGATTACTATTAGAAGAAAGAAACTTAAAAAGTATGAAATTTTTTCCGTTAGTAAGTTAATAATCCATTTTTAATCGACAGTTGGAATATCCGGAGAGACTGCCAAAACCACTAGACGTTAACTTCTTCAAGTACAACGCGTCTGTTGGACGTTCACCGGCATTTATAAACTTGCGGGAGGTTACATGCCGTTTCAAATTACCCCCGGGTGTTTACTGTATAGTTCCGAGTACTTTCGACCCGAACGAAGAGGGTGAATTTTTACTGAGAATCTTCTCTGAGAACCAGAATAATATGGAGTAAGTTCTGTTGCGATATTGCGATATATGTATCACGATATTAGAGAACTTTTATCCAAGTGTTTTCGTTCGTTTACAGAGAAAACGATGATGAAGTCGGTATTGGAGAAGTCGATGATAGGGTAAGGATTGTGAATTTTTGAATGATGAACGAAACCAATATACCTACAATAATAAATTAATCCCAAGCAATACAAATTAGTTTGTTTGTTGCAATAACGAGTTGAAAGATAATCACTCTCAGATAAAACTCTCAGATTATATGTATATTTAAAGAAAGTTTATTCAGTCTTCAAAACGGAATTGAAGATAATTGTGCATAAAGTTTTCAGACATTGGACTGTTAATTTCTATCCTTTCTAATGCTCTTTAGGACTAATTATATCGTACTAACGCGACAAATATATTAATCTGAATTCCATTTCACACAACTTACAAGACACCCACTAATAATTCACAGCACCGTCACAGCTTGAAATATACGCAAAGGGTGTGATCACAGATTAATAATGCATTGAATAATCGGTTTATAGTAAATTGCACAAAAATCATAGAATTAACCAACACCATGCAATTGAGTCTTGTGTCTAGCTAATGCCTGTAAAATTGATATTTGTCATGCCGTGTGATAATTGATTGTTAGTCACGTGAAAATTCAGAATGGTAATTAGTCACTAACGATCCGCATGTTTATATCGCTTGGCTTTTAGATAATTAATCCTGCGGGTGATAAGGACGGCCAAAATGGAGATAACGTAAGTAAAATGTACGCTTGTATGTTGAGGCAGCAAAAAGCTATGACATATGCTTTGTGTATGTGTGCAAGAAGAGTAAAAAGAAATACTCTGGATTCGATTTTGTACTAATACAACTGCCTCGATCTGAAGATTCGAAAATATATGTAGAACACAAGCATATAATGATATATGTAGATGAGGATATAATGAATATATATATAGAAGAAATATTAGCTAAATTCATTCTGATGTCAGCTACAATCAACAAGAGATAGAAATAATTTTAAGATAAAATGTGTTTTATTGTGAAATGTGAATGTATGTTCATTACGTATATACTTTGAATTTATTTGTGTTTTACAGACCTTTTCGCATCTTCGAGAGAATGCCGCTATTGATTTTAATGGCTTATACTAATACGTAAATTTTATAAATTTAAATATTTAAAAATGATCTATAATTAAATATTTTTTAAATCATGTTTAAATATTCTAGTTTAAAAACTGTTACAAAATGAAGTCACTTCAAATTTCATAAAAGAGATACAAAGTTTGTAGACTTAACATATATTACAATTGTTTTATGTACAATTGATTTTTCTCTGTATTATTTTTAGGTTCGCGAAGAACCCGAAGAAGACCGCAATACCGAGAAAGTTCGAGAATTCTTCAAGAAACTTGCTGGCGATGATTTGGAAGTGGACTGGATGGAACTCAAAGATATCTTAGATTTTGCCATGAGAAAAGGTAAATGCCTGTGTGCGCTGTTTATAAAATATCTTCATATAAAAATAAGTATAAAAAAGAGTATATACAGTTGTGAATACGATACAACCGTTACAAAAACATGATCGTACTTTATTCTAAATGTAAGAGCTTTGCTTCGTAGCTTTTTGTAAGTTTTTTGCTTAATTTGCTCAATGTTCCTTACAATCATTGATAGAATCATACATTTAATCACGCTTCGTCATTAATTTTATATTTCGGATATTTTTTGATAAGTATATATACATATCACCTGCACTGTTTACTTTTTGCCTGCTGATAGCTGATTAATTTACTATAAAAAATTTACTTCTTCGATTTCTCTTTAAAAATTACTTTATTCTTTCGGCACGCTGTACAGCATTTTAATGATCATGTTAATAATTCCGCATGCTTATCTCTTACCTTGTAATTTGTATTTACATTGCATAAATACATTTGGGTCCTTTAAATAATTGATTTAAGTTTACTGAACTAATATGAATATCGTGAAAAATATTTTGTGTTTAATTAGATCAATTAAAAACCATTTAAGAAATTGAAAATAGTTGTAATAATAACGTAATCTTTTAATAAACAAGCACAGAGGAGTAAGTGATACAAACTTCTGTTAAAAGTGTTTAATTCTTAAAGAAACCAGCTTGTTAGAAGCTACATCAAAGTTAGACAAATATGAATTGTAATTTAAGCTATTTATAATTTAAGCTGTAGACGTAATAATCGTTACGGATTCTTATGGCCCAAGTGTACGTATGTAAAATTCGATGCTAACATGTAGCTGTGTGTTACGGGTAGAGTTATCGCAGTTGGCGCATCGTAGCGAGGCACATGCTCCCGAAACTGTTGAAGGAAATGGTTCGTTTATCGACACTCTCATCTCACTGCTGTGCGGCATTCTTTGTAATAATGAACAATACAATAAGCCCGTAGGTAAGACAAACACATCTACCGTAGGATTGTTTTACCAGTTGCGTTACGTGATGACGATTATGTCACAGAGCATTTGTTCAATTATTATTTATCCCTATTGTTAACACACGAAACACGTCAGCACTCGTATGGTGAACTGATAGTGTCAATGTCAACGTTAGCAGATCGACTCTAATTTATATCTTCGCAAGGTAGGACAGAACCCTCCGATGAAGAATACCGCATGCTTACCCAATTAACAGAGAATGAAACATTAACGAATCGCTTAAGTCCGTCGGCACACGTGTAAAGTCTGCGATGTAGCTGTATTATGTTCGTCGAATTTGTCATCTCTATTATACAGGGTGAGTCATTTTAATTTATCACTCCCAAAAACTTTTTTTTTTAATTTGCGAAACAAATCCTTTGGACAAAAGTTGTTTGGCTTGAAGGGGGACACATGATTCCGATGTGAGTCATGTGGTAGATGTCGTTTTCAAGAAATTTTAAAGGCGACTAATTTCTTAAATGGAACTTGATTTTTTCCTTGAAATAAAAGTTGTAGATCTTGTCGAGACGTTTTCTAAACACCCCCAAGAAATGTTTTTTGCATAAGCCGTTCCAGAGATATGAAGCTTCAAAGTTTGCAGATATTTTATATTTCATGTCGAAATATTGTAAACTTTGAAGCTTCATATCTCTGGAACGGCTTATGCAAAAGACATTTCTTGAGGGTGTTTTGAAAACGTCTCGACAAGATCTACAACTTTTATCTCAACGAAAAAATAAAGTTCCATTTAAGAAATTAGTCGCCTTTAAAATTTCTTGAAAACGACGACATCTACCACATCGGAATCATGTGTCCCCCTTCAAGCCAAACAACTTTTGTCCAAAGAATTTTTTCTCAAATTAAAAATAAAAAAGTTTTTGGGGGTGGTAAATTAAAATGACACCCTGTATATTATAAGTAATAGAGTCATTTCTGTTTTAATACATTTGAAAAATTGTAAGATAATATCCTTACGTTTTCATCTTAATTTCATGCGAATTTTCCGTACGTATTTGTATTTTAATGTTAAAAGTTGTCTCTTACGTGAAGATTACAACCGGCAAAATGAGCTTCTCTCTTAAATTGCAGAGACTCACGACAGAGGTTTCAGCAAAGATATATGTCGCAGTATGGTTGCTATGTTGGACGCAGATCACTCCGGCAAACTTGGTTTTGAAGAATTTAAGACCTTGTGGAACGACATTAGAAAGTGGAGGGCAAGTTCGAAGTCTTTCGGTTTCAATTTGTAACTCTTTATCTTGTAAAATATCTGTGGACCTTAACGTTCCTAAACGACATCACAAATATTTCAGGTTGTTTTTAAGCTGTACGACAGAGACGAATTGGGACATCTAAGCGCATTTGAATTAAGACAGGTGTTAAATAGCGTGGGATACCGTCTGAACAATTACATTCTTAATATATTGGTTCATCGTTATGGCACTTTCGACGATTATATAATGTGCGCGGTCAGACTTAAAACAATGATTGGTAAGCGAAACTTGTATATTTAATTAATCTCTATATATTATTATATATTAATTATTAAAATATATATTATTTTTTACGTTGACACGTTTTAATTTATATTAATTAGTTATATTAATGTCAATAGTTATATATAATTATTGTTAATATTATAATAAGCATAAGATAAAATCATTATTACATGTAGGTTTTTTTGTAGATATTTTTAGAGAGATCCAGATGACACTCACACAGCTACGTTCACATTGGAAGAATGGATGGAAAAAACACTTTATTCATAATAAAATATAAAATTATATTCGCTATATAATTCGCGATTTTACCTTCAACTTGAGAACTTTCCGATCCTGACCATGATGTGATTGATAAACGGCCATAATTATGAATGAGAAATATTTTTTTATAGAGAAAAGGAAAAAACACTCTATTTATAATAAAATATAAAATTATATTCGCTATATAATTCGCGATTTTACCTTCAACTTGAGAACTTCCCGATACCATGATGTGATGATAAACGGCCGTAATTATAAATGAGAAATATTTTTTTATAGAGAAAAACAAAAGTACTTTTAGTAACTTATACAACGTTTGTAATATGTATACGAAGTCTGTTAACTTTTATTTCTTCAACACAGTGTATGAAAGCGTCCATATATGAATCTACATTATAAATTTAAAAGGAAAGAAAAGCTATCTATATAATAATATACATATATATAATATACATATAAATATTTTTCTGTAATAATTGATTGCTATATGTGAAAGAATATGGTATGTGCCTTAATATGTTTTAAGTGATTGCAGCATTATTACTAAAATTTATTGTAAAAATATATATAATTTATTGGAACAATTAAAAACAATGTGTGTCAGCTAGTCCATAGATTCATGCAAGTTTCCAATTTGAATATCACAATAATTCAATTTTATTAATTTTTACAATTCCATTTATTTTATAAAATCAACAGGAAAGTACATGGAAAATAAATGAAGAATGCACATGAATGTATACGGTCGAACGTTGCAGAATGCAATTGTGAAATTATATTTTTATCGATATTTAATTACACATATAATATATAATCTAATATACTGAATAAACCAAGTTTGTACTAAAACTTGATTCCATTTGATAATCGAAAATTTATCCAGGATTGACCATCATCTTCGATAGCACTCTATTGGTGATGTTAATATGTATTTATGTATAATCTTTATTGTACTCCTAATTCCCAGGTAAAAAAATTTTCATATATAAACATATAAAACATGTATAAACATATATTATGTATGAAATATGTCCATACATGAAAATTTTCATATATAATTACATATGTTTATATCTGTTTATATATGTTTATACATACATATTTATATATGAAAAATTTTTTACCGGGTCTTCATACTAACATTACCAATAAAGATTGTATATACAGTGCAATAAAGACAAGAACTTCTTCGTTTACATATCCCAGTAGACACCAACTAATAGTAACATTATATTAATTTTAATAGTAACATATTATTTATATTAATATTACAATTTCCTATATATTAATATCATACAATTTCCCTCAACAAACTATTACAATGTCATATTACATTTATATTAAATGAGTAGAAAATTATAATATCAATGTAATATTACACTGAATATTACTGTCGAAATGAATATAACATCATATTGAAATGTATAATATAACTAATATTACTGTTAGTTGGTGTTTACCGGGATATTCTTACTTACTAACTTAATTTATCTTAATTTACACAATATCACTATTAACCATCTTATAACGTAACCTAAGTCAATCTAGCTTCTCTCTCTTTCTCTACCCCTATCGATGATGTTATAGGCTGCGTTCCGTTTCACGCATATGTGCGCATTTTTTACAGATTACGTGACATGAACTATAGATAAATGCGCGCATATGCGTGAAACGGAACGCAGCCCTAGTAATGGTCGATCAAAATATAGTTACCGACACTGGAAATTCCCAAATATCGATACGTTGGAAGTTACAAGTAAACTTGCAATTGCAAGTAAACTCTCAAAAACTGTCCAAGTATCAAGACAGTGCAATGAGGTGAAAAACAGCAGACTAACTAAAAGTGAACGAATTCCAGGAATTCCTGAAAGGGATTTAATTCAAGGGCTTCGCGTTTGCTTGCAGGAGCAAACAGATTTGCGTTGCAGCGCTTGCGCGCTGCGATTGTAAATAAAGCTTCGCCATCGGAGATCGGAGCTCACGGCGGCACTTGTGTCGTTGCAGTGATTATTACGCTCGAGATTGCTCGAGATGCAGCGGGATCGCTCGGTACACTCGAGATAAGACTTGCCTTTGGACCGATGTTTTTTTGCGCTCACGTGCGACGTACTCCGGTCGCGGTCACGATGTCGCAGTATGTAAATTAGAGTGAGGTTCCGTTCGATTGGAAAACGTACTGCTCGAGAGACGAAGGCGCGATATCGCGGCACGCTTAATATGCATTAGCAGCCCCCGCGTTTAAGGCGAGTCATCAGTCATCGCGATCTACCGCACCCGGAACAGTCTCACATGTCGCGAGGTTGAAGCCACCGTCAATATGGTGTCGTGGTGTTACTTTATTCTCCCGGTGGTCTTGCTCATCGGCTTGCTCCGCAAATGTCGAGAGCGCACCTGGGGAAGATGCAAGAACACCAGCAATCTGCAGGACCGGGTGTTCCTCGTGACCGGCGCCAATTCCGGTATCGGCAAAGAGACGGCGAAGGAGTTGGCTAGACGGAAAGCCACGGTCATCATGGCCTGCAGGGACGTACAGAGTGCGAAGAATGTCATAGCGGAGATACGCAGCAAGATACTCACTGGAGAATTGGTAATCGTAGTAGAACCTCCCTTAGGAAAATTCGATCAATAGTCCTTACATGTCGAATTATGAAATTCTATTTCTATATTACCCAGTATAAACATCAACATTACATACAATTTTCCACTCAACAATATAATTGTTGTGTACACAACATGTGTTATATTACCTCACAGCATGCATATTCGGGGGACATCCTGAGGACGTCCCGAGGATATCCTATCGCCTAAGGATGTCCTCGGGACGTCTTCTGGATGTCTTTTGGATGTGCGTGCTGTGTGGGACATTGATATTGTTGAGTGGGAAATTGTAACATTGATGTAATATTATTGTTAGTTGGTGTTTACTGGATATGTTACCCAATAAACATCAATTAACAGTAACGTTATATCAATTTTATTATTTCCACTTAACATGTAACTGTTGTATACAACATGTGTTATATTACATTGATATTGTTGAGTGGGAAATTATAATATTGATGTAAGATCATTGTTAATTGGTGTTTACTGGATATGTTACCCAATAAACTGTACTGTACTGTCACTGTTGGTTGGTGTTTATTACTGGGTATTTTCTATTTTTATTTTTTTTCTTACTTACTAACTTTTAATATGTATTCAGTATAGTTATTTCTTTTTATGCAGATTCCCATGGAGTTGGATCTTGCGTCTATCTCATCGATCAGAGAATTTGCCAATGAAGTGCTAAAGAAGTTTTCCCAAATTCATGTGTTGATCAATAATGCCGGGGTGTACGCACCTCTCAAAGATCATGCGTTGACGAAAGATGGGTTTGAGATCCATTTCGGAGTAAATCACTTAGGCCACTTTCTGCTTACCAATTTACTTCTGGATCGTCTGAAGGAAAACGCTCCCAGCAGGTCAGTATAAGATAATACTTTAGATAAAACGATATTAAAGTAAAACTTTTTCATGTAGAATAGTGGTAGTGACATCTAAGCTTCTGGAATCTGGAGTAATAGACTTTTCAAACTTGAATGGCGAGAAAGGATTGACGACAAAGAGCAGAATGAACCCTGGCTATTGTAATTCAAAACTTGCAAACGCGTACTTTGCTGCCGAGCTTGCGAAACGAACAGAAAATACTGGTGTTAATATTTACATGGTGTGTCCTGGATTTACCTATACTGGTCTATTCAGAAACGTGAAAAGAAGCTGGTTTCACTATATCATTTTCTCGCCTCTTGCTCTTATGTTTCTACGCACTGCAAATCAGGTAAACATATGAATTGCCATGCATTCATCTTTAAAAAATCTTTTATTACTGGAAAATGTTTTTATTACAAAATTAATATTCACAGGGTGCGCAAACGGTATTGCATTGTGCGACAGAATTATCATTGTCTGAGGAAAGCGGACATCTGTATCGCGACTGCAAACTTTACGTCTCTAAAAAGGATCTGGACCCGGAAGTAGCACTCCGTCTGTGGGAAGTAAGTGCGAAATTGACTGGCATAAAGGAGATTGTGAAATAAATAACTTTAGGATACACGCGCATATTGTACATGTACAATCAACAACAAAAATGCTGTTCTGTTCTGATGTAATGAGGAATTACACTTGCGCCGAGTTTCTCCTTCTCCAGTGGCCGACTGATCAGTCAGTCACTGAAAGAGAAAGCGCAAACTTTTAAAGGGAAGAGTTCGATGTAATGCAATTTTATTTACACTGAAAAAAATATTTGTGTGAAATTACATGATTATGCTGGGTTTTTTTCCGTCCCAGCATAATCATGCAATATTGCTACCCACATGGAAAATTGCAAGTGATTACAAGTGATTTCACATGAAATTACAAGCGATTTTTGCATAAAAATAGTAATTTTACCTATATTTTACCATTAATATGTATTTACACTTTAAAAAATCTGAAAAAAAATTACAGTGATAATTAGGTAATTTTCCGGTTTTGAACAAGTAATTTCCATGTAAAAATACATGGATTTTTTTCAGTGTACTATACATTTGAATCGGAGAGCACTCTTACTCTTCATCGTGCCATTTCACCTTTGTCGTATTTCGAGATTCAAGCGATTATTCGATATTTATTTTTATATACATAGCGAATAGGAGCTAGATAATGTCAATGTGGCACACTCTTATTTCCATTTTTGTGTATTTAAAGTCATAGCGAATGAATTTTTTATATATACGTATATTTTAAGATAAGATATATAAATATCTTCTACTTCGGTGTATATGTATATTTATCTTTATATATTAGATGCCCCCCAATCTCTAAAATCTATAAATTCTTTACAAGTGCGGCCTTCTGTTCATTTCGCGCTGAACAGTCCGATGTAAAATATCAACTCTCGTAGTTGAACACAGAGAAAATGTATGTATTTAGAATAAAATTATATAGACAGCCTGTGTAAATCTTTAAATTTTATCGAATAATTATGCGCTAATTGTGAGCATCGGCTACAGTTGATTACAAATTAATCTTCCGTTCATAGTTGTTCCCAAGGAGAACAGAAAAGTCAAAATAATGTCAATTTGACATCATATTGACCAAATTTACGTCATTTTTTGCTCATGATTAAAAACTCGATGTAAAAATCGAAAAGACATAATAAATAACGAGTCAATATAAAGTTATTTTTAAGTCATCTGAGATCGATATTTCAATCATGATCAAAAAATGACATAAATTTGGTCAATATGATGTCAAATTGACAATATTTTGACTTTTCTGTTCTCCTTGGGTTTATATATCTCTTATTTTACATACTTTTACAAAAAGTTGAAGTATCTTTTTCGATAAGTTTCGGAACACCCCGATACTGTAAAAATGCGAAAGTTAGCGCTTCTACGGTGCCGGTGTTCCCAAACTTCTCGAAAAAAAAAAAAAAAGAGTTTAAATTTTCTCGCTGCCGGTCGTGCGTGCCGGTTTTACGGAGAATTCATACGCGCGACGTAACGTACATTATCCGGCGTCCAATGGGCGTACGTGTTTCCTAGAGACCCTAACTAGGGACCCTATTGTCCCTAGGAAACGCGTCTTTCTACTGGCCGTCGTATGTCACTAGATCGCGCGCACTGCGAATATCCCTATTATCCAATTGTTTTCCGTTGCGCTCTGCGTCTGTCACATTCGAAAAAAAGACCCCGAGTCGGCTGACCGTGCTATCGCTTGTCGCGCGATATAGGCGCCGATCCTACGTAAGGAGTGTCGTCGGGGACAGGTTCCAGCTGATCGGCACTACTCGCGAAGAAGTGTGTTGCGAGGTGGTGCGATGTAATTCGTCGGGCTCGGTGCGGAGGAGCGCGCGAGTACCCGAGGCGGAAACCGCAGGTCGCTCGACTCGACCGTGCCCGTCGGCCTGTCGCGGGCGTCGGCAGACGCTTTCGGCTTTGAATGCGCTTCCCGCTCGCGCGGTTCAGCACCAGGGCGACCAGACGTCGGCGAGACGTCGCCGCGCGCATTCACCGCACGTAACGTTACGCTGGACAGTGGACGACGTCGCACACTCGCGGTCCGCGTCCCGCTCGTTGAGCAGCTTCCCTCGTGTGCCGCGAGTTCTTCCTACGTTCACGCACACGCGCGTCCTCGAGGAGAGGCGCCGGTACACACCAGATCGTATCGCGCGCGACACCTCGGACGGCGACACACACGTATGCGCCGGGCTTCCGTTCGCCTCGCGACCCCGTAGTGACTCGTGACTAACCTTGCGGAATGCGCCTGGCGCCCAGCGAGACCTAACAGACTGCGAATCTCTGGTTCCCCGTGTTCCCCGTCGGGACGTTCTCCGCGAGTGCTCGCCGGTCAAACGCGCGAGATGAGTTCTCGTTAAGTAGATAAGCCGATATAGAAAAAGTAGAAAAAACGATCGTTAGAAACGTACGTACGACCATGTAAGTATACTGTTGTTATGTAGAACGGCATGTTGACGCTTGTGGTCCTTGTGGTAGAAAACAACCCCGGTGTTGTCGATGGGTGTTCTCTTATTATCGACGATATCGAGATCCATTTGTAACACTCTTTTGTGCACGATCCGCTGTCGACGGCGGTGTTGGATTAGAATCATATCTGGTTATTTTACGTGATTAATTAATCGACAAGTTTGCGAGGAGTTTTATTCTTTCCCAGTAGCTTCGTATGTTTACTGTGAATTACATATGTAAAATGTAGGTTTATTATAATGGTTCACCGAGGACACTTGCTATGTATATAGCATTGTATATAGAAACATTGCATCATGTAGGTCAACGTATTATCAAAAATTGTCGCAAGTACTGGACTTCGAAAGTAGTGAGTTTGTCTATTGCCAATTCGGTTGCCTGCACCACTCCGCACTGGTGTGTTCTAAAGAGCGTTATACACAAAGGTAATTAAAGGGCCAATTTCACCAACCACGGTTAACTTAACCGGCCGGTTATTCCATTGGAATTGACCAATCGCATTTGTTAATTTTGCTTAACGACAAATGCGATTGGTCAATTCCAATGGAATAACCGGCCGGTTAAGTTAAACGTGGTTGGTGAAATTGGCCCTAAGGGCAGAAGCACATAAGGTAATATAAGGCCCTGCGCACAATGGAGAAATATTAGATATTAGGAATAGGAATTAAAATTTTAGAATCAGTTTCCTCAATGAATATTGAACGCACAATGGATATTAATAAGATATAAGACATAAATGTGTTATATGAAACACAGCATGACTTATTATTATCTATAGTGTTCATTAAGGAATCTGATTCTAAAATTTTAATTCCTATTCCTAATATCTAATATTCCTCCATTGTGTGTTTGTGTGCGCAGGGCCTAAGAACTTTCACGAATAAAAAATATCCAATATTCTATTAAGAATGCGATAATATCAACATTAGATATTTTACGAGTCAAGATATGTATGTAATATTAATAACTTTGTGTGTGTAAAAAATAACTCGACTGGTTGGTTTTTTTTCTCTGCACTTCTGAACTAGTGCAATAAGTTAGAATGAGACATATATTTTCTTATAATGGGCATCAGTGTAAAGTAGTGCATGTGATTAAATTTGGTGATGTCATACTAAACAATACTCAGTAATCTTGTTGATTTACGACAATTCCTATGTTGTATATAAATATTTTAGTTTACGTCCTGCAATAGAGTTATGCATTACAGTTCTATATATAGTAATGAATAGTATTTTTAAAAGTGTAGTGTTTTAACTATGGCATGTGGCGCATTTTATTTGATTGGATTGTCGGGAAAAGATTGCATCATTGGCATGAATGCGAGGAATAATAAAATAAATATATATACTTCATATATTTGTAATTTATTAAAAATTATAATTTATATAGCATATGTCTTTTAATCGATATATATATGTATATGTTACATACTAAACATCTATTCCTTATTTTTAATTACAAATGTACATGTAAACATCTTTAATGTTGTAAAAATTTATCTACAACAATCATGAAACTAACATATATTATATGTATTATTTTAATGACGAGATATTTACATAATTAATATTAGATAAAGCATCTCAGAAAATGTATACAAGTGGCATTTTTTAAGAAATAAATGAAAAAATAAAGTGTAATATCCTTGATGTGTTCTCGTTTATATAAGATTGTGAGATTTTTTTATGCAATCTATTGCTATCTCATTTGTGTCAAATAAGTTTTATCTCTTATGATACAATTTTGATAGCAAGAACAAATTCTGTTGCGAACGTTGGATGATTCTCTCTGTGTGAGATATGACAAGTTTTATTACTTTCGTCAAGTCAATAACTAATTCAATATACGTATAAATGATTTAACAGCGATAGAATGCCACCAAGACGAGCAGAAGATGTGCCTATGAAGAGAGTGGCAGCTGCTGGTTGTAAGTTACCGGCGCAACTGCCAGCGGGAGAAATCTTGACGGATATTACACAGAATAAATGGAGACTAGGAAACACCATTGGATATGGCGGTTTTGGAGACATATATCTTGGTAAATATTCTCACATTTATAATTCATCTTTATACTTATAATTTTGAAATAATCTATATTATATATTCCACATGTGTAGAATTATATACGAATCATAATATTATATTATATTCTTTCTTTGCAGCCTCTAATGACATTACATCACCTGTTGGTCAAGATGCAAAATATGTTGTAAAGATTGAACCTCATAATAATGGGCCATTATTTGTTGAAATGAATTTTTATATAAGAGCCGCACGCAAGCACATGAGTAAGTAATGTGCAACAAAATTTATATTAAATTATGTATATAATTTAATTATGTACATAATGTGAAATTATGGCCCATATTCAGAACGTACTTCTAAAGATGTTAGTTTTTTGTTATTCTATTCTTTGTTTTACGTCTAATGAACGATAAAGATAGAATGACAAAAAAGCGCGCTAACATCTTTAGAAGCACGTTCTGAATATGGGCCTATGTATATAATTTAATATAATATATACACAATTAAATTATATATAGATATAAATAATTTAATATTATATACACACATACATACAGAGTGTTCCATTTTAAAAGTTCCAAGCGATTATCTCTTGAAATATTTATTATTCGAAAAAATGTTTCAAGTAAAATTTACTCTGTTTCGAGGGGGACATCTTATGATGGACATACGTTTTTCCTAGATAGAGGTGTTCGTGAGATTTTAAGATAACTTTTGTTTTTTTAAATGGAAACACCTGATTTTCTTTATATATTATAATTCCTCCAGTTATTTGGCATATAAAAGTATTAAGGTAAAGTTATCAAAAAATCAATAGTTTGCAAGATATTTTATATTTTATTCTGACATATTTTGACATAAAGTGTAAAATATCTTGTAAACTATTAATTTTTTGAAAATCTTACCTTAATACTTTTATGCACAGAATAATGACATGAATCAATTGATGTAAAGAAAATACATGGCTGCCTTTCAAAAAAGATGCGTAATTGCATAATTTTTTTGAAAGGCAGCTATGTGTTTTCTTTACACCAATTGATTCATGTCATTATTCTGTGCATAAAAGTATTAAAGTAAGATTATCAAAAAATTAATAGTTTACAAGATATATTATGTCAAAATATGTCAGAATAAAATATAAAATATCTTGCAAACTATTGATTTTTTTGATAACTTTACCTTAATACTTTTATATGCCAAATGACTGGAGGAATTATAATATATAAAGAAAATCAGGTGTTTCCATTTAAAAAAACAAAAGTCATCTTAAAATCTCAGGAATACCTCCACCTAGGAAAAACGTGTGTCCATCATAAGAAGTCCCCCTCGAAACAGAGTAAATTTTACTTGAAACATTTTTTCGAATAACGAATATTTCAAGAGATAATCGCTTGGAACTTTTAAAATGGGACATCCTGTATATATATATATATATATATATATATATATAATATACACACATGAAACGATTGATATTCTGATATATTTTACAGTCAAAAGTTGGTGCGAGTCTCACGGAAAGAGGAGAATCGGTGTCCCTACATACGAAGGATCGGGATCTCATGTTTATGGAGGTCAACGATATAGGTTTCTAGTAATACCGCGATATGGAGTAGATATTGGAAAATTATTCCTATCGCATAGGAGGAAATTACCAACAAGACTCGTTAATACATTAGCTGTACAAATGGTAAATTTCATACTTTAAATCGTGGGTTTTGTAATTAACGGCTGATTGAATCGAGTTTGCGATTATTCAAAAATTTTAATCTCTCTTTTTTGTAGTTGGATGCACTGGAGTATATTCACAGTAAAGGATATGCTCATGCGGATATTAAGGGACCAAATATCTTGTTGTCGTATGGGGACGGCATAGGAAAGGAAAAGTCCATGGCGTACTTAGTAGACTATGGATTGGCATATCGTTTCCGCACAGGAACCGGTGAACATAAACCATTTGTACATGACGAGAGAAGAGCTCACGAGGGCACTTTAGAATTTACATCGCGGGACGCTCATCATGGAAGTATGTTGATTATTTTTAGTAATGAATTTTTTCGCATGCTTACAACTTTTTATGTGTCAAGATTATAAAAAAATATAAGATTTTCTTCTTCAAGAAGTGCTGATAGGAATAATCGAGCTGTTTAATTTAATTAAAAAATTTGTTAAATTCACACATTAAATTCATTAAATAAATTTAGCAATTTATTATATGACTACATTCTACAAATTGAGTTTTCTCCTATTTGCTATTACTAAATGAGAATTAGTCCACGTTTTTATTAGATAAAATATTTTTCAGCACATTCAAGGAGAGGAGACTTAGAGACTTTAGGATATAATATTATACAATGGTTATGTGGAAAGCTACCATGGGAGAAAGATAGTAATGAAATAAGTTTTGCTATGGATCCCGAAGAAGTTCATCAACAAAAAGAGATTCTGTTATCGGACTTGCCTCTATTTATGGACAAGTGCTTCCCTCACAAGAAAAAACCACCAGGTTAGTAAAAATATTAGAAATAATCAATAAAAAGATCTATCCTGTATATATAATAAGCGTTTATATTATTTTTTATAACATTTATTTTTTATAGCTGCGATCATAAAATATATGAAGCACATTACCGAACTAGAATTTGAGACTAAGCCCAATTATTCCTATTTACGGAATTTATTTCTACACAGTAGCCAAGATGGCAATATTCCTACATGTCTTTATAACATGAAAGAGTCCAATGAAAATCTTACAAGCTCTATATTTTTCGAGCGTCCATATTTGAGAGAAAGGAAACCTTGCAGGCCTGTAAACGGCGAGGTAAAAATTTACTGGAATTTTTAGTATCTGTTAATTTCTTGAACATTTATATATATATATATATAATTGTTTATTATTTTGATATTATTTGCTCTAGATACGAATAACACGAAATACGCAGCCTAAGCATCCAGTTCCAAAAAAAGAGTTTAGTTGGGAAGCAGTGTTGGCGCTGCATCCAGACAAACTTGCAAAAATCAGTACTCAACTGCCACCTTCGCCTCTCACACCGCCTCTTACACCACCATTACCTTCACCTCCACGGCCACCGTCTCTACCGACATACGCAATGTTAGAAGTACTTCGTAAAATGAAGGAAAGGCAATCAGGTTCATTTAGGCATAAAGCACCACCCAAATCGTCGGAGTAAGTATCCAATTTTGCAGTTCATATCTTTTTATTTACGCTACTTATATCTTTACTCACATTGTTTTAATATCTGGCTTTTCGAATTTCAGTAATGAACTCAAACCAAAATGGATGACACCCGCAATGGAAGAAGTCGCGCGATTAAGAAAAAAGGTCAGCGAGGCGCCCGTTCCTGTCCCCAACTCGCAAAATAGTTCGCGTGTGACACGTTCACGGGTGGCAAAGAGAAAACGTAAGATTGTATTTTGTATATATAAACAAAAACCAAAACATACATTGTGATCTACTGCACATCAAACAATAATTTATTATGAGCATTTATTAAGTACTATCAACTTTGGTATTGATACACTAGTGAATTGATGTATGGCTTGTCAATTATTTTCGACATATAGTTTTTCTATTAGAAGGATTAATTTGTAAAAAAAACTATTTTGCAATCATATATATATATATATATATTTTTTTTAAATTACTAAATTAAATTTGAGGAATGTTACTGACAGTTCTATCACAAAAGATTATTTCTATAAATCTGTTAAAAAGTTTATTATTAAAAGTTTATGCGTGGTGATGAGCCACCATATATATATATATACTTTTTGATTTAGGAATGACATATATCTGATAGTTTATGATATTTACATATTATATAGGAACTCAGGAGCAAGATAAAGAAACAAAGGACGATCCGACCAATAGCAAGGTTACGCATAAAAGAAGGAAAGGCTTATCTTCTTAAAAGAAACTGGGTCCTATTAGTATTATAAAGACCTGACAATGATACCATCGGTATTCACTTTATTAGAAAATATGAAATTAAGTATTATTTGGACAAAATCTCATCCATTAATGATGTTATATATATATATGTACATCGCGCCAATTCGTTTAAGACTGCTTCATCATTGTATAATTTGCTCTTTGATAACGTTATTCGATATACATAGGATTTCTAAATAGCTGTATAGCGAACAAAATAACGATAATGTTAATGAATAATGCTAAGTACTTCCTGCTATGAAACTACAGAGATTCAATAGAATTATTCAATAGAATATGTTCATATAGAAATGTTGATTGTGCGGATGTCATAATAGCTGCTTTCCTTTTACACGAAAACTCAGATAAATCTCACTTGTGACTAAGTTTCCACCGAGGGTTTGAACCGGGTCAGAATCGGGTCAGAGTCGGGTTAGGATGATCGCTCTTGCGGTGGAAACATCAAACTCAATCCTAAACCCTTCTGACTCGAATCAAACCCTTCGGTGGAAACTTAGTCTAAAGTGAGATTTATCTGAGTTTTCGTGTAAAAGGAAAGCAGCTATTATCTCTGAAGAATGCAATGTCTATTGATTGTACAAGTAAACTTTGCAATTTAGTTTAAGTCGAATTTATTTAATATTGCGGAGTGTTATAGGTGTGATATATTAAAATTAATTAATATTTCTGTTATATATTTATGATCTGGATTGGACATTTGTAATATATCATGATTGATTTAATCAATAATATAGTAGATAATTAATTATGAAATTAATTATATTCTTATCTCTCTTGTTCTCTAAAAAGCTAAAATACAGTATTCAAATACAAAAATAAATGTATGTAAAACAGCAAAGATAATTATACAAAAAATTCTAATTATTCATGTTAAAATCTTGATTTAAAAATGTTCTTGTGCAATATAGATCATAAAGCAATGTCAAAGGAAAGAAGTAATGCGTGGATCTGTCATACTCTTTGTAAAAAATCTTGTTTTCCATAACTACTGTGTCTTTCCCTATTAGGTGCTCAAAGTTCATTGTAAAATACTAAGGAATTAACCGATATGTGTAGATATGGGACTACATCAACGTTTCATACGCGATTGAGCGATGTAAGAAGAGGTAGCACAGATTTTTTCCGCATTACGCACGACGCACGCTTTCCTTTATTAAGATCAACTCTGTAAATACGACATTTCTTCATCAAACTAATTTGTTTCGCTAATTTGTACAACAACATTTAAAGATACGTTAACTTCGATAATACGTACTTGCTACATATGCAGTATGCAAATCGTAATGTACATTAAATTTACATCATGACACTTAAAACTGGTGCTAATGTTCGAAGAAGGATAATAAGATCCACTACAGAGGAACATTAGTAAAGTATATGGATAAGATAAGATCATGTTCTTTTATATGCTATATAAGTGAAAGATTTGACGGCAATTCGAAGGCAGAATTTCCGAGCTTATATATACCGAATGGTACGCGATTTAGTCAATTTTACTTTTATACTATGCTGTAACCTTTAATCTTTGATAGTTTTAGATATCCCGATCTAAGTTTCGAAAACATTATTAATTAATGTTTAATCATTGTTAACGCTTTCGTTATCATGATTCATCATTTATAGATTTATGTTAGAATTTTTTTACAATACATTTGTGATAATTTATTTGTATCATCCTAAGTTAATATATACATATATATATGTACCTGTGTGTGCCACGAGAACATTGTTACTACTCGATACTAATTGTCATCGATCATACATTATTCGTATTTATATTCTATTTCTATTTACGAAATTTTTTGTTATTTTATTTAATGCGGAAATAGTAGGTACTTTGCTCCTTTTGGAAAATATCCAAGAAACTACTTATCTATTTAATATTAAATTTCGCGTGAGGAAGCTTTGAAAACATAATGACAAAGTTTTTGTGGAAAGAACATCCATTATCCATCAATCTTTTGTACGGCCAAATATATTATTATAATACTTTATGTAAATTGATATTTGGCAATAAAACTGATTTTATAGTGGTAATAATTAAAGTCACAGCGCAACAAGGGCGCATTCTCCTAAGTATTGTTAGAGAAACGGCTATATTGTTTCGTAAGACGCGATAATTTAAGTTCAAATGAGAGAGGTGTAACTACGATCAGAGATGTAACTACTAGATAACGGAAGAAGAAATGTATGTAATAAACTGTGTATTAGAACTATATACTCGCATCGGCATTTTTCTTATAGCGATCTTGTATATGTACGTTGTTTATTATGATGCGAAATATAAGATAAACATGTATGATTAACAGATTGATTTTTTCCTCCATATTATTATTGCATTCATCATTATAAATATATATATATATATATATATATACGAATTTACACAGCAAATTATTAAATAAATGTGTGTGTTAATTGTTACGGCAAAATGTATGCTGTGCGTGAATAATTAATTAATTTATCATTAATTATTATTAATCATCATTTATCAAATTTTAACAATGTAAACGTCATTTCCTTTTTCATTACTCGCTTTTGCAAGAAATAGGAATCATATAAAATATTATTATTTTTATTTATTTATTTATTTGTAATCCTTGCCTTGCAGCTTAGGATGGCTTCCGGTTTACAATTTGTTATACATTTATGTTCTTAACTTTACATTTTACATCATTTTCATTCTCATTCTTAAAACTAGAACTGAATCTATAAAAATCTTCATTCTCTAAATAAATAAAATAAAATAAAATAAACAGACTCTAAATCTGCAACATAAATCCCACCAAAACTCAATATTTTATAACATTATAACTTTAACTTTATATCATATATAAAATATTACAAAAGATATTAAAGAAATTGTAAAATAATGAATGAGTTAAATTTCTTCTGAGAGAAAATTATAACTACATGCTTGTGTCATATTAATAAATATACTTCTAATGTTTTACTTTTTAGCATTACGAAACTAAACCATCAACGCGCGATTAGCTTCGCAACATTAAAAACTCATCTACGAGATGGAGGTGAAAAGGCGAGATTGATCGGAAGAGAAATATCAATTCGGATGTAGAGACAAACAAAAAAACGGGAACTCGGAATTTTTACACACAGGCAATCGTTTCCGCTCCACGCTAATGATTGACAACGAAGATCGATTTCTGAACGCTGCGCGATCAATATCCGGAAGATATCGCCTTCGATAGATAAGGGAGGCGTGCGCTCGAGTCTCGTTGATTTTCCGGAGAGCAAGATAATTTTCATTCGCGGCGGGTTAAGGGGCGACGTCCTAATGTTCAGAGAGCATTCTCCATTCATCCGGCCGTCGCGGCGGGATGCAACGGCGAACGCCGGCCGTCTAATAATAGAACGCCGGGCGATCCCGTGGACGTGCACGCGTAGCGGGTCCCTAATATATGCGTGCGTGTAGGTGCCATGCGTGTATTCCACGCTCCTCCAAAAAATAAACGCAGCCTGACGCGGGGGGAGTGAGGGGTTTGAGGGGGGGAGGGAGGAGTCGTAAGAATGTGTAGCAGCGACTTTCACGCGGCGCCCGGTTGAGCAATATATATATATATATATATATATATATATATATTCGGGAGAAGATCTTTTATTTCGAGAAAGAGACGTTACGCCGCTCGTTAATATTCCACGCAATGCGTGTCTCTCTCGGTTCCACTTTCTCATCGAAACACCTCGAATATATCTTCCGAAATACCGACTTTTCGACAGTCCCGAGAGAGATTCCAGCATGGTTTGCGATGGTGTAAGGAAACCCCATCGGAGGCCACAATTTTTAAAAATTTGCGTCATTGGCTTCAAATGCTTTGTTTACTTGTTGAAACTTATTTAAAATAGGTTTTAAAAATAATTAATATAATATAGATTTATAATGTTGATGATAGAAAGACTCTTGGATATAAAATCAAGATAATATAATAAAAGCTAATGTGAGCCAAAGCCGGCTTCTTTTATACTATCTTAATAGATTTATCTCATCTTTGTATATACTATATAGTAAGTTCTGCATTGTAGCACTTTTCCAAATTGCGTATAATTTCAAAGTGAGTTATTAATTCCAAATATTGATTTAAAATTGAAGAAATTGCAGACTCGCGTGATCTCGTTTCAAATTAATTTTACGTACAGCGTAGACATATAGATATTGAAAATGGTATAAAAAGTGTCGGTATAAAAAGTACATTATCCATATTTTCTAATTTTGTAATCGAAGTGGTAATTGTGATCGAAATCGATTGGTATAAATATTGATAGGGAACGTTATGTATAAAAGTTGCCGATTGAAAAGTAAACGATATGTATATACATTTTGGTATTATAATATATCTGTACTTTGGAAGTAAAGAATCGTATATCCATTATTATAAATTTAGAGAAAACAGGGTTTAAAGTTTTAAATAGGGAAGGAGTGGATTTTCTTAGATAAAAAATAAAAGTAGCAATTTAATTTTTTGAATATAATATTTATTAAAGCAATGAAACTGACATATTTTTTTGTTTTTTACCTATATAAAAATTTTCAGCATAACTTTTTCTAAGTGTTGTATTTTAGAAACTAATCGTAACGGACATAACATCTTTTACTACATTAAAGTTTAAGCTCCTGGTATATTGGAAAAAGTATTAATTTAATTTTGACAAAAAGTGGACATATATATATATATATATATATATATATATATATATATATATATATATACGATTCTTTACCTCTGAGGTACAGATATATAATATCAATATTATATATATAATATTATATAATTATTAAAAATCTATTCTTTCTCCAATCGCCAGTGAATATTTAACATAAAATAAAGTATAAAACGACACAACTGGCAAGTAATATATTTAATTTATTACAACGTTTGGACCATACGGATTGTGGTCCTTTCCAAGTGTTACGAATTACATCAATAATTAATACTTCGATATATACATTTCAACCTGGTGCAGCATCGTGCGGTAGAGCACGTGTTTCAAAGCACATCCATACAGCGTTACATTTAGCACTCGAATGAATTAAATATATTACTTGCCAGAATTGTGTCGTTTTATAATTTATTTTATGTTATATAATTATATATTTTGATATTGTTAAATTAATACTATTACAAATCTGATTTGCTTTGATACTATCAATTTTCACACAATAATTTAATAATAGTAATACCGACGTAATAAAAATTATATAGGGGAAAGCGGGGCATAATGGGACCACGGGGTATAATGGGATATGGTCGATATCTCTTTACAGAGATGCTGCCATTATGTAATGAAATGTATGGAAATTATTACTCTTAGATGTCCCTATCCGCGTGCTGTTATCAGTTTCCATATATTATTTTTAGCTGAAAGATGCTAGAAATTATTTAATGCGTTCGCTATGCTCTCCACGACTGAGTTACAGTTTCTTTGAGACATTTACATATGGTAAGCAAAGATAAAATTCTATTTTTCATTACCGCCCAGTCAGAAATGATAATGGAATCGACATCGAAACAACGTCGAGACGATGTCGATTCGATGATTTCGATGTCGAATCGACGTCGTTTCGATGTCGATTCCATTATCATTTCTGACTGGGCGTAAGTATATTTACGTTATTAAATGATCTTTTCTTGTCAATTTAGTAAAGTGTCCGTGCAAATATCGATTATCTGTGATGAATTATATTACCTAAAGTAAACTTATACATTTCAGGGCATAACGGGACAAATGTTTTATTTTTCATTTTCATATGATATATCAGTATATATGTTAT
>NJRP01000075.1:534380-607270 GCA_003063835.1 Aphaenogaster floridana | reverse complement strand
TATCTTACTTTTAATATAATCTGCGGAATACTTTTGTTAATTTGTTTTTTGACGTTCCTTCTTATATGTTCAGTTAATATTGATTCAATTTTTTACATTGAAAATGGTCTAATGTGAGACCGAAACGTCTGTTTATTATCAATAAATTTTACTGACACTTACACCCTGTCACGGCTCATAGCCCGATTTTTTATTAGTGTTTTTAATTTGGTTATAATTTTTTTTTTTAACGATGGGCAAACGAAAATTTTGGGTGGACAAACGTGGACAAATCGTAGACAATCGTATCCCGTTTAGAAATTAATAAAAAATATTCATGGGGGTGTTGATGTCAAATATTTTCCCAATTTGACATCAGCACCCCGAAATGCAAATTTTTATAAAATTCAGGTGGCATTTGTTTGTCCACGATTTGTCCACGTTTTTTTGTCCATCCAAAATTTTCGTTTGCTCAACCTTTAAAAAAAAGTTATGTCCAAATTTAAAAATAGGAAAAAATTTGACATCAGCACCCTCATAAACATTTTTCATTAATTTCTAACGATACGATTGTCCACGATTTGTCCACGTTTGTTCACCTAAAATTTTTTCACTAAATTCTTGTTTATTACACATATTTATGTATATATATGCTCCCTATTTCCCGGATATCTGAGCTCTAAGAAAAATTTATTTTAAAATTTTTCTTACTGTGCTTTTCTAAGAAATTTTTAATGTTTAAGATATTTAATTTCTCTTTTAACTTTGTAAAAATATAATATGATATTATTATCATTAATTTATTCATATTCATATTATTATTATTACATAATATATTAATAATGAATATATTATATAATATATTTTATTATATTATATAATATTATATTATTGTCTTTTAGAAGCATTAAATTAGACGTGTGAATTTTTTCATTAAAACGTGCAACTTTTTTTTGGACATTTTAATATTTTAGCGTACAAAATGAGTTCGAGCACGAATGACTCACGTGCGTGTCATTTAAGGGTGCCGAAAGCGTATGTGCCACGAGCTAGAAGAGAAGAAGCGCGTTCACGGAGCGGGAAGATGGCCACGTGTGTGCGCAGGTAGAGTTAGCGGAACGACCGTTTCCCAAGTCGCACGTGCGCCGCCGAGATTGTATTTCTGAGAAGGTGTCGCCTTGCACAAAGCCCGGTGCCAAAAGGCCGCGACTGGACAGCCTGAAATCAATTTGCGGCTGGCAAATACCGCCATACCGCACCGTACCATCCTGTCACGCGCGTTTCAGACCGTTCAGCATACGCAGCGATCCAAATCCAAATCGTTTTTCCGCATTTTTGGGAGAACTCCAAAATAATTATGATACTCTGACTGGTTATCTTTCTGTTATTAGATTGAATTTCATATGCTTTGAATTCAAAATGCTTGACTCTTTGTCAGTCAAAGTAAAATGCAACTCGAGAATATTATTGCGTTTTACATTAGTATAAAATATGAATAAATTGTTGAATTTCCTAAGAATCATCTAAATTGAGATGATTCTTAATGTTTTAAAGTTTCTTAAACGATGCTTCTTAATTTTCGAAGCTACATATTCTCGCGGTGTCCTCGTTCTATGCATCTTCTTAACTGTCTAACAAGTGTGTTGTTTTGATCGATCATAAAGATAATGATGCTCGTATTAAATCGTTAGGAGGTCTTTCTTTCCCAGCGTGCTCATAGAAAGAATAGCGACGAAAATCGCGACGCTACGCGTGGATTGTCGCAAGATTCGTCGAATTCGGCGGTGGAGGCACGAGAGGCTGACTCCTGGAAGACCGTCAGCCGACTAACGGTGAAAAGCGCCTCGCGCGTTCTAGCGAGTTCGCGAAGCGCTGCAACTCCGCTCCTTTCCTTTCCATTCCATTCCGTATACCTTTCACAGGGCCACCGTGCTCCGCGTAAATCAGTTCTTCCCCGCGTGATCTTCGACGCGTCCCGACTCAACTTGGGCACGTGCGGGCTTTTCGGGCGAATCGAGTTGCCGGTGAGAGCGTATGGAATTTAATTACGGCATTATTCTTTTTTATCCTTTAGCGGAGTACCGCTGCGCGTTTTACTTGACGGATCTTGATGGTATTCGAGAATCGTGCTACGCGTGAGTATTGAAAAGAGATAGATTAGTTCTCTCAATCAACTATCTCTATCCAGTTGGTTTTCTTTAGGGAGTTAGTTTCTAGGCCTGATGCATACGGGGTGTTCGAAAAGTCGCGTGTGCGCGTGCTCTTCAAAACGTCAGGCAATCGAAATCGGACTGATAGGCGTTTTAATGCCGAAGTTGATTGACACCTACATACAATCTTGACACATGTTTCCATTATTCAAATAGACTCTGTTTTAACAGAATTTTTGACGAATTGATTATTATAAACGTTGCAAAGTAAAAGTCGTGAAGAGGCGTGACAATCAGATCTTCGCGGACAATCCGCGTGATGACGATTGCTTTTAATGACGCATTGTGACAAGAGCGTCTTTTGTCTTACTTTTATTTCCTTCTTCTTCCGGACCACCCTGTACAGGTATCTCTGATCGAGTGGGTCGCGCAGGGCACGTGGTAGGCGAAATACTGTCGTGTGTGCAGTGGCGTAATAGCGAACAAAGTCGGAAAGTATATCTCGCGTACGAACCTGTTCGGCCAACGCATTTTCCAACGAACGCGATGCATATTACGAATGCCAATTAATTTCCGCTTGCTCTTTGTGTCGCGAAAATGTCTTGTCATTGACAAGAATCACCGTCAACATCACGTCTGTTAAGCTAGCATGCCAACATGGGCACAATCACATGAGACGTACAGAAGATTTAGTGCTCTTTATGTGCTAATTTATTGCTCTAATCCTGATTATTATTGCTTTAGCCGTCAACATCGAAACATCCGAAGTTGAATTTCGAGAAATGGTATTAATACGAAGCCGTTTCTATTTTTTAAAAATTAAGATATCTAAAGTGATTCAGTCTTAACAAAGCCATATAAAATCGAAAGTATTGAAGTTTATTGTTCCGCTTTACCGCGATGTCGATTAGATTCTCTCGCTGTGCCCTGTGAAAAGTCAAGAATAGGGAAAGCAAGAAGTTAAGAATTGAAGAAATAAAAAGGTTAAGAACAGGCAAAATAGATGAAAGCTTTTGGAGCAATTTTGCGTTGATGAAATGTAAACTAAACTTGATTCGCCGCGTTCTTGAATTTAAATAAATTAAGAGTTTCGATTCTCGTAGTTAATTGTTTCGAAAATTCTTGCGGCGCCCATGCGCTACGATCACAGAGCTACGAAAAGGGAAAAAAAGGTGGAAAAACTTGTTCGAGGCCATGAGCCCGCTCGTACGGTTACGCTCCTATTACGTCGCGCGACACAACGTCGTGGGTGTAATGACAGCGACCAGGCTTACCAACGTATGTACTAAAACAATCACAGTACGTATCTCATACAGGGAGAGAGAGATGTCTCTTATCGCCTAAGAATTTGAATCAAGCTACTTGTTTGATAATAAAAAAAATTTATCAAGAAGCGATTATATTTTTACGAAACTTCAATCAGTCCTGTTATATGCACAAGTAAAAATGCGAAAGCAAGAAATTTTAAAAAGTTGTATAAAACTTGTGTATAGCAATGAAATGCACACGAATCCTGCAATCGTTAGCGTAGACGAATAGACATATTGTTAGAGGATTTAAAATCTTTACGTGGATACGAAACATTGTAAATATTCTACAAATAGTTCAATCCATTTATAGGACAGTAAGAGAATCACATTTGAAATTATTAAGAAAAGACATTAATCGTTGCACGTGTAATGACTTCTGCTCGTTTTCTGATACAATGTTGATTTTGAACTTTCCGCAATTTGGCTAAGAGCGCCAGACTTACCTTGGGCATCCAGATTTGTCTGGCGACGGGAATTAAAGGTCCGGCAATTTCAGGGCGAATACACTTGTCCTGTCGTTCGGTCCCAATTACTATTTAATTGCCGAAACCTGACAGTGACGCCAACCTCGGCGCTCATCGGGCCGTCGCGTCGCGTCGTTCCGCGGACTCGTTCCAGACCGGTTTTGCTCCTCGCAGCCGACCGCGCGGAAAAGTGCCGCCGCGAAACGAGACCGTACCGCGTGACGTAGTGCGGCACATCGTGAGATCCGAATGTTTTAACGCGAGTGGAAGCCACACTAATGTCCAATTTCTACCAATGTAGACTAACTTTAATCTTGGCTCAACTTGCTCTTTATCTTTTTCGAATTCTTAGAACTAGAAAAAGATAAAGAGTGAGTTAAATCGAGATTAAAGTTAATCTACATTGGTAGAAATGGACATAAAAGGATTCAAACGAGACGCATCCCGCGAAAAAAGAGGACTAATCTCGAAAGAAGAAGGTAACGAGGCACTTGAAGGAGGTATGTCTGCAATTTTCATCTCCATCCAGAAATTATGTCACAAAGTTATATCCACTATCTCTTTTTGAATTGTTGAGTTGAATATTTATTTCATTTACTAGATTTACACTACTACAATCTACATTATTAGAAACTAGATTTTGTCTGCCGAGAGAAATAAACGTCAAAGTTGTTTCCGAAATTAACTCCATTAGGTTTTTTAATGATTGGATTTTAAAAAGCGTCGCTGTAATTCAGGTGATTTGTGATTTCGATCATTAATTTTCATCGATTGTGAGTATAGCAATTTGAAAATCCTTGCTTTCGATCGTTCCTTAAATCTCACGCCTTCCATCAGATTTCTTACGACATCAGTTCGGGACAGTTATTGGTCGGCGCAAATTATAGCTATTGCTTGTCGCTGCAGTGGACGTATGCAAATCAGATTTCATTAATAAGCCGCGATCATCGGATGGTTTCGGAGATATCGTGGGCGATATCTCGAGGTCTATCTCGAGATGCGATGTATCCCGCTCTCTTCCGCTATATATAATATCGTACACAGACGTCCCTTTATTATTACGAATGCGCGAGTCCTTGTTCAATATTCATAGCGCGTCGTGCAAAAAGCGCCTTTGCCGATGATAGTCTTGTTACGCGTGTCATCATACATTACACGATTCTTAGTACCGCCAGGCTTAACCCTCGGCTATAGTATCGTTCGCTCGCGCATTCAGGTCGCTCGAGTTGCGGGCTTTAATCGATGGGGTGCTGTTAAAGCTTCGTACATAATTCAAAAGTCTCGAGACGACGTTATCTTAATGTATATTTGCTTGCAGATTTGATTATGGTTTCGGGGAAAGATTCGACATACGATTGCTGAATGCTTAAGGGATCAACTCTCTAGTTAAGATATTAGAAAATTATATTAATTAATTGATAAGTTAGGAAATTAGAGTAAAATAGGAAATTAGGATTGTATTATAAAATACCGTATATAACGTACGCTTTAACTGTATGCTTGTGTGAATTATCATACATGTGGAATGTTTTCCTTCGTTTCTTAGATAACACCGTTTGGATAACCGAATGTTTGTTTTACTATTTATAAATTATTTTAACAAAATAGCCTCCTAACAAAGTTATAGTTTTCGTAGTACGCGTATCATTATCGGCTTTGAGAAAATTAAGAATGAATATTTTCGAGGATCGATAGGATATTGGCTCTCTCTCTAACATTCATGTTGTGACACAAAAGATAACACGGACGACGTAAGACCCAATGGAATGTCCTTTGTGAACTGACTCTTTCATTGCCATAAACGTATGATGTTGGATTAGCTAATATCTTGTAGTTAGTCGGTGTAACGCGATCTATTTCTTGTCCTATCTCTTTCCTGGGGATTCAGTTATCTCGAAGAAAATAAGTACTTTTATTTATATCCAAAATCTACGCGTAATCTTAAATTGACGATTTTTATAGGATCTTTAAAAGGCCAATGAAAATCTACCTCTCTCTGCATAATAGCGCGAATTCGAAAGATCAATTAGTTCGAAGATGAAATCCGAGAAGGTGCAACTCTCCGATGTTGACGCACTTATCGGCCGTTGTAAATGGACTCGCGTTATCACAGTACATCCTTGCGAGATAAGATAATAATTGTACGTAGTACGAGGTGTCGGACATAATAATAACAACGGGACTCTTCGTTGAATCTGAGTACTTCGCGGGTGTTGCTCTATTTATTCTGAGGGCCAGCACGTCCACGAACGGATTTCGTCATCCACGAGCGTTACAGAAATAAAACAGAGAATCATGGCAGATCAATCGAATATTCATTTTAATCGCGAAGTATATGTATATGTGGATGATTAGATATTCACATTCCAACGCGCATTGCTGAGTGGCCTTATAACTGTTAGCTATTAAATCCTCTTTTTTTTTAATCTCAAGGAGTATAAAAGAAAAGTAAAATTAACAATTTTAACAATTTTAGAGAACCACTTCTCGTGAAATCTTTGTCTCTGCGACATTATATTTTTCAAGAATGTATCGAGTCCTTTTGGCGATAAGCTGAGAAATTTTCGCGACGCGAGACGTTCTCGCGGGGTGTCGTGACGCGATTAATTACGACCGGTCGAAAATTGCCGGCGCTCGAACAGCTGCTCCGTTTGCTGATCCGTACGGTAAACTCGGTGCTCTAATTGCGACAATTGACCGTCATTGTTCTTCGGGCACGTACGTACGTAAGACGAGGAGAATGCTCGACCGTGCCCCGTGCCATGCCCCCACACGCCATGTACTTTTATAGCACCATGAAAACTGACCGCCGCATCGGTGCACGTAGTATCTGTCTTTCTATCGTCGACTTTCGAACCGCGTGAAATTAGAGGCACGCGCGTGAAAATCCGACCGTGAAAACAGGAAAGTGTCGCCGGAGATACGGCCGAAGGTTCCACAATGGGTTTGAATCTATATAAAGTGACTATTTAATTGATTCATCGTGAAATCAATGAAAGACAATGGCTCGTTAATTTTATCATTGAGAAGTATTGCCATTGTCTGTAATGTATGATCAGTAAGTTGAAAATTTGCAAGACATGTTTCAAATTAATGTATGATTAGTGTTGATTTTTAAGTATTATAGTTATGTAAAGTTTATATTTAGAACGTTACTTATGATAAAATAATTCTTGTATTACTTTTATTTATCGATATTATTAGAAAATATCGTGATGGCATATTTGCACTTTCACAGTTAATTCGTTTGACTTTAGACAAACAGTTCTTAATATTAATTAATACCTCTTTCTCTGAAATTACTCCGCAGATCTAAATTTACGTTAATGCCATGTTATAAGCAGTGAGAAGGAGCAGTAGACCATTTCATGATTAAATTTATTAAATTATATAAGACTAATTGAGTAAAAACGCACCAACTGGCTTTTCTCCTTAACCTTAACGTTATTGAGATTGTAGTTATAAATGTATAATTATATATATGTTTATGCCCCCCTCTGAGAAAGTCATTATGTAGCGAGGTATAACTTGTATAGAAGATATAAATAGCTTTTCGATTCTATTTTATCTACTACAAAATGCGCAATAATGGCGATCATATCTCTCGTGTTTGCGCAAGTATAATGAAAATCATTTTATATCGGGAGCATTCTATATTTATATTCAATTCGCTATCGTAAATGGAGCATTTTCTTTTAGCACATGTCTGAGAAAGTGACCAAAAGGACGAAACGTTTGCTCCTGGCAAACCAGTTGGTACCGTATTTCGCTCGAGCGATAAAACCGAATGTGCGATACTAAACGAATAGTTACCTATTTATAGCCGAACCCCTTCATACGCGGCTCGGTATCTAATTGCGCAAAAATCGCGTAAATGCTTGCGAGCGATCGGCGCGGCTCTAGGTGAGTCGATTCACTATTAATACACGGTGAAATGTTGCAAAACGCTCGAGAGGCGCATGCCAATATCTGCAGCGATTTTCGTAATTAGAAAGCACCGGCGAGCGTAGCTCGATTATTACGACGCGTATGTTAGATCCCTAATTGGACCTGTCAATGTCGCGCCAGTAACAATCGTATTGCGCGATTCGCCCAACCCAGATTTCGAGAAACCGCGATTGTCGCCCCGATCGGTTTCGCCGTCTTTAATCACGCCGCGACGGCGGCGGCGCGGCGATCTAATCGCACCGCTCGAGGGAACTTGCAAATTTATTGCGATAACCCCGGCATTGTCTCCGTTAATTACCTCCGCCGCATAAACGCATTAGTACCCAGGGTCGGAAAAGTTCTCAAACAGAGCCGATGATTGTGAGACTGAAACCCATCCAGCTCGGAACCTATTGGCTCGTGCAGGAGAAAAAGAAGAAAAACGAAGCAAGTTTTGCATAAGACTAATGGATTGCAACTGTAATAATTATTTCTCGGTGATTAAGGAATCCTTTTGGCGAACGTTTTCGGAACATTGGCATATTGGCATTTTAAAAAATTCGGTGCGTGGAATCCGATCGCTATACGACAGGTCGATCGCGTAGTGAAAACTCTTCGTGGAGGAGGAAAAAAAAGGAGTCCAGGAGGCAATCGTTATTCGCACCGCGATCCCAGTACGAGAAATCACTTTCATCGCTCCTCTTTCGCGGGAAAAGATTATAGAGAGAGCACTAAAGGGGACGTGGACCTCGACGTAACGAGCCGATCAAATTACTCGGGAAGGTGCTCTTTGAGCTGATTTCCACGGCGATCCGATCAGCTGGTTCGCGTTTCCCGTTGCCGGATCAGGTAGATATCGAGGGACATATAACAGATAACGTGACGTTATCGGGAAAAAAGGTATTCGCGAGAGAATATTATGATTGTCAAATAGATGGGGAAGGCGATAGAGGACTTTATTAACGCATAAGATTAGAAGCTTTTTGTTGGCACCCTATCGCGCGATGCATTATTAAAACCCTCTCCGTTTTGTAGGAGCTAACGACGGTTATCTTCATTTCACCGCGTTTCGTTCGCGTCCTGCGGTTAAACGAAAAGAGGTGACCGGCTTTCAAAATTGTGGGTTAACGGGCGGGTAGTCATCGTACCTTTGAGTCCTTTTTTGGAAATCAGCGGCACGTGCACGTGCAATGTCGTCGATTCGGCTTATTTTTAAACGTAAACTTAAACCGGTATTACGTCCGAGCGGAATTTTTCTCACGAGGAAGAAAGTAACGACCTCGACTCCCATTCCTTTCGGTTTAATATATACATATATTCGAGTCTTAGATCCTTTTCGTAAAGGGATGATTACTTCCAAGAAGAAGCAAGAATTATAATTCTTCTTAGTCTTTCCTTAAAAAAAAAAAAAAGAGTTTAAAAAGTGGCAGAGAAAGAAGAACAAGTCGATTTTGATTAAAGCAAATACAGACACTAATAAAGCAATAAATAGATATAAAAAGGTGAAGTCTCGATTATTTCTCTACAACTGATCGAAAGGATTTGTAAGTACTCGAAATTTGAAGGTATTCGTTTTTTATGTTAAAATTATAACAAAGTTTTCGACCGAAATTTTCACTTCTGCTCCGTTTTATACTTGGCCCAGTCGAGTAAGAGATTCTCTTTTTTTTTTTCAATTTCGTTCGAACGGAACATCTTCGAGATCGGTATTTTCCCCGGTGATCTTTTTTTTCTCCTTTTCATTGCAACAACACACGACGCGATGCCGGCGATCCGGTCGGCCGATCCCATGCGGAGGCGCCGCTCCTTGGAGAAAAACGATCCGACGAGCAGACATCCGACACAGCCGACTTTCTTTCTCTATCCCTCGCCGTTCCTCCCGATACACAGCCCGTGCTCTTCCTCCGTCGCTCTCTTTCTCTCTCTCTCTCTTTTTCTCTTCCTCTTTCTGCGGTGTGAGATATACTTAGGGATACTAATACGTCCGAGGACAGGCGCGTAGCTATACTTGCCCCAAAAGCAAACGCGAGGCGTTGGGAATCATAAATTTACTTCTCGCGTTTAAAAGCGTTAGGAAATATTTTCCTAATAGCTCGGAGTAAAAATCGAATGTATTACCGTATCTATTCGAAATTCGGATTGTTAAACGAGATATTTATTACTGAAATGCTAGCAATCTAAGTTTCTTTCACATTACCTAAAACATAAATTATCCCGCGCTAATAAACAATGGAATCCGCTTGACTCCAATATGTTAAACATTTCTCCGAATATTTATTGTTTTATAAAATGATTTTTATAAAGTTGATACGGTACAAAGTGGTAAAAATAATTTGTGTCTCTCTCATAGATACGCAAGGATATTTTTCGAGAGAAACTAGTCGATCCGTAGATTTTGAAATAATAAAATACACAATTATTTGTGATATCGATATAAACAGATTGAAGAGATGTGGGGCGCTCGTAAGAATAAGATCTCGAATATTATAGCTACTCCGCTGGCCGAGAGTCGCAGCGGCGACGAGAGGAGCGGCGTGGAGCGGCGCGGCGCGGTGCGGGAGGACGCGGATTGGCGCCATCCCCTACCGCACGCATTATTCCGCGTGCACTTTTCTTCCTTCGGACGCACGCGGTACGTCGCGTTACGCAGCGAACTCCGTTTTATGGGAGGTCCGTTTTATGGGAGCAGTGTCCGTTGCGTCTAACGTAAGATCTGGTCTAAGATCTGGTCGATGCATTATTTCTAATCCAGTTATATCTGTATAACGCAGCGCGCGTTCTGCACAACATGCATACGTGCGTATTTATTTATATATTATATATATTTTTTTTATTTATACAAAAGCTACGCAGAAATATAAAATGCGAGACGTCTGTCTAATTTACCATTTAATAACCAGGAACATGTAATATTACTAATTTTGCGATATTTATACGCCGCTTATAAGTCAAACGACATTATTAATATATTTATAATATATTTATAATATATTAGAATTAATATAATATATATTATATAATGTGTATAATAATATATTATATTATATTATATATATTATATATTATATTAATTCTAATTAAAATGTTTCCATCTTTGACATTAAGCACTTACATGATAACACTTAACGCATCGTTTATTCAGTGGAATGCGAATAATAGAATTTGCCTGACGATTCTACTTGAGTGAAGTAAAGAGATGACGGACACTCTCGAGTACTAAAAAACGTTACATGAATGAAACCTCGCTGTTGGGGTCCGGGCAGACCCCTCTCGATAGGACAAGGGTTAATTGACGATCAAATTGCGGCGAGGTCACCGTGTACAAGCCGAGGAGGGGTCCCGTTTCGGATGCATGATCAAGATTTATTTGGCATATATTTTTAGAACGCGACCCGCAGAGTGCCTTTTCTCGAGTGCTTCTGATACGCGAATTCTAATGATAGGTTTATAACGTCCAAACCGTTCCTGGGAGAATCGCGAGTGAGCTTTTTCTACGACTAGAAGATCGAAACAGCATCGTTAGACACATGCGTTTCTATCGCGACAAGTTGCTTATTTCTCCGCCTTTTCGACGTTTGATCTCTTAACCCAACAGTTCGGTGGGATAGTGATCTTCTTATTCGTCAGCTTTTAACAGAGTGAAACGTCGACGGTAATTTCAAGAAGCTAATTGATACAGGATTCAATTAATTGAGATGGGAGACGTTGATGGGACATGAAGATGGGGACGTATAGATAGAGATGTACTCGATCAAAGGGTCTCAGGTTTATCCATTTGTTAGTCTGTAGATCTATGAAGATAGTTCATAAACGCGTACGATGGGAGTATTTGTATAACAGTATAATATAACTTCTCTTCATGTCAGATACACGGTGTTTACGGAAACTCGATACCTTCTTCTCTCGCGTAAATCGAACTACGATATCGCGTCGACCTTGATACTCTTTTATCTCCTTACAAGCGTCGCTGCTCCTCAACACTCCTTGCTGTTCTCGATCTCTAATTGATCTCATTGCACCTCACAGTTTCTCTCTAGAAATAATCTCTCGCTAGAATCTCTCTTGAAATAAGTATCAATAAAATCGCGCCGATAATAACACTAGGAGTAAAACGCTTGTGCTTTAAAAACATCTTATATAAATCTATCGGAGAAAATTTTTGCATAATCCTTTTCGACGTAAAAGCGGAATAACACGGAAAGAACGGTTTTGCTGAAGTATCTAAAAAACATTTGGCCAAATACAGATCTAAAAATAATTTTGTTAGATTAAAAGTAACTACGTGCACTGAGAGAAAAATTTACTAAATTTCAATAAATGTTTTCTCCAATAGTACTTATGAAGTATTTTTTTGAATTCAGTTAATATTTTTCGAATGAAAAAAATATTTATCTAATTGAAAACAAATTTTCTAAACCTAATAAAATATTTACTGAATTCAAAAGAATACTTCATTAGTACTATTGGAGAGAACATTTATTGAAATTTAGTAAATTTTTCTCTTAGTGTGGAACGATCAAACGTGATGATAATGCTACAAAAAGTTTTGATATTCCAGCAACTATTTTGGGCGTCCTACAGATGCCTAGTTTACACTGAGCACTTGATACGCGTATCAAATAGTAAATAACTAGTAAATTAGTTTAATCATTGGCTGTTCAGCTCAAATACACTACTTGATACGCGTATCAAGTGCTCGGTGTAAACTAGGCAATAATTATATTTATGGCCCAACAAAATTATTTTCAAATCTATATCTGGCCAAATTTTTAGATATTTCAGCAAAACCATTCTTTCCGTGTATAAATTACAGCCGATTTCCGGTCCATTTCCTGAGGGATATCGATAGCGTGCGGCGTTGTTAGATTCGAGCAGGTGCCTCGGACGAAATTCCAAGAGAAACTTCGTCACTTCGAACTCGGAGGCGGTCCTCTCCGCGGAATTCACGCGAGGACGCCGACAAAAATGTCAAAGCTGGTCCGGCATTCTCACACGCGACTGGCCGAAAATTCCAGATTCTCTTTTCTGTCGAATCGCGGATCCAGTTTCTGGAGTAGCCGCCAGTCGTCCAGGTGTATCCAGGACATCCCAGCGCGATCGGGCTGGCATACCTAGAGACTCTCAAGGGAGAGTCTGGAAAATGTTTAGATTTTGATTGGTGCAGCCATTATGCAAGAAAATTTACTAGAATTTTTAAATAAATCTAATTCAATAAAGATACAAGTTAATGCCGAATCTGATGAGCCACTTTTATCAATTCCATCTAATAATATTATTTTATATAAATATAACATTGAACTTAATATACTGTATAATATAGTAGGATATAGTTACAAATATTAAAAAGTCTATGGCCGGTATTCATAGTCGATTCTTATATTTAAGACCGTCTTAAGTATTGTCTTGAGATGTCATCAACCAATCACAGAGCCGTATTAGCATCTTAAGACATTACTTGAGACGGTTTTGAAATAAGATTCGACTATGAATACCGGCCTATGTCTTGTTGTGATAACTGTATATTATCTATGGGATCAAAAGAAATTCAGAACTGCCAATATAATAACTTAGTATTGATTTCTTAGATATTATAAGAAGAGAACACTTTAAAAAAATCAGATATATTTAATTTTTTTAACGGAAATTATTTTTAGAGCTTCCATATCTTCTATTAAAAGTAAAAACATAAATTTAAGACAATATTTTATTAACCAATTTTCTAAAATTGATTGCAATGTTATTTTAGATTGTCATAATTAAAAAAATAAAATTATATCTAGATATGTTACATTTAGGTTAAGAATTGCAAATAAAAATAAAATAAAAAGGCGATTCTACAATAGTAAAGCAATGGCAATTTATTGTAATATATTAAGTATAAAATAAATAATGTCTTCTTATTATTTGAAATAAAACTGTTTCGATTTTATTTATTGCGAAAAATATTACTTTGCAATAATTTCTTTACAGTTTTCGGGGAAGATCTTATAGCATGCTTATTAGCATCAAAAATTATTAAACTTCTGCTCGTTAAATGAACTAAAACCCGTGGTCGCTAACGTAATAAGAATATTTCTAATTAATCAATTTAACCAGTTGTGGTCGAATATAATTTACTTTGATTTGTTATAGTATCTATTTACTGGCGGAAGACTATACGTTATTTGTAATTAATATACAATTAAAATTCGCTATAATTGTATATTAATTTAATTTAATTGTATTAATTTAATTGTATATTAATTGATGATAAAATAGACATTGATTACGCTCTAACAACAGCGTTGGCTCTTATTGGCAACTTGTACCTTATTTATTAACTTATTATTTGATTTTGATTTTTTATTTAACTTTAAAATTTACTAGTTTGCCGCATCTCATGGCGGATGTTTTCCAGAGACTCTCCCTTGAGGGTCTCTAGGCAACCTGCCCGCGGGACGACGACGAGGTGTCGCGTGCGCGCTTGCTTATGAAAGCTCCTATCCGGGGCCAGTTTCCGATCGGCCACCGATAATAACACGTACTCGCGCAATGCCGTATGCGCGCGAACCGGATTTCACGCCCGCAATTACTTACGAACTCGGCTTCTCCGCGGTCGCAACTCGCAACGTTAAACTCGGGCGCGTATCTGCGTCGGCAGCGGCGCCGCTATATATAGACCTTCCGCGAACGCGTCGTACGCACCGCGTGCGAGCGAGATCGTTGCATCTCGAGAAAGTTTTCCGTCGCGGGAAAAGGAAACCGAACCGCCGCGGCTGTCCTTTCGATGGAGAAACGATCCGCGCGTGGCCGCACCGCCGATTTTCCACGATATCGCCGATATTCGGCGCCGCTCCGCTTCGGCCGGTGTCAACAGCCGCCGCGGCCGGTTCGGTAACCGTCCGATATTCGCCGGGCATGTGGGCGTACTTCGGGCATCCGATATCCTGTTTAATATGTATCTGAACTTGGTTGAATGGCTCTCTTTGATAACGATCGCGATTCGCTGTCGGTTCGGTCTCTGGGTTAATAGAGTGCCAGCTCCGGCTGGCAAGGAAATCGAGAACGGTTCGCAGAAATGCACTTTCATGATGTTAACAGCTCTACCGGCCGATTCTCGGCTGTGGTTAATAATTATTTCCGCCCCTCCACGCGGCGATATTAGGCGTCTTATATGCTTATGTACTTGGTTATATACAGAGTGCGAGTGGAAGAAATGACGCCGGTGAACTTTGCTCACGGATTCTTTGAGCGAATGGATTTCGATCGTTGCCTAACAAAAATTGCCAAGTATGAAGTCACAGCTTCTCTAAATTATAAGCGGAATGCAGACATTTTGCTAATTAAATCGACCGAAATTAGGAATTACTTGGATAACAAAATGTTAAAGCTTTTCCTTTATAGGTTTTTTTATAAGATAAAAACTTTAAAAAACAACAGAAATATGAATTAAGTGAAATATAAAGAGATATTGTGTCCAATAAAATCTTTTCCAATACGATAAAGAATAAAGAATTTTGCTGAAATGTCTAAAAATTTGACCAGATGCAGAAGTGAAAATAATTTTGTTGGGCCATCAAAATAATTATGTAGCCCAAAATTGTTGTTAGAATATCAAAATTTGTTGTATTATTATCATGCTTAAGTGTTCTACATAATTACTTTTGACGATCTAATAAAATTATTTTCAGATCTGTATCTGGCTAAATATTTAGATACTTCAGCAAAAATCGTTCTTTCCGTGAACTTCAAATTACTTGAGGAATCGATGAATGGAATCTCGACGTCGTTTCGGAGCACCCCGTATAGACGAGTGATGCACGACGCTGAATGCCACACGTGCCTTCTTGAACGGCGCCGCGCATTTTCATTCCTCACTGAGAAAGTTCCCGACGTCCCGGGTATTCGCAGATCAAGATGAAAACACGCTCCGATTCTTTGTTGCTGCCGTCAGTGACTCGTCCTTTCGTTTTGCCTGCCAAGAGTAATGGCAGAAGCACCGGCGTTTGGGCACGATTTCTTCCAGAGCGATTTACTCGCTGCTTTTACAACACATAGTTTTCGCACAATTGTGAAAATAAGGTATGAAAGAAGATAATTCGCGTGAATGTGAGGGGGCTCGGTACTTTCGTTACTTGTCGTTAAACGCGTGCTCCCCGAGCTGGAAAATTGAATAGTAAGGGGGTACGTCGAAGAGAGAGAGAGAGAGAGAGAGAGAGAAGTGTGTGTCCTTCTGTAATGCAATTACGATATCGCATTCCGCGAATGCGGATAAATCGCGATAAAACGCACGACGGCGATTTCTTCATTCCATCCAGCTGCGCGACGTTACGTGTCGTTGGTTTAAATATAATTCCTTATCGGAGTCGGTGAAAGGTACACAGAAGGTACCGGGCCGCGTGCTGCATACTCGGTGCATCGGCACGCATCGATCTCTCGCGCGTTTAAGTGCTTCCGTCCGTGAAAAATAATAAGACTCAATTCGGAGCCTTCGGCGGACGTTTACTCCGATATATAAGCGAATGAAACCGGTGATTCGTAACGCGGGAACGCGAGATAATATAACACACGTGGAAACGTTCCCGATTCAAGCACACATTTGTAAGCGAATGGCTAGGTATATTAAATTCAAACAATCGGCTTACGGACACACACACGCCGCAATAAATGATACTTTTATTGTTAACAACGTTTAAATGAAAGTTCACAGCTTGAGGCTGACTCGCGAGGCTCACTCCTCGACTCCGTATACAAATTCGCAATTCGCACACTGAAAAAATTGTATTCTACTCTAAAATAAGCGCCAAGAGGATCTTCTTGGTTTAAGAAGAGAATCCGTTAAACAGTATATCCTCTAAAGAGATATTCTTCATGTAAGAATATTTTTAAGAAAATACTGTTTAACGGATTCTCCTCTTAAATAAAGAAGTTCCTCTTGGTGCTTATTTTAGAATAGAATACAATTTTTTCGGTGCAAACGCTTCTACGCTACCGTCCCTCGTCACGTTTGTATATATTTCACAATCGCTCTTCTAACGTCTTTACTCATATATTGCTCTTTTCACACTGTGCTCCGATCTTGCACAGGTGTGCCTTTGTTTTATTTGACTTGCGTTTGCAACGTTCTCTTACTCTTAGGCTGACTAGCACATACAAAAACATAAGTAAGACGTATAAGTAGTAAGTAAATAAAAAATGTCCATTTCCTTACTGCACGGAAAGAACGGTTTTGCTGAAGTATCTAAAAATTTAGCCAGATACAGATCTGAAAATAATTATGTTGGACCATCCAAAATAATTATATAGGACGCTCAAGCATAATGGCAATGCTGCAAAAAGTTTTAACATCCTAGCCAACAGCTTGAGCGTCGTACATAATTATTTTGAATGGTCCAATATAATTATTTTTTTATCTGTATTTGACTAAATTTTTAGATACTTCAGCAAAACCGTTCTTCCCGTGTGCTTACATCTTACTGCTTATGTTTTTCTATGTGTCACTAGCTTTACAATTGGTAAACACAATTCGGCACAATTCGCCAACTCAATAAATATTCCCTAATAGGTAAATCGTCGCTTTCTCCTGTTTACCTCTTATCGATTTTATTATATTAAAACTTTAGAGGCTTACATATTTGTAGAATTGCATGAGCCGTTCATTCCAGGAGGAGACGCATTTCTTTGACCCTGAGCAACCTGGATCATGACACACTCGCCGTCGTCGCGTTGAACGGAAAGGCACGCGACTCTTACGACAGCCGCTTGTCCTCGGCTGCGTAAGAGCGCGTTGCATCAAATATTCGCGTTGCTTGCGGCGAAGGAATTCGCGTGCGAAGCTGCGTACGGTTCATCGGAAAATCCCCGCGTGTGCGTGTGCGGGTGCGAGCGCGGACGCGTACCCGACGCCGCTAAATATAACAGTACGTTTGCAACATAATTAATGCCGCGTCGGGCTGAGCAAACAGAAGCACGCGCCGTTTACAAATTGCGTTTGCCCTTTGACTGTCAATTAGCGAATACCGCGTATGTTTCTCGTACGTCGTCGCACGCGTGAACGTACGTCGGCTCGTATGTATTCCGGAAAAGCCGTGGGATCCCCGGGACACAATAATTTTATTTAAATGATTTATGCGATAACCTTGCGCGAGACTGCAGATTTATACGACACGCATCGTTTAGGAAGATCTTGAAGATGTTTACGCATTTCGCATTTATGCGAAACCTATTGAAGTAACAGTTTCTTTCACTAATCCTTCACGGAAAGAATGGTTTTGCTGAAATATCTAAAAATTTGGCCAGATACAGATCTGAAAATAATTTTGTTAGACCATCAAAAGTAATTAAGTAGGACGTTCAAAATAATTGCTAGAATATTAAAACTTTTTTCAGTATTATCATCATGCTTGAGTGTCCTACTTAGTTACTTTTGATGGTCTAGCAAAATTATTTTCAGATCTGTATTTGACTAAATTTTTAGATATTTCAGCAAAACCGTTCTTTCCGTGTTGAAATTATGTATCGTGCTCTGAGATCAAAGACAAAAATGATAATGTGATTGGTGAGAAAAGTCAGTACGCGCAAAATATATAACAGCGATCGCGGAATTCCTTAATTAATTAAATCGATCAATTTATTAAACATTTTAGACCAATCTTTGGGATTCGCTTTAGTAATAAATGATTAATAAAGTCAGTCTTGAAAATCAGGCAAGATAAAAAATCATTTGCTCGCAATTTGCAACGGTAATTTACAATGTCATTAAACCAGTGTAAACAAAAATCCTTTAAGATATTTCTTCTTAGAAATTAAGATTCTTTTCTTGTGCAGGGTAGATTGTCGTCAATTTACGTGAATATAACAAAGTAGTTTTTAAAAAAACGACACAACTGGCCAAATTTATTTAATAGTTACAACTACTACAAATAGTTATGGCCAGTCGATTTTTTAAAAACTACTTTGTAAATTATTTATACTGGCGAAGAAAAGATCTCTTTTTGGTTATATGAATAATTTATACGACTAATTTAGACTCGATAAGCAATCGTTTATATTAAAGATGACGCTTCCGAGAATATTTGATCGGATAATAAAGCCAAGCACACACGCAACATTCCTATAATGAATTTACTTTATCCGTGGAAGCATTTCGTTTTCAATGTACTTTCCGAAAGTGTGTCGAACACAGGGGACAAATTCAGCTTATCGTACCACCGTCGAGTCCGCCACTTAGCCCAAGTGCCCTCGTCATCGCTATAATCGCCGTAATCCGCGAACAGACGCGCTCTCAGTGTTTCCCGATGATACCGTTAGGCTCTTGATTTTACTCGGAATTCACGTTAGTGCGCTTATAGACGCGTTTCGATATGGTATTTCGATGATTCATATAATTCGCGGTCGAACCGGTCCAGGTTGGACAGGCGAGGCGCGGAGGTTCCAGGGGGCTCCGGGACCCCCTGGCATCCACCTAATGCCCGGCTTGTGTTATTCACTTCCCTCTCGTGTGGTTCAAATTCCTCTTTCCAGAGCAAGGAGAACCGAGAGAGCCTTTTATCGGCGTGTGACGCGCGCCGTGCGGCAACGGCCGCGGCCGGTGGCTAGAGTACTCGGTGAGTCACTCTCAGTGACTGGCTCGTTGTAATTCATTGCGACGATTGAACCCCTCCCCACCTCCCGCGCGTACGCTCTGAAGCGGCTTTCACACCTAGGAGTAGGACATGAGCTCGTAAAATTATCTTTAAAAAAGGAGAAAGATAAAAGACGTCGTTAACCGCAAAAAGGAGCAGTGTATCAATACATACACGTACTTTGATAAAACAAAAAGAATTAAGATTGTTTATTTTTTAAATAAAAGATATTACAATTTGAAGAATATTTTGCATAATTTCTATTGTCAGTTCTCCTTTCTACAAAGGTAATGATCTAAACAAATCGCGTCACTGTGCAGCGAAGTATTTCTGCATTCGCGAGTATCCGATTAAAATTCGATAGAGGATAAATCTACTTCCAATTTTGAAGATTAGGAAATTAATATGAAAATAAATATATCTTTGAGAGATAAGATAAAATTGTAGGATCTGTGTATCTATCTTTGCTTAAAAAAATGAATTATAAAATCTCGTCCAAAGTACGTTTATAAAGCTGATATTTCGAATATTGAATATCGAAATATCAGCTTCGAAATCAATAAAAACGAGAGATAAAAAGATATTATTCAGTTATTAAAATTCTGTATTTTATTTAAAATTTGATTGATATTTGATTGACTTAAAAGATAAAAGAGAATAGAATAGTTGCTTCAATTCCAAATAAATGATCCACACACCATAATTATATATTTATGATCTATGAATTACGTACAGTTGAGTTAATTTTTACATTCGGTGTAGGAATATTATATCAGTTATTTTTGAAAGTTTATTGTGTGCAGTCAATCGATTATATATTTAATAGAAAGCAGTAAATAAGTTCACGATTAATTTACGTTGTTCTGTTATGATAAGTTAATGAGCGTGTGCCACATATTTCTTAACATACCGATGATGTTGCAATATCGTGCACGCCGCAAGATTAAATTATCGCTGAAAATTCGTCGGCGACAGATTACTTTACAGATATCTTCGAGACCTATCGGAAAATCGATGTTCTGTTATACATGCGCATTGATCCATGATATATTGACGTAAGATTTTAATACTCGAGTTATTAATCAGATCGACAGCTATAACTGTACGGTAGACATATTATGCAATTGTCGCTCGGCTTAACTTTAGCCTCCATATTACGCGAGATCTCTCAATACGTTTTTTCCGTCTTGTGCACTTAATCGCATTTAGAAAACGAGATTTATAGTACAGAGATAACTCTAAGCTGCGCGAGTTTTACAGACAAATTCTATCGTATAATATGAATTAATAACGAAAACAATGATTTTGCTGAGATATCTAAAAAAATTTGGTCAAATATAGATCTGAAAATAATTTTGTTAGACCATCAAAAATAACTAATTGTAAGTAGGACACTCAAGCATGATGATAATGCTGCAAAATGTTTTAATATTCTAGCAATTATTTTGAGCGTCCTACTTAGTTACTTTTGATGATCTAACAAAATTATTCAGTAAAATTATTCTTTCTATGTAACTATATAAAGGATACGACTACGCACAAATACACACACATAAGCATTTATGCAAAAATAATTGTTTCACGACGATGATACACATCCATAAAACTTTCCCATCTCTCTGTTATATTAAATTTATAATATTACACGGAAAGAATGGTTTTGCTGAAATATCTAAAAATTTGGCTAGATACAGATTTGAAAATAATTTTGTTGGACCATCAAAATAATTATGTAGAACGCCCAAAATAGTTGCTAAAATATCAAAACTTTTTGCAGCATCATCATCATGCTTGAGCATTCTACATAGTTATTTTCGATGATTTAACAAAACTATTTTCAGATCTGTATCTAGTTAAATTTTTAGATACTTCAGCAAAATCGTACTTTCCGTGTAGAGTAGTTCACACGTTTCGTATGATTCCTGAGGAATCTTAAACGAGAGGTCTTTCGACTAGTCGCGATAACGCAACTCTACAGCACACAACGAGACAATACATCGTTCTCCATCGCGACGTACCGCATTGAATTTCCCATCGCGTTGTATCGCGCACAGATAATCGCGCCGGCGCTGCAATTACCACACCTCTAATTCCCGAGCCGAGTCACACTCGTGTGGCTGTCAATAACTGTCGGTTATCCGACCCGATTATCCGGCGACGTAGGACGACAGATAGGAATGCGCTCGACGAGCGCTTATCGCGATCCGACACCGGCTGCACCGCCTGCCCAGCCGTTGTGGACGACGGCTTAACGAGCCGCTCCGGCATCCCGGCATTTCGATCCCGTGGTCGTCCATCCGAGAGTTGGCACGCTCGCTCCGTTCCCATCCTCGGCCGCCTCTCGCCGCCAGTATCTACCTGTTGCTCGAGCAGCGAAGGCTGCTCGGCCTCTGTCTACCTGACGGCCGAGACCCACTCGCGACGACGTCGCGCCTCTTTTCTTCTTCTCTTTCTTTTTAATCCACGTGGTGCATCTTTCGATCGGTCGGGACACGCTCGAACTACCGATCGGCAGCGAACGAACGATAAAAAGCAGCTGCTCCTGACGTGTGCATAAGGGTGTTTCGAACAAGCATCCATCGCGAGTGATTTAAGTACCTTCATTACGCCGATAACGATACTTTTCGACAGTGGTTCCAATAATTTAAGATACCAACCCCGCCGTTCGTTTGTTCGATGTGTTCTGGATTTATTTGTGTTACGGAGTGATCGAGATCCGCCTAATGCTCCTTGTCTCGCGAAGCGTGAGACTGGTGTTACTCACGATGTCACGTGAACGTGACGGTACAATCGTTACGGAGAAACGGATTTTCTCGAAGAGCGACCGCTTTGTGTGTTCCGGTTCAGGCGTGTCGCGCGGCAATTAACGGAAGTTCACGCGAACGGGACGATTGGCGATCGTTTCGCGCGATTCGCCACGAGCGATCGGCGCAGAAACGAGCGGATTGGAACGAAGCGTATCGGGTACGATAAGGCTGTCAACGTTGGTCCGAGGGTGAAAGTGAAACACCGTAAGTCATTGTCGTTCGCATGAAAAGTGTTAGGTCTAGTCTACAATGGCTGTAGTCAGCCTTCAGCCTTTGAATAATTTTCAGCCAACAGCGTTTTCCGCGCTGCTTCAGTCGTAATCCTTAAGCTTCAAGAGTTGGTCAGAGCCCAGCTGTTAAGTTTAGGGCTTAAGGCAGCGCGGAAAACGCTTTTTGTCAAAAGTTATTTTGCTTCGAGCAAAAAGTCAAAGGCTTACTGCAGCCATTGTAGACTAGGCCTTAGAGAAGTGACCACATTTTTCCAGTCCGAGGTCAAAGGCAGACACTTTTACGGAGTTAAATAGTTTACCTATAGACAAGCTTCCATTATATTCTGTTTTGTCGAGTTCATTCATTATTTCTCGCTAGATACTTGTAATTCCATGGGCGAACCGATGCTTATGAGGACAGTCCCGAGGACGAAGACTCCGATTTCGTAAAACCGGCCGCGCTTATGTAATGATTATCATCACTGTGCTCGTAAAATATTTCGTGTGCTCTGGGAGAAACGTGCATCAAGAGCTATTTCTCTTATAGCGAATTCGATCACTCGCACTACACTGGATTAATGCACATTAAAGGCTGTTACATATGAACATATCTAAATGCAATAGTATAACATAATCAGTTTAACGATAAAATTATTAATGCATATTTTGCTAAATAATGTAATCATATCACTATTGATTATTTGTATAGTCGTATAAAATATTTATGTGCTTCTACGTTTAAATAACTTCATGTATAACAGCTTTTAATAATAATAATAATAATAATAATAATAATAATAATATGCATTAAGCCAGTGTAATGCGGGTGATCGAATTCACTATTAATCTTTGGGAGGAGTACGCAATACACGTAACGTATCCCAATGCCGTCATTTGCCAAGGTTTACCAGTAAACTTTGTTTATTACAGTTATTTAGTTTTCCATTTCGCGATATTTTTCAAATTTGCTGAGTAATCTAACGTTTTCCTTGCGTGACTTGTCTTTGGGATACGGTGGGGAGACTGCGCGTCTCAGACATTTTCACTTTAGAAAAGTTTATTCAGGTGCCCAATGTAAAATATTTGGGATATATCTTCCGTCAGTTTTTACAACTGCGACTTGACGTCGTACGTTACCTAGAAATCACTTATCGGAGATATACCGCTCGATGCACCTGACGAAAGATAATCGATCGTGAGCGAACAAATATTTATCGAGTCTGTGACTTTTGTAAATCTCTCCAAGCTTACTGACTCAATAAAAACGATTTTAATAAGTCTATCATTCCCTCAAAGAAAGACACAAGTAAAATGTTCGAAATGTTAAGAAATACTGCGATAAATAACATTCTTATACTAAATAAAAAGACTCTTATTACATATCTATTCTTCAAATATTAATTGGTTATTAATTTTACGTGAAATTGATGCGTGTTATTTAAATCTGCGATATGAATGGGAGATGCTGAAGCTATGGAAAAATTACTAGTAATTATAACTAATAATAATTTATGTAAATCTGTAAATTAAATTGAATTGTTAAGCAAAAATTGACTCTAATTAATGAATGTCGTTAGATGGCGGATGAAGAAATTTTACGATAGTTTCTTAGATTAGCGAAGCTAGTCAATGTTTTGAAAATGTTGGAATGACGATGAAAGAGTGCAAGAGAAGCATAGTTCTACTTGTACTCCGAATAACTGATGAAGATACCGCGACGCTGTTAGTGCACGGAGATGAAATTATGATTTAACTGTTCAATTGAGTGGGTATTCCGATTGAAATCATCGATTTAATTGAATCTCCCGATGTTCGCCTGAAAGTACAGCGTTTGCGCGCGTTTTGATTTGTGTTATCTCAGATCAAATATTAGCAGGGCAGCGCTGTTTGCTCTGTCTCATTTGCTGTACCTCATTATCTCATTGTACCGCGATGTTGCAAGATTTGCACAATCAAGCGAGGATCGCACCGTTACGATCTCGGAATGAAAGCGGGAACGGTGAATATCCGAGTACGAGAATATTATTTCCCGAAAGATTCGGATGTAATCCGTTCGGAGGTGCAACATTTTAGAAATATCTCTGCTCTGATTATTATTCTAATGTATTTCTCCCAGGAAGGATAACATTTATCCCAGCATAAATCTATTTATCTAATTATTAACCACAGATTTAAGGAGGTTGGCTACTCAACTAAAAATGATAAGAATTAGTTCAAATTTATGGAGGATATTCGTCTATGGGAATCTGCCATCCATGCAAAATTTAAAGTCAATGGTCTGCATGGTTGTCAAGTAATTAATTATTGAAGTTATACTCTTATACACGGGTGACATAGCAAAAATTGTATTACTTTTTTGTCGTTATTATTTTCCATCATTATAAATGAGAATAATGTAGAATCAAATGTAGAGACATGTGATGCGAATAAAAATTTGTGAAAATTGAATAAACTTGAATATAAAATTATTAAATAAACTAACATATTTTATTAAACCAACCATACGGACCATTGACTTTAAATTTTGCATGGATGGCAGATTCCCATAGACGAATATCCTCCATAAATTTGAACAAATTCTTATCATTTTTATATTATGGTATATTTGTAATTTGTATAGTTAATAAATAATTTATTTTCGCCCCAATAACGGCGTTGGCTCTCATTGGCTTACTTCCATATCCTTGATTTTATATCCAAGAGCCAATTGTTATCATTAATTTTAGTTATCATTTTTGGAGTAGCCAACCTCCTTAATTGTCTTCTGTATTACTATATAATATTTTTAATCAGCTCTTTTCTAAATTTATTCGTAATTTCGTATGATAAATTCTATGTCCTGAGACATAAATTTCAGCTGAGCTTAGTCGATGATCATCTTTATCCACGTGACGTGCACCTTGACCGATATTATTTTCGACAGCTCCTTCGCTCGTTATCCTCACGCGTCCGTTTTTATCTTCGACGGGGCTGCTTCCGAGTGCCCTTCGGCATGCGCTCCTCCCGGGGCGTTAGTGCGTTTCCGGGTAAATCTCCGGGAACAGATAACAGCCACAAAAGGAAGGCACTCTGGAATTCCGGGGTGCAGCGGTTCTCGCAGCGGCCGGTGATACACGCGGTCCTTGCACTTGTCGTCGCGGCTACGTGAGGCGCATAAAACGTCTCGCGGCTCCTCTCCCGGTTTCCTTTTTAGCTGCGAGCTACTCTCGCGGCGCGATTTTCCGACAGAACCGCACGTTACCGCGCGTGATCGGTTTCCAGAACAGCCCGCTCGCCGAGAGTTCGCGCGAGGCGCGATGCAATTACATGCCTGCCTTCTTTCCCATGCTTTCCCGAACTTTGGATATCAGCCAGTTAACGGTAGCCGCCGTCCTTCGCCTCCGGCGACGTGTTTCTCAACCTTTTCGAATACGCGCGGAAAGAAGGATATTCGATAACTTATGGTTATAATATTATTGCTGAAAAATTAGTATAATTATCTAGGATTTAGATAAACATCAGCAGATATCTATGAGAAAGTTGGGATTGCTGAGAGAAAGGAAACCCGCTATACTAAGCGTTAAAGAGGAATTTCTGAGACGTCGTTATTACATTATTTTGATATCAAACGAGACATTTTTTTATTTTGACAGAGTTTGACGGAATCTTTATATTTAATTGTTCATTTTTGTATTGCGCTAATTAAGTTACGTTGATTCAACTGAATCTCCTTTACAAACGTGTGGTTGGCATAAATAATATTAGCTAAATCTTCAACGTAGCTAAATATTCCCTCAAGGAAACAGGAAATCGTTAGAGTTAATTGACCGGAGATGCCGTCGGTGCAATTGACCCTAATTCGCCGCGAAACGTTAGTTGAGTATTGCCACGTAAAGGAATTATCGGCTCGCCGGCGAGTTGTCCTCTCGCAGAAGTGCCCCCGTCTCCTATCCACGATGCAGATTTATGCAGCGAGTCCGTTGTAGCCTTTCGTCGGACGCAAATGCAAGCGCATGTGTCCACGCCTATGCGGAATCATGATTCATAGGAACGTGTCGGCATGCAGACGTGCCCGCGGCGCCGAAAGCACTTGAAAATTTTCTCAGTGACCGCTGCTCTCCATCATTGAACGCTATTTCTTTCCCGCTTTTAGAATCCCTCTCCTTCTACCTTTCTTTCTTTCTCCTTTCCCTCTTTTCTTCTTTTACATATGCCTCTTCATCCCTTTTTCTTATTTCGATCATCGTCCATGTGAAAGGCACTGCTTCTATTTTCAACACAAGATTGCGCTTACATTACATGCAGAATGAATAGAGAAATGTATTTATGTAAAAAAAAGTTATATTTTTATTTAAATAGATTGGGAAGGTTGAAGGCCAAGGAACGAGCATAAAATAACAAAGATGTTTATATAAATAAATAAATAAATAATTTAATTTAATATCATAATTTAAATTCTCATAGGCGTCAAACAATAAATTAAAAGAACGGTTCGACTGCATAGAGTCTTCTTCAGCAACTAAGAAAATAGAAGTAATCTTTAAGCAACTCCATCTAGAAAAAGTTATAATCATAAAATATTCTTCTTAAATTAAAATGACTTTGATCTATTGCATTCGTTATCGACAATCGTTTCTGGAGATATAAATACTAGTTAATATTCATAAGAGGCGGCAGTGTGGTTTAGTGGTAGAGCGCCAGATTCGTAATCTGTAATACCAGGTTCGAGTCCACTAGATCAGGTAAAATTATTAATTTCCGACACTGCGCTCCCTGCCGGGAAGAGGATTCCCGGTAGGTAAAACTGGGCTCCGTCTTTCGGAAAAGACGTTAAGATGTTGGTCCAATTAAGATGTTATTAACATCAAAATTTGCGCATTGCCTTCCAAAGTAAATTAAAATAGATCACTACACGGAAAAAACAATAAAGTTGTCACAACCACAATAATAGTAACATTTGATACAACCACACGCAGTTCCAATTCACATTGTTTTGTGTAGTGCATCTATATATGTTTGTCTCAACATTTACTATGTTTGCTGTACCAAATGCATATAGTTGCCTTCACTTCAATGTGAATCGGAACTGCGTTTGATTGTATCAAATGTTACTGTATTATTGTGGTTGTGGCAATCTTATTGTTTTTTCTGTGCAACTTTTAATAAGTCTACTTCTTTATTTTGAGTGGCGAAGGCTGGATTTGAACCCGCGACCTGCCGATTACTAATCGGCCGCGTAAGCATAGAGCCACGCGTCGCCCTCTGACAATGAGAGGTATATGGTGTTTGTGTGTGATCGTGACAAGTTGTGATATTTTTTTCAGTGTTTTTCCGAATGCATTCGATGTCCAATATATATTGGTCAATCAATATTGAGAGTCTGAACATAAGCTTCTCTTAGTGATGTGTTCTGAGAGCCTATGAAAAAAATATATCTTCTTAAGGTCCGATTTTTTATTACCTGGTTAACTTATGGTTTAGGATTTTGATCAATCGCATTTGAATAAGTGGCCGAATTGTCAAATACGATTGGTCAAAATCCTAAACCACAAGTTAACCAGATAATGAAAAACCGGGCCTAAATGTTATAATTTCTCACATTAAATTTTTATTTTTGATGAATGTTAAAATTATATATATATATATATATATATATATATATATTGTTTGTAAGAATGTAATTTATTATTTTTTAAAATTTTATTAGAAATCCGAAAAAATGTCAGTACATCCATAAGAAACTGTAAATAAATTATGTTTAAATTATGTCGAATATATTATTTTTTAATATTTTGTTCATAAACAGTGTTTAAATTTATTTTTCTTGAAGTTTTTGACATAATTAGCATTTATAAGATATTATTTTTAGTCGTTGTAAGAGAATTCGAACGACTGCGATACATTTTAAGAACGAGAACTGACACATTCGAGTTTCAGAACTGAAAGCTAGTAGACATAGTAACTCGAAGATCAAAAGGTTCGCTCGTAAACCCTTAAGACTCTTCACGCCGGAAGGACATAAATAAAATGCTGTTATTTTCTCCGTGAAAAATTCGTTTTATGTCATTCGTATTTATGCGTTATGTAAAATGTATCGCGCGCGTGTTCATCGCTAAACCAAACCGAACACTTCTCCTGTTTTCAAAACAGTATATGGAGAATGTTTCGTAAGATTCTCAAATTTCAGCAGCGTGTTCTGCGTCAATAAATTCCTCTGTAAAGATTTGATTAGACATCGGGCGTGTTCGTCTGCGCTTCTGACGTCAAGAATCTTTTTTAGTCAATATAGAAGCAAGGTATGAATACATAATTGAAGAGACGTCTTCTTTTTGATAAGATAAACTAAAATGCAACGTATAGCCGAGGTTGAGCGGGTCTCTTAAACGAGGTGGCTGGATCGCACGGACAAAAGTCCGTGGACCGTCCTATTATTAGAGAAGATCCAGCCAAGTGCATCCAGGAGAGGCAAGTCGAGGGACTGCTGAGACGCAGCCGGGATGATATTACGACGGTAAATCCGGAGGGAAAAGACACGGCGGATTAAGGGCTTAGGGTCGCTCCGATCCTGGGTATACGGTCTCTTAGTGGGCAACTCCGTGGGTGACCATAGAGAAATCTCAGGCGGCGGTAGCGCGGGTGCAGCGCGCATAAATGCACGGTCACGCGCACCGGTACTGGTACGGACGTTGATTTCACGTCTGCCGCCGCGGAAATTGGAAACCACCGTCCCGCTCGTTTGTTTTGCCGTGCACAATCGACGGGCTTCCACACACGCGCACGGGAAAGCGAAGGTGCGAGATGTAGCCGCGGCTGCGGACGGCGGTTGGTCGAGCGATGGGACGCGGTTTATACGCACAGGGTGTTTGGGATTTATTTTTTTTTCTTAAATACGCCACAGCTTCTCCGACAAACGTTCGCGACACGAAGGAGAAGAGAAGCAATCAGCTTTTAACCATCGATTTTTAGCCACAGACTTTAGTTTGATATTCGATGCTGGTTAAATAATCCACATAGGCAACGTTGGGATCCAATAAGCGGAGTTTGATCTCTTCCTCCTTTCTTTCTCTATATTTATTAAAGAGTCTGATTATTAAACAAATAAGACTGTAAAGCTGTCAGCTTTTAACGGCGATTTTTAACTACAGGCTTAAGCCTGCCGTTCGATGCTGATGAAACAATAATCCACATAGACAATTTTGGGATTCAATAAACGGAGTCTGATCTTCCCCTTCTCTCTTTCTCCATATTTGTCAAAGAATCTGGCCATTAAAAAAATAAGATTGTAAGCTGAGGACTGTACTCTGTGTATATAAATATCGACATGCGTGAGTCTAAGCATATGTGTGCATATTTCCGTGTAATTACATCGTGCTTTTCGTCTGCGTGCATGTAATCGGATCTGTGCAAGCTGTCCGCCAATCTTTTAACGCCGATAAACGGGTAGCGAGTTAATTGGAGGCGATCGCATTAACGATAACCGCAGCCAACGGCAGCAGCGATACTTCTTATCGACAATTTTTAATGATTTATGAAATATTGCGGATATATGTCAATAGGAGCATCCTGTTGCCTGTGTAAATTTATTGGTTTGATATAAACGGGAATGTATGAGTACTAATTAATTTCTTACTGTTTTGTATGTCAATATAGGGTGTCTCGTAAAACATACATTCTAATGCTCAGTAATATGGTCCCTGATAAATGCACGATCGCTTGCTTTTAGAAGAAATTTGTATTAAACAGTAATTACACGGCGAAAATTTTATATTAAAAATTACTATGTATGGCAGTAGCCGTGGACCATTGCTGGAATTATAAAAATTTTTACTATGTTACTATATTAATAATTATTAAACTCATTTTTGAAAACATAGTAAAAATTTTTATAATTCCAGCATGGTCACGGCTACTGCCATACATAATAATTTTTAATATAAAATTTTCTTTGTGTATTTAACACTGAAAACGAGAAAGTTTCTGAAAAAAGACGAAAGATTTCGCAGATATCAATAAATGTTGAATTATTGACGTTTCGATGAGTTTAGTGTAATGCGCAGAATAAATAGAAGAATCTATTTATATAAAACAATTAAAAAGATTATACAATTTTATTTAAAACAATAGAGATGATATTCTAAAAGGGACACCGTCTATATAACGCTATAATCGTAAGATATGCTTCTTGAAACAAAATAACTTTGATCTGTTCTTTTGACCATAGCTTTTAGAGATGGACATGTGGTGAAAAAAGTCAAAATAAGATAATGCAAGTTTATTTAAAGATGTTCGTCATTGTGTATGCGCAAAATCATTTCTCCGATGTGTCATGTGGCGCAAAGTGAGAAAAATTGATTTTTATTACGTTGCTATGACAATGATTCGCGTGAGATCATTTATTAATTATTGCATTCGGTGAATTAAGTCGAGTGCCAGGAAAGGCACGGTAATTTCCAGGCGGCATTCTCAGAATCTCTAATACGCTCGGGAATGATTGATCATTACACGAAAGAAAGTGTTGACAGTATTTTCACGCGAACGAAGCCATTGTCTTTCTCGCGTGAATTGAAGGTTATTATTAATGTTAATAAGAATAGATTTCATCTGTATTTCTCCCACTGGCATTCTCTCTGCCAGAAGCTATCTGCGTTGCCAATCGTTATAATATTGCTAATTTACGGGCTTGTGAACGAATGGACCGTGAAAAAATTCGCACGACAAATCATGTAACGAAATGTCAGGAAACGTATCAAGTTTGTTCGAAGAAATACTTAAAGAGAAAATTAGACTCGCGAAATTGTCAGGAGATATGCTAAGCAATTGAAGAAATCTGGCAATAATTTTCTTACCATAGAAATTCATTTACGTCGGAAGTATTGAAGCTAATTATTACTGAAGCTAATCATTAAGTTTCATCGGTATTTGATAATGCAGCGCTGATATCTCTTAATCGTTATCGCGGTTAAATTATGAAGTTCTAAGAATTTAGAATGCCCTCTATAAAATGCCATCTCTATAAAAGACACAGAGTCAAATCTGTTGAGTAAAATTATCTGTATAATTCTCATTTCTGAGTCTTAAATTCATGGATGAATGTCGATAGACCTTAAATTTATGGATGAATGTTGATAGGCTGCAGATGGACCGATACACGGAAAAAAAAGAATGGTTGAGCCAACCAGAATCTGGTTGGCACAACCATTTTTTTTTCCGTGTACGATTTCATGCTCGGAGCAATCTTGGAGATGAATATGTGGATTTTTCATTTTCAGGCACCAGCACGGATCTGGTCCCGCAATTGCTGGGCATGTTCGACGAGTTGGCGCGTCGCGGCGATGGCTATAAAGGTGATCGAGTGGTCCTACCATCATCCTGCGGCATACCCGCAGTCCTGCAAAAGCGTCTGAGCATGGTACCGGTCGCCCATCGGGGCTCTGTGTTCGGTCAGCTCTGCACAAACGGGGATTTAGCCAAACCTGTGCATCAGGCCGAGCTGAAGACCAAGGAGCAGGAAGGCGAGTACGACGAGGTTGTTGCGGATGTTACCGATAACACCATGTTGGAGACGGACATCCCGGTAGCGGCGCTAGAGCATGAGCCTAATGAGGAAACCATTGGGAAGCCGACATACGAGAGGCGGGAGACCAACGGTCTCACCACTCCACTCAGGTACAATAGGCGACGCAGGAACGGCGGTAGACCGCTTTCCGGGAGCTCCATCGCGTCCAGCACGTCTTCCAGCAGCTGCAGCAATCAGGGCAACACCTGCGCCGCCAATCCCTATCTTGCGTCCGTCGAGTCCCTTGCCGACACCTGTGCCAGCTCCCAGGGTTCCGCGGACAGCGGAGTCGTGACGGTTTCGGAAGCTAGCTGCCGGGTCTTGAACGACGACAACGGGCAAAGGAGGGACAGCGCCGAGGAGGATCCCCTGTGCCACAGGCCGCGCTACTGCGACCCACATCGCAATCCCGTCGAGAGGGTACTCCTTGAGATCGTGGACACGGAGGCGATATACGTCGAGCATCTGCGTCAAGTTATTCAGGGCTATTTCATATTCTGGAGAGACAATCCACCGTCGTTCGCGCGTCGGTTGCATCTCGGCGATCTGTTTAGCAATATCGAGGATATCTTCGAATTTAATAGAGAATTCTTGCGGGAGATAGAGAAATGCGGCCTGGATCCCGTTTGCGTCGCGAATACGTTCATCAAGCGTAATTCGGGATTCAAAGTGTATACCGAATACTGTACCAATTATCCAAGGACAGTCTCGGTGCTGACCGATTTAATGGGCCAGGAGGAAACCGCATCCGCCTTTCGCGAGCGGCAGGCGGCTCTCAGGCACGCGCTGCCGCTCGGGTCCTTTCTTTTGAAGCCCGTCCAAAGGATCCTTAAGTATCACCTGCTTCTAGAGAACTTATCGAAAGAGTACGACGCCGATTGTGATTCGAGAGAGAATGAGGCTGAAGGCACGAGTGCCATCGAGGCTGCGCTTGCCGCGATGACTGGCATTGCGAAGCACATCAATGCTATGAAGAGGCGGCACGAGCACGCCGTACGTGTTCAGGAAATTCAATCGCTTCTGTACGGTTGGCTGGGACCAGACCTAACTACAAGTGGCGAATTGGTCGCGGAAGGTCGATTCAGGATGCGAGGGGCCAAGGCCCCGAGGCACGCCTTCCTCTTCGATCGAATGCTTCTTTTGACGAAGAAGAAGGAAGATGGCCTTCTTGTCTACAAAGCTCATATTATGGTATGATTTTGTGATTTGTTGTCTCTTCTTTGTACGGCCTTTAAAAAATTTATATCTACTTATATCACACTCGTTTAACTTTTATGGTGGATATTTTTTAAAAATTTCATTAAAGATACTTCAATTTTTCGCGAACATCTCTTTCACATATTTAATTATCAGGTCTTTGAAATATAAATATACAGCTGCAAATATAAAGTATTTTCTTCATTTTCTCATTGCAGTGTTCAAATCTAATGTTGATTGAAAGTATCCCGGGAGAGCCACTTAGCTTTCACGTAATACCTTTTGATAATCCTCGATTGCAATATACATTACAAGTAAGTATCAATATCTTATCGATATCTTATTAATTAGAAAGCAGGCCTGTGGAATGTATACGCGAGGATTGTATTCTCATTTAACAGTCGTCTATTTATCTTTCAGGCGCGCAATTTAGAACAAAAGAGGGAATGGACCTTACAGATAAAGAGAGTGATATTAGAGAATTATAATGCGGTTATACCGTCGCATGCGAGACAGTTAGTGTTACAATTGGGTCAGACGCAACAAGAAGGTATAAATGGCAATTTAACATTTCGAAATCTACTTTTAATCATCACGCGAAATTGACCAAAGAGTAATGCACTTGATATTTTAAACAGATGACGCGTTGACGGATAAAGGATCGGCGAAAAAACATTCTGCCCCTCCGGAATACTTGGAAAAACGTAAACAGGAGAGGGAGAGACGTAGATCCGAAACTGGTCTGAGGCAAAAATTCAAGAGGGGCGTCAGGAAATCTGATACTACGATGGAGGTGAGGTCTAGCAAGAATTTTTCTTTTTTTTATTTTACTTTTACTTCGTTTTCTCTTCTTTATTAATATAAAACAAAATTTGACGAATTTTTCTTACCGGCACGTCAATAGGATTCACCTGCATCGTCCCGCAAAAATGACAATGAAGACGTTAATGACTCCAGGGAACCAACTCTTAACAGATCTTCGGATATACGTGGTTCGAAAGTTAAAGTAAGTGTGCATACTCTTCTATTTGCTACATAATTATCATGAAGTTGTACAAAAAAATTCATTCCTATTTATTAAATTATTAATTTACTTTTTAAAAGATACGTTTTATTAATCTTTTTTTTATCAAATTTCGATTCTTTTAATTATTTCGGCTCTTTTAGTTCTCACTATACTTTTATCTTTCTTTATCGAGTTCGATATTTTAAGCGAATTACAGATAATATAAAGAATAGTTTCAAAGTTACAAAAATTATATATTAATTGATAGTCATTAATCGTCGTATAAATTATTAACACTGTTGAATTTATTTTGGAAAATTTTTGAAAATGTAACGATTTGGCATGTGAAAAGCAACGAAATGTGCAATCTAAAAAAATCTGTTGAAATTTATTTAGGATCGATTCACCGGTTGGAGACGAAAGTCCGAGCCAGGCTTCCAGTCGTACGTTTGTCTCAATAATTCGGACGAGGAGCAAAAGGAAAATACCGCTGGCGATGCTCAATCTACTACAATCGAGACCGAAGAAGCAGTCGAGATTCATACTGAAGAGGAGAATCAAACGGCAACATTGATGTCCTCGCCACCGGCCGAAGCCAAAGACAATAATAACGAACAACATGCTAAGCCGACGCAAACGGTGGAGGAAATCGTTAGTCATATTCTCAAGCAAAATCAAGATTTCCAAAAGCTGCTGGAGAAACAGCGGATCAGCAGTACCATCAACGTGCGACAGCAACGCTTTAATAAGCGTATCTCGGCGGACACATCGGATGAGAGTGATTCAGAGAACGCTAATTATATTACCAACTCGACCAACAACAATAATAATAGATTAGGACGCGCTCGGGCGACGCATCGGGAGCAGCGACTGATCAGGACGAACAATGCATGGAATTTATTATCCTCGGCACCGGCGCGCGAGAACCAGCAGCCGCTGCAACTCCTCTATGACAACCTAAAGACTACTCAGAAGTCGACGGAGACGATCGCGCATAATGACAAGACGAACCAATTACAAGAGAGGCGGGCGCTCTTCGAGGCGTTCAAGCGACAAAGTATCGTCACTGAGAGCAAAGTGATCAAGACAGCGCTGCGTATCCGCGAGAACTCAACGTCGACGGGCAACGAGGAGATCATCGTACCATCCCCAGCAACGTTAAATCATCGAGCGATGGAGCAAAAGGAGATCAATTCTATTGTGATAGCAGAACGGATCGAAAAGGATGGATCGGAACGACGTAACGACGAGAGAAGCGATGCGAACGATATGGGAGACGCCGAGTCCAAGGGCTTCGGCAACTATGACAACCTACAGCATGTCTGGGAAGGTTTGCAGACGGTAAAAGGCGATGTTGACGGTAACGACAGTCCAACTCGGCCCGCCGTTTGGCTCACCAAGTTGTGCGAGGGCCTGCCCACCTCGCCGCCTAAATGCGGTTCGTTGCCGCGCAGCTTCCAGATAAGCCCAAACTCCCAACCGACAAGTGTGACGAAGTCGCGCTTCCTACAGCGAGATGGCAAGCCAATGAGCGAGCGACCATTCACAATTGCGTCCGACAAGCCGGCGGAGATCAATCTAGAGGACATGGAAAGATACGCGTCCACGTGTCAGCCGGAGGGCAGGATTGCCAAGTTTCCTATGCCCGCTACCTCGACAAGCTCCAGTTCATCGACCTTTTTCTGTTCACTGGAGGACACACGGTTGACCGACGATACTTATTCCAACGTGCGATCCATATCTGCCACCGACAGTGCAAACATTCATCCAGACCACAAGATTTATCGGGCGAATGGTAATGGCAGCACGATTTTCCGTAGTGTTTTCAAGGCGGGCAGCCGTTTGCAGGGTCGTCTGAGAAATACTATGAGTACAGAAACGCTTGAGTGCAACGACGAGGTCGAACGGACACGCTACTTTCGTTCGTTGAGCTCCGGAAAGTATCCGAAGAAGCGGACCAAACAAGCGAAGCAGCATGCAAGAGAGCCGTCCTCAGATGTGGAGGAGCTGATAAGTTGCTCGAATGATCAACGAGTTCCCCAACTTTATTATAAGCAAGGCAGTTCCAGTCTGGGTGCCAGAATTGCCCAGTCGGATTATGCCGATCCAAAGATCCTCTTTGCCGAGAGCAAACGTATGCAGTTCTCTTCCATTGACGTTAATCAGTCCAAGAAAATCGCTGAGTCGGAGAAGAGAGACTGTGAAGAGGAGACGGATAGTAACAAGGACACAGAGCGTCATGAGAGCGAGACGGATAGCTTTTATGAAAGAAGTTTCGAGACCATCGAAAATTATGCGGATGCTGACGTGGACGAGGCGTTCCGGGACAGTGCAATATTCAGCGATGTCGATGAAGTATTCGTGATGCGACAGTCGACACCGGTGACAACGGCGACGATGGCAACAGCGAAGACGAAAATTGCACCGCCGATACCTGCCAAGAAGAAGCAAGAGATGTCGTCGGCGAGGTACAAACCGAACGTTGCGCAGAAGCCGGATTACTTGAAGATAAAGTCGCTATTGGCTACAAAAGGACATGCCGCTGGTGATTCGGAGACAAGGGTTACCGCGAGATTGGTGAATGTGACTCATCAGCCACTGGATGGTTCATCGAATGGTTATAATCGGAGCATCGAGATGGATAGAGACGTTTCCGCGGGACAGAGCCAGGCTGGTTGGGTACGGAAGATAGTAGGTCAATTGCAAGGTCATGTCGAGACGTGATGTGTACTCGTAGGTGGCCTACGAGATGAGGATTACGTGTCAAAAGTCAATAGAAACGTCGAGTCACAATCGGCGTAAGTCGTGTGAATAAAAATGAAGCAAATATTCTTGTCAGAAGAAAAGCACAATGTGTTTTAAATAAATTTTTTGATCATCGATTTTATACGAAGCCACGCAAATGATGACTCTAGCTTGCTTGAGCCATCCCGTAATAAGAATGCTAGCTAGGAAACTGGCTAGAAATTTTATGTTTGGAAATAAAAATAGAAATAATTTTATAAAAAATATTTATGCATGTAATTAAAGAAAAAAGTGCCATCACTGTTACTTTGGCTAAAACAGGTTAAGAAAGAATAATTTATTTGAGATATATACAATCAAGAGTAATTATTTTTGATGAAATATAAATGAAAATAATCTTTTAATATCTCTATTTTGATATTCTGATACTTTTTGCGTCGATAAATGAAAGTAAAAGCGTTTGCTTCGCTTTATTCATATAACCATGGCGCCGTAATGTTAAAGAGCTAATTGGAGTCCTATTTTAATATTTTTCACATGTGCCTGAGGAATAACATTGACACAACGTGATACCATTATTTTATAATAAATTCATATTTTAATGTGTGGTTGATGCACGCGTAAATAAAAAAGGCGCATCCACGTTCACGTTCATGTTATCGTCATAGGAATATAAAAAATTAATATTCACCTATAGACTGTTGTATGTTAAGTATTGTTTGATATTACTTATGTTATATAGAACAAAAAGAACAATTTTTAATTAAACCAAGCATTTATAAAGCCATCTAGCGTTGTGTTTAATTGAAAAAGTCATCAGTTAAACTGTAGTTTAAGAGAGAATTTGAAAATGCAAGTTTGGCATCGTCCAAATGAGTTTTATTTTCAATTATCCTCTTCTATTGTTTCCAGATGTAACTGTGACTTCTTACTGTCATATTACCATGATCAATAATTAAAACATTGGTTGCAACACGAAAATTTATTTGTAATACGATTTGTGTACATAATAATGTAAGGTTTCTTATACAAAAATCTGCTATCCACTTCTGAATTAATTTGTTTCGAACGAAGTCAGTGCATTTGGGATATAATAATTTTCAGGTAAGTACCTATATATTTCCTTAGACAGATTTTATTATGAGACGGTCTATTTACAGAAGTTTGGCTAGTTGCTTTTATAGATACAGGTAAATTAAATATGTTTATAATTATAAATTATTCTCACAATGCTGCATTTATATAAAAAATGACTAAAACGAAGGTTCGGCGAACGCAAGAGTAACATATATGATACGTTATACACATTATATACAGCTTTCGTAATTACAAGGCTTGGTCGCTAGTACAGTTCCAATTAATATTTATAAGGAACTCCTACGCTCTTCTCTCGCTAATACTTCTCGCTAATACGCAGCTTTCGACTATAAAGAATAAATTAACGTCCGCTTCTTTCACAACGAGTCTCCGACAATGTAACAAGAATCATCTTTCATCGTTCAACTCCCGCTATCAGTGCCTTGGTAAATTTTGGAGGAAAGCATTATACGCAGTATTCTTTAAATAAATAATTATACGTGAGCGTTAAATATTGTAATGGAGTAACACTTAGTCAGAATTGTATACAGCAGAAGCTCCTTATTCCTAAAATCTCTGTACGTTGTAACACGTTATATCTCTTTTTCGATCGCTCCCCTAATTTTCAGTTGTAAGAATAATTTTATTCATTCATTGCGTTATCTATTTGTCGCTACGGCTTTGGTTACTAACTACTGATATATCGGCAATTCATATCTTCAACACCGTCGGCTAATTAACAAAATTATCGGAATCCATCCTATTATAGATTAATGAATATCTCTCCGAATTTACAATATATATGTCAAGGAATTTTATTAAATATATTTGTTTATTTATATATATATGTATGTATGTATATATATATATTTCTCTTTTTATCCATCTTACGTAATTCACGAATTTGCCTCTTAAAATATTTTGTATATCTCTGTTGCATGCGAAACGTAACGCACATATGTTAATCTTCTTGATCGAAAGTATGGTAAGCCGTACGTGCATGTGCTTGATCTTCTATCCCTTGGATCCTTATTCTTATTAAATTACGAGCGGCGTTTCTCTTTAAACCAATCTGGTATTGGAAGTACCAGAAATATGGATCTTCATTTTGATACTAAGATTCTTGTATCCTAAAATAGATATTGGCTTCATGAAAAAAAGCTTTTTTCGACAACTTTTTAACATAATTGAGTAAGACGCGCATATAATAATTATAGAGTGTAAGATTATTCATATAACTTAAAAATCTTAGTGTATATTTCAAGGAATCCTGAGAAAAATATTAATAGATTTTTGAACATCTTATCAAATATATGCTCCAATTTGATATAACCAGTTTTAATTTTCTACATCTGATTTGTATTCAATAACTAGAGAACGCCAAAAAAATAGGGGTTTATTTGAGGTGATATCTTTAAAGAGCAATCTGAATAGATCCGAGGAACAGTTGAAGGAATAAACAGTCATTACTGTCTCACTGGACATTCGCTGTGTTAATTTCGAAGTTTCAGATACGCAAGAATCGAGAATTCGAAACTTAAACATCCGTATGTAGAGGCAAACCATCAACATGGTCGGTGTACAGGTACATTTTATCGCTGTATTAATTGTCCTAGCACTTACACATGTACATGTCTGCACAGAAAGGATTTTTCGAAGATCGCTAGAAAAGAGCACGGGTATATGACACTGCAGATAAGATGCAACAACTTCCTATATAACAGAATGTTCATCACATATTCGTATTTTGTTCTTTGAATATTTTTTTAAACGATATTTCTGAAATGTTATTCCATTTAGGGACAATAAATAAATTTTAATGTAATGCACGTTCGGAAGAATCGACTCAAGTCTAAGAAATGATAATTTATTATGTTACTAATTGTACTGATTATTTATGTACTGATTGTACAAAATTAAGGAAGCAGACATCGATGTGATCTACACCCGTACTCTTAACTTTTCTTTCTATTCTCTTGTGAAAATAAAATTCCCATTTATATATATGATTGCGAGCAAAATTCGGATATGTGAAATCTACACAAATTGTGTGTATGTATGTGTGTGTGGGTGTGTGTGTGTGTGTCTCTCTCTAATTCTCACGGTTCTAATACTTGGTCTGTGACACGGGATTAAAACTTTCTAATTATTTTTACCTTTTCTTAATTTTTCGCTAATTTATTCGTTCTATAGAGATTCAAAGATTTAATACTATATACCTTTACGCCGATGTGTCTATCCTTTTTTTTCTCTCTGTGATTTGTGTACGACGCTCCGAATAAAATTATTGTCTTTACAATAATACAAAAAGTCACATCAGGTAACATTGCAGTTACTATTTACCGTCATTATCAAAATATCTCGCGAATATATATGTCTTCGGAAAGAAGTAGAACTATTGCGCGAATAATCATCCATACGGGAACAAAATAATTCTATCCTCCCATTTGACACTCCTGAACTTTCTAATAACACTTAAACTGCTTTCAAAATAACTTCTGAGTTGAATTATATCTCGTCTAAAATAAAGATATTCATATTTATATTTGTAAAATTAAGATAACTCTCGTCTTTCTTTCTCGACATATATCACAATCTTTCTCCTCCTTCTAGACAATCGTGAGAACGTCGCAAAAAAATTAGGAATTGCTTATTGCAAAAAGAAGATTCACACTTCGTACAATAACTCGCTCGAATAATCCTCTTAGTATTTAACAAAGCTGGATTGCTAGATAAATCGACGGATATCTATCAAATACGTTGCTAATATTGCGAATACATTTAACACGTCTAGCATACGGTGTGCTATTTGCAAATACGTACGGGAAGACACATTGCACGTTCTATTATATTTAGTATATGTGAATAATGTGTAGTCAGCGCAGAATTTGATTAAACGGTCGACTTGGTGTTTGATTGCGTAAGAGCAACGATTATAATTACGTATTACGAATAGATTTCCGTGTCTTCGCATCTGCATTGTATTCGCGTTATTTTTACCTAATCGAATAGAATAAATTACCGATCAGAAAGTACCTTTAAACTCTTCTAGAAAACGCAATGCAAGTTCAAAGTTCCGAACATTCGGATCTGCTGTAAATATAAAGTATGATATTAGTGTTTTATCGAGGTAAACTATACTTTGGACGCATAATTTTCGCCACAAAGCGACTTAGCAGAAACAAAATTCACCGATTCTCGCACAACTTTGCTAATATACATTAAATTTGTTTTTTCGATAGTATAGTACTTTCTTCAATAATCTACCCTCTCTAGTATACAGAGCAAATGTCCATATAAAATATCAAAATAGTTTAACATTCCGCGGATAATTATACATTTTACTCTGATGATTCTTTACAGCTCAATTTACATCTCGCCTGAAAGGTGCAAATTAAGGACGTCAACTTGCAAGATCTCGACGACAGAAATTCGTGGAGAAAAGTGCCAGATACTATATTTATATTTTTACAACAAATGTGCCTCACGTGCGATAACACATGCCGAATATTAGCTCGAGAAGCAAATAAAATACGTGTGTCCTATATATATCACACAGCTGATTTCCGAAAACTCCTGATCTTCTTACAATTGAGTATAAATGAATTATTTGATTTCAATGCATTAATGTTGAATTTTGTCGGAACGCTTCTATACGGGATTAATTATTTAGCGAGCTAATCGCACTATTTACTTGCATTATCAGAATATAATTGAATAAATAGTTGATTTTGTGCGCAATGAAATCTTTCCAACAAATGGATATTGGAAAGCAATATTATATTCCAGCATCGATCCTGCAAGAAAACACAACAGCGCTGTACTATATATACACACAGTTGGAAAATTTGTGTTAAATTTAACATAAATCACATGTCCCAAACGGTCCAATCAAATTTTTATGTTAATTTAACATAATATGGATGTGTTAAATGGTAACACTGATATCATGTTAACCCTTTAACGCCCCTGGGAAATCCAGGAGCGGTAAGAGAAAAAGGACTACGGGATCTTTTTCAGATTCATGATAGAAGATTTTTTATCGAAAAAACATTGAAAAGTAATTGTTTATAATAATTTATTTAAACAAATTCCTCAGAAATTTTCTCGTTTATTGTCGGCCATATTGGATCCGCTATTTTTAATTTTAAAAATCTAATACCAGATTCTTGATCAGCAACCCCAAAAATCCTAAAAACCAATTTATCTGTATTTATTCCACCTTAGAAGTTGGTGATTGAGCTATTTCTTTTTTTCCGACAAATTTCATTTTTGCTTAAAATTTGATTTCATTTTTTTTCATAATAAAAATTGAATAACATGCTTCATGATTTTTTTCCGAGTAGTATTTAAAACCCTCATGAATAAAATAAGCAGCCAAGCAGCTTATCAAAAGATTATTTGAAAAAGCTATGAATTTTTCCGTAGGTGGGACATATATGTCCCCCCCGGAGGCGTGAAAGGGTTAATATTTCAACAAAAAAGAAATGTAATTTTGATCCTAATTTAAAGTTAATTGTGTGTACAATTAACACAACTTTTATGATGAAATTAACATATAAGAAATGTTCTTTTCATATAAGAATGGTAATAAGTAACACGCAGTCATCCCCACTTCTATTATAGAGTAAAATCAACACTCTTTTTCTGTAAATTTTAACACATTTAATAAATACGTGCAAATTGTGTTACTTCAACATATTTTTAAAATCATTTTAATAATTTTACATTTTATATTTGTTAAGTTCAATTAACAAAGCAGACATGTGTTTAATTTGCATATGAATGTGTTGATTACTTAACACAAAAACTTTAACCAGCAGATTTTTTCACAAAAGTACACAAATTTTCCAACAGTGTAGCGCCGTTGTATATCATAATATGACGAAATAATCCTTCAATATGTTCACTAATAATTGGTTGTGCGATTAGTGAATATAACTCATAATATTAGTCAAATATTCCAAATAAAAAAAGGAATGTTTTCAATGTTGTCAATCCATAAGCGTCGACTTGTGAGTAGATCGATCATGGACCTCGGTAACAAATATTCGGAAATATTCGAATATTATATTCGAATTTTTACGAAAGCAAATAAAATTTCGTTAAATTAAATTAAACGACGTTGAAGATCAGTCGAATCAAGTTAAAAGTTTTATAACGCGTGAATATATAAAACAGACAACAATCTTCTCTCACGTCTAAGTCTTATATATTCTTTGTCTTCGGGGGTGTACTCACGAAATTCTACTGTAAAACGAAGAAATGCATTTCTCCCAGTCTTAAGACCGATCACATGGAAATTATTCCGCTTGTCGCTTCACAGATATATACGATCGTATCATCGTCACCGACGTATAAATTATTGGATATAAAAAAAGAGCTGCTACAAACAGATTCGCGTATTGTGCCCTCTGATGCACAGTTACATACATATATGTGACTGATTTATGGAGAAGGCTACTCGAATGGTGAAAATTGCGATTTAGATTTTTTGATTCTACCAAAGAATCAAATTCAGATGAAAGAAACTTGACCATATCGCTGTTCTGTTTTGTTCGAGGGCATTCCTGTCGCATATATCACAACGACGCTTCATCAGAGCACTAACTCGATAATGAATCCGCGTTGTGCCAAGGATTACTTCGTAAAACGAAATAACGTAAATCAATTATGGATTGCCATCACGTGCAAATCAAGCTGTCAACAATCGCAGACACGTATCGTCGTTACTGCAGGTCGCATTAACGTCGCGTAGCAAGCAAGACGATTCGGATATAACAAACGCGCAGACGAATGTTCTCAAGGTGAACGCCGCGCGATTGTCATCGTCGTCGCGCAAAAATTGGCCGTGTGTCATATTTACAATCGCCCAAAATTAGAGACACTGATGAACACAATGTCTTAATAAAAATAACACCTACGAGATGATCCCATGCCCAATGAAATGAAGCTCGAGAGTAGCATAAATCTGATACATACGTTCTCGAGGGTGCGACATTGGTACAAGAGAATTTTGTACTGTGTATACGTATATACACGATATTATACAACCTCTATGGAAATCCGTTTCTACCTGGAATTCTTCAAAAATGTTTTTATGCGCTATACATCGATTATCTACTTTCCTTCTATGTCGTTGTCGTTTTCTCTCGTTTTCTCTATCGTTTCGGGAAGAAGATATACGGCGTCGCGCTTCTACCAGATCGGATTGATTTTTTTCTCAACAAAAGTCTCCTTTCTTTTCGGTAGTAGTGTTTCAGTTAGGAACGGTGGAAAGTAAAAGATTTTTTGTAAAATTTTTTAATAGAATTGAATAGAAATATCGTTATATATATATCCAATCTCCAATTCTATATCTCCCATATGCAAAATTATAGAATAGTAACATCGAGAGAACTGGAAGGACTGTAAAAAATGACATGTTACCACGAGATTTTCACCGAGAAGTTCTTTTGCCAAGAAATTAGTTGAAATTCGATTCAGTAAAAACGAAACAGCTCGCATATTGAATTATATATATAATCTTGATTAACGTTATACAGATTCCGTGAAAATTCGATTGCACGAAAATCCTATTATACAACGAAGACAATGTCTATCTCGTTGAATCGTATTTGGATATCCCACTCGGATGCAGCGATAGCGCTTTAACCTTCGAAAACTACGCTATCTCTTGTGTAAGAATATAAACATCTCGTCTAGTAATTCCGTAATCGTTAAAAATACAAACACGTTAAACTCTTATTCTATTAAACGCTATTATAATTAAACGGTTCTCGAAGGCTAAAAGCTATTGAATATAATGCAATTTTAGAAAGATCAAACTGGAAATGTATAATCTATACAGCACTGCAAGAGCTTCGTTACCTTCGTGCGTTTGAAGCGATGCAATGCAACGATTCTCTTGCAGTAAGGCGGTATGCTAGCTATATATATAATTTTATTATATATTTATTATATATATTAAAATATCAGAAGAGCACGAAGAACATTTTCCATAAAATACGCTCCTGTAAAATCACATATCTACTGCCAAAAAATATTTAAAGTAAAATAAAAATCTCGGAAATAAATCATTCTATTTAATTTTTATTTGCTATGCATCGTTGTAGAGATTATGAAACAATGAATTTTTTTGAAGAGAAATATCACATCGTTGTATCATCTGCTTTAACACATATCGACATGACTGATTATTTTGGACCACTGGATGCGGCTTTTATCATTTTCACAGCTCTCCAGATAGGGCTATTCCCGAGATTTCATTTTATATCTTTCTTTTCATAGTCCTACGATTTATAAGAGCGTAATTTATACATATATAGCTAAATAAACTAGTAAATCGCCTTTATTTGATACCTCTCGAAACGATGCAACTATTATTAGCTTCATTTGATCAGGCATAAGGACAATTTTGCGTAATACTCTCTCTTAACTTCGTCCTCTCATTAAACTTGCTATTCTTCGCCATTATAACTTTACTCGTGTCTATTGAAAGTACTGTCTAGTCCTAAGACTCTCATTAAAAAAAATTATCGCGAGTAACTACCAGTCTATGCGATATCGACTACACGGAGAGACAGCGACTATCGCAGCGTTTGAATTGTACGCTGGTTGTGCCGATCGCACACATGTTCGCAGTGGGATAATTAATTGTAAAGTTTTCACCTCCGCATATTTTAATCTCACCGTTCTCGTAGTCGTTTCACGTTACATGCAGTTCAATCACAAATCATGTGAGACCATGCAGCGTGTGGTCGCATGCTCGCTATTTAGGATCAATGCTTAATAGCTGGCCTCATGTCCAGCGAGAATGTACAAATCCGCTCCTTCCGATTCAGTCAATGTGCCACTGTGAACCAAGTGACTCTCCAACATCACAACCCTGTTCAAGATACATAACGATTAATTGTTTTCTCTTCATATATTTAATTCTTTATGAATACATCAATAAAATAAAGAATCTAAGAGATTATCATTGACAAATGGTGTTATTTCAAGATTACGTAAGTAAGTATATGCAGATTTAGAAATTTTGTATAGGTATTCTAAGGATTTTTCTAAATTATATTCAATTACAAATTTGATACTTTTAATAAAAGATTTCAAAATAAAAATTGTCGTTTTTTAATTCGTTTTGAATCTTTTTCAAAATTTCTATTAGATTAATATGCGACTGCGCCTCTTTATATCGTTAGATACTTACTTATCTGAGCCCAGTAGCCTGTAAGTTCTACTCGGATCACTAATCTCTTGTGTAACTTCGCCATTCTTGAAACTTCTACCTTGCATACCGTGTTTGTGAAATGCCAGTACACTATCTTGTAGACAAACTGGAAATATAAATAATACATTATTTATGACGATTACAGTGTAGATTACAAATGGACGAAATGTGTTATGCTTACTGATAGATTCGATTTGAAAATTAAATTGCAACTCTGACAATTGCTTCTTGCTAATACGGGGTTTCCCCTGTAAAGTCACCATCTTCACCACATCTGTAAATACGAAAATGTCCAATTTAATAATACATCATCGTATGCAGTTAGATACCTTTATTATCCATTAATAATACTGACTTTCATAACAAACGAGTATTGCATCTTTCTCAAATTGTGTAACGTTAATAACGTTCAAATTCTCTCGTCTTGGTATCACAGTTGCTGAAACAATATTTTTATTACAAAAGAGACAATGCATTTTCTGGATTATAAAAATCAAATTTCAGATGTTTTCATAAGCAAAGATAAAGATTGTAGACAAGTAAACTGTTACTGCTGAATATATATAACATAAGAATACCTGAGCCATCCATATCTTCCAATTCGTCACTGTGGAACCAACTCGCTCCCGAATTCATATTAATTAAGTCCAGCTTTAGTTTGTTTTGCTGATATGGCTGTTTAACCGAAACACATACCATCGGGTATTCCATTTCAGGCGTGATAACCATTTTAAAAACATTTAGAGGCGACGGTAGAACGCAATCGAAATGTTTTAAAAGCATAAATTTATTCAATGGATCGTACCACTGCATTAGGAATATACCTGCCGGCATCGCGCCGCATAGATACTTGTACCTACGTAAAAAAATACGCCATTTTGTCAAATTTTATTTAAGAGACAAGTTTGAAAGTACAATTAATTATTATATAACATGTGCGTGGAAAGTGCCCATTCCGCGCGTTTCTTTTCAAGAAACGCGCGTAATGGGCCACTTTCCACGCACGTGTAATATAAAATAGTGTGTGTAACACGTGCGAGTTGACAATTGTAAACTCGTGCGGGTGATCGCATTCGCCTTCTCCGCGCTCGTGTCCAATTGTCAACTTCCCGCACTTGTTACACAAATAACTAATTCTATACTAGATATTGAATTTTTTACGCAAAAAACGACTAACATACTTCAATTTCTTTACAATTTTCTTTCATTGAAGAATAATGCATATTTTTTTAGAGTAAATATACAAATGTTGCTTTCACTCACCCATTATATGGATTCCTCCCAACGCAACATTTGGTGCATCCCTTTGTGTCCGGCACTTTCGTAGTGAGGGCAAACTTCCTAGGGACTAATCTCTCTGGTATTTTATTCATGTGCAACGAAAATCTATGAGTCTGTTTACTTAGTATCGCTAACAAGTCGTGCCTATACAACTGAGGCGTTTTTCCTACGATACATATTGCTCATAATATTTACAGAATACAAATCAATCTACTATGCAGCAGCAACAATACAATCACGATTTACTTACCGGAAAGAGACATAAGAACATCCTTGATAACGTACATCCAGATAGTACGTCTGGGATATAGCTGATCTATCGCAGTTTCATGGAGTTCGTTTAAGTTCAAATTATAAATTCCTTCCTCTGCTGCAATCAACAGATGCTGATCCCTTGTATCTGGATGAATCCAACTTGCAGTACAGTGTATTCTCAGTGGACAGCCATTAAATACCTATTAATGTTTACAATAAAAGTAATAAATCTCTTACTGATAGTTATCGAAGAACAATGCAGTAAAAATATTTTTGCAACGTACAGTATTTTCTAAAATAGTAAAATACATAACAAATAATACAATCAAAGAATAATTTATGATATAATTTATATGTAACGATAAAAATATTTTATAATATGTATCTTTTGCTACGCGAGATTTAAAATCTTCACTTTCTGTAAACTGACCTTTGAGAAACACGCTCCCATGTGCACTTTTGGTGTGGGAGGCAGTCCATTACTTATGGGTCTTGGTGGCGTATGTCTCTTTCGATCCCTTCTCCTTGGAGGAACGGGCGGCGTGTCTGACAGTAAGTCGGGACTCATACTTTCCCTTTCTCGATCGGCCGATATCTCATTGTCACCTGAAAAAAATTATGTACGAGATATCAAGGTAGAATGAGATAATAACGACTGAATGAAGCAAAAATATTAATGATCTCTTAAAACAATTTTTTCAATAAGAGGCTACGATGGACGATATTGTCGTGTGAATATTTAAGTGCTAAGCTCATGATGTATACCGTTTGACTGTGCGGGTTCGTCCCTAGGGCCGCTGTCCGATAATGATCGTTGGCGTTGCCCATTCACAGCTGTTAAAGACTGAGAACTATTGACGAGACCATACAATTCGTCCACGGAACTGTGACGTCTCGGACTCGCTTGAGACCCTGCGCATGAATCTACACTTTATTTTCATACATGTAGATTTAAAGAAGGAGATAATTTGTAGACTATACAAGTATAACGAAATCTTTTTCATTAATTCACAATACAAATTTACACACCAGACACATTATAATATGGGCAATGGACTTCGCAATCATTTGAAGATTCCCCCAATGGAAGAGTAGCTCTAAAAAAGAAAACATTTAAGCAAATATTAATGTACAATCGCTTTCTTTAAACAATTATGAAAGAAGAAACGTAAACGTTGTTAATAAAGAACAAGTAATACATAGAAATCGAACAAAGTATACATTAATGATTCATATATCATAAAACAAACGTTCGGTGTATTCCTTTTGGGATATATATATAACAGCTTTTTAAATAAAAAAATCAAATAAGATGTGATGGAAAAGTAAGTTAGAAATATAAAGCTGCATATTTGTAGCAAATTTTAGTACACAAGGCAATCGCGTTATTAAGGTGTTAATAAAATCGAACGTACATATAAGGTCTATTCTGGTGTTATGGAATACATGAATAAATTTAACATATATTGCCAGTTCAATAAATCATACGCAGAAACAGATACGTTAGCCATTAATATTCCCCACATAATAGAATCAGATTTCTCTATCTCTTTTTGTATTTATATTTAGTAAAGAATATTTAAATATTTTAAATGCAAACATATTAATGAAGTAATAATTACTTGCGTAATACAGTGTAATACTGTATATGTTTCTAGACTTTTAATATTTTCAATTAGTCATTCACCATAAAATAAATCATGATGATATATTAATTAAAAAATCGGAAATGAAATTGTTTACTGTAATTTATTATTTACTTACTGCAGGGAATATAGCTGGTCGCAATGCCCATCAACCATCGACATTGCATTCCCCCTGCACACATGTGAAACTGTGGTCATATACTATAAAATTATGCACTAGTTTTGTGCTACTTGATATACTATGATACACCTTGGAATTTTCTATATAACAATGTATTTAATATAACGTCATATATAAATAAAATACATAAAAAATAAAATTCTTGATAAAACGACTAATACTGTTTCTGCTTTTCAAATATATCACATTTTTACATGAAAACTTGTTATGACATGATTAAATAGATTTGAACGCATTTTCCTATGCAAAATCTTAATATTCTATCCACAATATATTTAAACAGTCCATAGCAACTTGGTTTTCCCAAACTGCATTTTAAATTTCCAGTGTGATAAGTAGTTATAAATATATTAACAATTAAAGAACACAGAATCGAAAGAGGAAATCCTATATGATGGAATATAATAGAAAACTTGATTAAAATGAACATCTTGTGTTACATATAAGTTTATATGTATATACATATATATGTAAACTTCCTTCACCAGTATAGCTAATACATTGTAAAAATAGTTTCAGTGTGTTCAGAATGTTGAAAAACTAACATGCAACAAATAACATCAAATGCGTAACAGGAAAGAAACCTACTTCACTCTATATCTAAAAATTGTACACATTAATGTTTTTCTATAAATCACACTGTAGACGTTGATTAGATTTGTGTGCTTCCCTTTTGTTCTATAGTTTTAGTTTTGTTGTTATATAATTATATTACTTATCCTTTAATCAGTTTCGTTATATATAACTTCAGTGTCGTTTAGTTATGTTAAAATATATATGAACATATAATCCTCTTTTGTAATTAATTAAATTACTTTTCTCAAATATATATTACTTAGAAATTATATGATTCCCTATTCAACTTAAATATGACATAAGGGATAATTTGTAAATTATACATATAATTTCAAAGGAATCAAATAAAAACTAACAAAATTAAGGAAAATATATGTTAATTTAAATTATGTTAATATTTGCAATAAGAAAAACAAGATATCAAAGAAATGTAAGCGAGTAAACGACGAATTAATCGTCTGAGTAATGCAATTTACAAGAATTATGCACAGAATTAGGAGATATAAGTGCAAGGTGCAAGGTGCAAGGGAAAAGGGTTACCTGCCAATACCTTAGCAACAACTCCTCATCAATGTACTGCAATAGACTCCTGTTGGGAGAAATTATTAGAATTACAAACTGATCAGAAAAATTAAAAATATACAAAGAATAATAGGAGTAAATTACAAAATAAAATTTAGGGCATAGAGCAGGTGTGCTACGGGAACAAGGACTAAATTAGGCAGGATATAAATTATTTTATGGCCGAATACTACGTTATAAAAATATCGAGAATGTGGGAGTAATTTCAATTTCTGTACAAACTAAACGACAGTCTAAGAAAGTTTCATTGGATTTTTTGGAATGCTTATGAAAAGAATATAGTTATATATGCATAGAATTAATCATCCTTTTCGTTCAATTTACCTCAAAATAATTCTAGTAGATGAATGATGTTGATGTATATATATATTTCAAAGTGATCGTTCTTACTTTAATAAAATGCGTAACAACTTTGCTATCAATCATGCAATGTCATACAAGCAATCACATTTATCATCTAACATGCAAAAAGTAGTGTATTGTAATTTTGTATATTTATACAATATATTATTAAATCTATTTCGTTGAAAGTCGTCTGTATAATATATACATAATTGTCTTGTTGTGATATAGAGATTTTTAATTATATATACTTGGTTAAAAGCCTGGTTAAGTATCTAATATTATTAACTCGACAAGTAATGTGTATGTTTAATTTTTATACTTTTTAAAATCACTTTGATATAACACTTTTATGTTACATTACAGAGAGAATTATAATTGGATTCATTTTAATATTACAAGATTTTTCCATCATTCAGGGGCAAACCAGTCAAGCTTTCCAAGCATTTTATAGGATTAAGTAAATATAAATAGCATAATTTGTTTTGATATATAAAAACATATTGTTGTTATATTAAAAATAGAAAGAAACTTTTCACTTCAAACCAATGTTTGTATTACCTTAAAGACATACGAAATATCTCTGTGCCAGTTTTGCTACGACGTTTCGATATTTTACTTGTCTTAAGGTTTGCGCCAAGTGTACTAATACAAAAATAAGTACATCTTTGAGAAATACTATCATAATTTTCCCAGTAAAATAAATAGTTTCTATTTGCGATAAGAGCAGAAAAAAATAACAACTAAAAATAATAACTAAATAATAATAATATGGGAGGCAAAGATTGCAAAAAACAAATCTATATTCATATTTAAAGATTCAGTAATACCTTCCAGTTATTTCTATTTTGCTTTATAAAAAAATTTTCGTACTTATTAAGGTACTACAGAATATGATGTGTTGCTGTTTCAAGTGTAAAAGTAATGAATGTACATATTTTTTTCTCACTTTGACAACTAGTATGACATGATACAAGCATAAGCACACATGCCATATGCAATGTACTTATTAGTTACTATCAGCCAAGAGGAAGATGTTTGTGGCTTTTATAATACAATGTATACTATATTGCTGTCTTGTTTAGCAGTGTATACAATTATTGCGTTGGACGTATAACTTACTCTATAACTCTTTAATCAATATGTACATATAGAAGATAAGACAATATATATTACAAGATGTGCATAGGTACGTATGTTATATAAATCTATATAAACCTTTCTATATGATTTTTGGGATGTTGTTCTGAGTATTTATAAGGTGAATATATTTCGAACAAAACAGCAACTACCATATTAGTGAAAGTAATAGAAAAGCTTCGATATTTTCAGTGTTTTTTGCGCACAATGTGTGCGATAAAAATTAATAGAATAAAGTATAAAACAACTTACTTTTCCTGGACGTCTTCAAATGCAGATCCAATCCCACAGTCTGGATGCACATCACAATTATGCACGGCCTATATGTAACAGCGTATACGCAAATCAGACGTTTAATATCATTGTCATAAATCGCATTTTCATTAAATAATTTAATCATTATAATATTGGAAAAATGCTTATGTCATATTTGCAATTCTTTTTTTTATGAAGAACATTCAATGAATAGCACATGAGTAGGATAAATGTCTATGGACTTACCTTGACGTTATTCATAATATCCATAATATCCCACGCTGGATTAGTGTCCACTGACGGTGATACGGACTCTCTTTGTAATGTCCCTCCATCGATATTGATTTGATCTGCAGAACAAATCATAATTACGATTATGTCATAGTGATTATGATTAGTATAAGACGTATTATTCATTATCCACTAATAATTATTTAATTATTAATCTTACCGTCGCTATCCAGTTGCGAGATGGGACTTTTCGGCCTAGGCCTTGCGGTATGACGTGAGGCTATTCTTTGCGGAACATTGGGCACTGCTCCGTCTTCGTCGGCCTCCAGATCCGTAAACATATGGCTGGGATTCGATACTTTTTGCAATAATTCTAAAGCCAGTCTCTTACTCATCTCCCCTTGGAAAAATGCATGCTACAATTCGAAATACCTCCTATAGACTATAACGTTGACGCAGTTTTATAAGAATATCTTATCTGTTTTGTTGTAAATCGTATCTATCAATAATAAATAAAAATAACCTGAAGCAACTTCTCCGCTGTCGGCCTCTTTTTCGGATTTTTTGTGAGGGCAACTTTAACGAAGTTATGGAACGTTGGACTCCATTTGTCGCGATCCTTCAATGTCGGTGGCTTGAAGCCAGACTTGGACATGAGAAATAAGGCGCGCATCGGATGCAGGTCGAACATCGGCGGCTGCAACTCCGCCAATTCAATCGCGGTTATTCCACATGCCCAGATATCACATAATTGATTGTAACCACCTTTTCTTTCTACGGCTGCCACCTGTACATTGCAAAAATATCAGTTGTGTTGATCCTCGCTGCAATTGTAAAATATGCTCGTTACTATCGATAAACGTCAACATACCTCAGGAGCCATCCAGTAAGGTGTACCAATAAAGCTCTTTCTCTTGTTAATCGTCGCGGTGATCTGCGCCGACACGCCAAAGTCTGCCAATTTTACATCACCCGCTTCGGTTAACAGTATATTGGCACCCTTAATATCACGATGCATCTTGCCCATGCTGTGTAAGTAAGCTAAACCGGTGAGGGTCTCCCGACACATATATGCTATTTGTATTTCTGTTAATGGTCCAGTTACTAGAAATATATTAAAATTCAATATTACGACTGTTTTAGAATCAAATTTATATAATTTGACATTACATATTACATATATGCAATATATATGTATAATAAATATTATCTGTAGTATTTATAAATTATTCTAAATCTGCATTCCTCTTTTTAACATTATCCAAATATTTCAATCGTCAAAACAGTTTGATGCATTGTTTGATGCATCTTTTCTTCTGACATTACATAAGCATTAAGTAATAAATATTTCACATACTATGATATATATCCTGCAACGATCCACCCCCACAGTACTCCATACATATCCACAATTTGTCTCTCCTTAAATAACTGCCGTAATACGCAATAATATTTGGATGCCTGCAGTCTTTCATCATTAGGATCTCCTGTTGAATGATTGCAAAGTCATCACCTAAAAGACACACAGATATTGCAAGCTATCCTACTTTGTAACACTGAAACAAAATTTGTAACAGCTCAGCACTTTTTTATTATGAGGACAAAGTACACGCAAACAGATAATCTAAACGTCAGAACGTACACAGGCGCTTCATATCTTTTGTCGCTTCACATGACCTGCACTTGAAAAATTGTAGTGACACTTCACAAAAAGAGCATTTTGTGCAAAGCGACAAATCTCTAAACGGTCGAATAGAGAATCCAATTGCCACGACCATATGACACCGGACACTTCGCGAACGTTACACTCACCTGGCTCCAGTTTGATAACCTTAATCGCCGCGAGGTCGCTCATGGAGAGCCGTTTAGCCTGCGGAGAGGAAACACGATAATTGGCGTCTCGCCATGGCCGTTGACGGGAGGGTCAAGCCGAGGGGGAATACCGACCTTGTAGACATCGCCGTAGGTCCCGCTTCCTATCCTCTGGATGAGCTCGTACTCGTCCTGGGGATTCCTACGACTTATGTCACTGGACAGCGCGTTTGCGTTGACCGCGGCCATCGCGAGCGGCGAGGAAACGGACGTAGCGAGAAAGAGAGGAAGGGAGAGAAGAGCGGGTCACCCGGGGCCGCGTGCCGTAAATCCGTCCTCAGCGTCCGCAAACCGATGCGCGTGTACGTGCAGCTGCGTCCGGGCAGCGCAGCGGGAACATCTAGCCTGTCGGGATGTCACACCGTCCGTCGAGACGTCGCCATTGTCCGCAACAGCTGAACCGCTCGTTGGCGCATGCGCGCTGGCGGCCAATCGGGCACATTTGGAGTAATTTGGACTCGTTCATACGGGCGATTTCGACCAAACTCCGATTACTTAACAAATACATTTTTCTTTTACATTATGTAATGCAAATATTTTTATTTTTTCATTTATTTCTTATTAAAATTAAATTTTTAGAAATTATAGCATATATAGTAGAATGTAATGCAGAATATGTATTGTATAAAATAAATGTGTAGAATATCTGCATAATAGATTTATACATATATTTATATAATTATATGTATAATATTATATTATAAATTATATTTAAATATTTAAAACATGTTTAAATGTGACAATACTTTAAATACGTCCGTATTCGGTTATTTTCCTTGTTTACTACCTTATTAGGAAGCTGCCCCATGCAGGACAGAATTTCAGAAAACGGAATCTCAGAACCATTCTGATTGGTTAGTCTCATGGGGCACAATACAAGCCCTATGGGACTAACCAATCAGAATGATTCCGAGATTCCGTTTTCCGAATTTCCGACTGTCAGGGCGAATTCACACCTTGGCAGAATAGCAGAAAACAGAAAAGCAGCAGCCAATGAGAAGAAGCACTCACTTGCACTGATACTACGTTTACGCGAGACGTTACTTATGTAGTAACTTAAGCTTGATTTATAGAGGCCGTTAACTTTTTCCGTAACCGTTAATTTAAGGATTCAACCAATCGCGTTGCTTGATTCGGCAACGTGATTGGTTGAATCCTTAAATTAACGGTTATGGAAAAAGTTAACGGCCTTTATAAATCAGGCTTTAGGCTGCGTCTACATGGTTGATATTTTCCGCGTAACGCGTATCGCGTAACCAATCACGAGATCGTTCCAATAGAGCGCTTACAAAGATTCCGTTGAAACGGTCTCGTGATTGGTTACGCGATACGCGAAACGCGGAAAATATCAGTCCATGTAGACGCAGCCTCAATCGTAACCGCAACCGCAGTCCGCAAATCAAGCCCGCAAACCGTAGTGTAATACGGCCTTTACAGTTTTGTCATGTATAAAGGCTCAGACACAATGAGAGGAATAAGGAACAACACACACAAATCTGTTAATGGCTCCCGAACACCGTAACGGCGCCGATACGGCCCTAAGATGAATAAGGAACAAGGAATTAAACATAGAGAATTGGGATGTGGAAGAAGGAAGAAGGAAAATATCTTCCTTCTTTCTTCTTCCACATCCCAATTCTCAATAAATGCATCCAGGGATTTGATTCTTGAAGTCATTCGCAAGAGAAACGTATGCGCAAATTCAGCTCTTACAGAAAAGTTGCGAGTTGATTGGTTATTGCATGACTTTTAGCCAATCAACTTGTAGATTTTCTGTAAGAGCAGAATTTGCGCATACGTTTCTCTTGCGAATGACTTCAAGAATCGAGCCCCAGATGCACAACCGCTCACTGAGCGCTCAGTGAGCGGTTGTGCATCTGGATGCACCCTATGTTTAATTCCTTGTTCCTTATTCCTTTCATTGTGTCTGAGCCTTAATACGTTTTAACGTTTTTATACATATTAGGGCTCAGACACAATGAAAGGAATAAGGAACAAGGAATTAAACATAAGGAATTGGGATGTAGAAGAAGGAAGAAGGAAGATATCTTCCTTCTTCCTTCTTCCACATCTCAATTCTCTATGTTTAATTCCTTGTTCCTTATTCCTCTCATTGTGTCTGAGCCCTTATACGTTTTTATACGTACATAGGAATCGTAGGAAACTCTACTCGCAGCGCCAAATTGCCCAACCCTGCCACTTGCCAGAGATAAATTCATCTCTGGTATTACTAGCTAGTGTCCCTAGAAGGCGCATTCCCCTATTTGCGGATTGCGAATTCTCCATGGCTACGTTCGAAAACCCTACTCGACGAGTAGAGTACATTTAGGCCCAGTTCAAATATGGCTAGTTAACTTAACTAGTAGTTATTCCATTGGAATTGACCAATCGCATTTGTCGTTAAGCATAATTAACAAATGCGATTGGTCAATTCCAATGGAATAACTACTAGTTAAGTTAACTAGCCATATTTGAACTGGGCCTTAATTGACCAATCAGGACAAAAATAGCAAAGATATTTTTATCATGATTGGTTAATATACGCTACTCTACCCGTCGAGTAGGGTTTTCGAACGCAGCCCATAAGGGTTTGTTGTCTCTGCGCATGCTCCGATTGAATATGAGAAAAGGAGTTTGCGACGTTCGCGGTGTGTTTATATGACATTGTAAATAGATTATTTATCGCGTGTGACATATTTACCCGACGTGTGGAGAAATGGCGTTTACGTTCGGAACTCCAACGGTCACCTCTGCTAGTACGGGTTTCGGATTTGGGACGCAAAAGTAAATATAGCCGTCGACGTTAATGCTAACCTTCAAACAGCAGGAAAAATTATTATAACTTTAATAAATAATAATGAAGTGGAAGTACATATCTTTTTTCTATTCAATATAAGCAGATTGAAATTATAAAATTATTTCCCGCGAAGAAGAAGACTTGATGTTTAATTGTAAACCGTTGTTCTTGTTAAGGCCAGCGACAGGCTTCGGTTTGGGCAACACGTCGTTCGGCACCCCGACCACGACGTCTGGAACATTATCGTTTGGCGCTCTCGCCACTCCAACGACGTCCATAGGTCTTAATTTTGGATTTGGTACTCCAACAACCACGCCACCGCAATGCAGCGGTCTGCTTCTGGGATCTAATACAGCTACTACAATGACCACTGCTCCCAGTTTATTTCCTACTCCTACCACATCTGCACCCTTATTCACGAGTCTCAGTTTCGGCACGCCAGCTACAACGAATACTCTAACGTTCGGTGCTACGCCTAATACAGCAGCGACAGGAAGTTTACCTTTCGGTACTGCCACCACTAACAGTACGTACATTTTATGATTTACTATTCTAATAGGAGTTTTATTATTATAGTGGTTGACCATCGCAATTGATTTATGTGCAGCTTCCTTATTTGGAACCGGGACTGGAGGCACTTTATTGGGTTCTAAACCAGCGACTGTTCTTACTACTTCAACTAGTACGAGTAAAGGACTCGGTGGCTTGGATGTTTCCGTCAATAATAAGGGTCTCTCTCAAGGAAATAGTAGTTCAACAGCGGCTAAGGAGAATCTATTGCCAAACGAGCTTATGCAAACTATAGATAAATTCAAGTAATTATGAATGAAATGAATAAAATAGAAAATAACTAGCTTGTATATAGATATATTATTTTGATAGACACAAGATGCATATGCAACACTGACGCTCGTACTTTACAGGGAATTTGTAAAAATGCAGAAAGGCCTTTCTTCAGATATTGCAAGAGGCTCGGCGAGACCATTGAATCGATGCGCGGAAGATACGGCGTCTCTAATGGAAATGTTGTCCACCTTATCTGGTTCAGTGCAACGGGATCGTTCTTCGGCTGATAAATTAAAGCAAGACACGGCGAGGGCGTTGCAAAGCGCTGAAATAGCTCAAAGAACACACGATACTCCGCCGGGTTTGCAATACGAAAATAATGCGCCCTTACAATTCTTTATGGAATTAGCCGAAAACTTCGAACAAGATTTGATGTTATTTAGATCACAAATTGAGACGACCGAGAAACATATACAAACCATGATGGCGCCGAGAACGTTAACGCCGCAGGGTACAATTATTCCGTTAAATAAATTCATTAGAATTAATTAATAATGTTGTTAATGGTATGCTGCTTTTTGTCATTAGAACTGACAGCGACCATGAGTAAGCTTCACGAGTCTTTAGTCGCAGTTGCTGGCCGACTACAGAGTGTGCACGCTAAGGTACAACAACAAAAGGAACAGTATCTCAATTTCAGGAAATATGTATTGAAGGATAATACCAATGTTTTCGACAGTATCAAGGTGAACAATAAATCTAATCGAAGCAGCATCGGCAAGATCACGAGTGGTCCCACTCCTTTTGGGCCAGGTAATATCTTACACGCATTTCAGAATAATCCGAACATTGTAGGTCTTGAAAAACAAAGTTGATGCTTACAGGAAATAAAAACTTTTTGTCGTCGACGACATTAAACTCGAACCGGCCGGCGAGTTACGAAACACGAAACCCTTTAGGTAAATAGGCCTTAATGTTGACTATTTTGTAATTTAATTATATATCCTTATGCTAAGTAAAAGATTCCTTAAAAAAAAAAAGATGATTTTAACCGCCCCCTAAAGATTTCCTACCTTCAGGTCTTGCCTGGATCTAGTTATGAGGTAGAACTTACTAACATATAACGTCGTTTATTACTAAATAGAATTAACGTGTGATCACAATTAGCCTGTCTACCTTTTTCTTCTTTTTTCTTTGTTATTATTTGACAAAAAGTATCGTCACAACTTTCATTTTTACCTGTATGACTTGACTTTGATTTTGCCTTTCAGGAAAAAAAATAGGGGCTGTAATTTAATTATTGAGGTATTCAATTTTTATTTCAGTTTTTCTTTGTTATTGTCGCGATCATGGGAAAAGGGTAACGCGCTTCTTTGCCTGTATATAAATCTCCTATAAAGTATTATAACTAATTAATTTATATAGATGATATTACATCGATATTATTAATCTTTTATATTTTATACTTTGCATTGAGATGCTATCGAAAGACTCAATTTCAAAATCATGCTTTCTTAACAGACGATAGTGCCTTCTATAAATGTGCTTTGAGTGCTTTCGGCTTTGCCAATGTTATGCAGTAATGCTTGCAAACATGGATACTAATCAGAAAATATTGTTAAGTTTGTCAAGAAGTAAAAATTTAGCAGGATGTATGTAGAGATATTAAAAATACACACTTGCAACTTTTTAACCGATTTTAGAATGGAAATTTAAGAAGTGTTAATAAAAGCCATAAATGTAGATACAAAAAGTTTTATGCTGATAAATATAACAAGAATATCAACATCAAAATATCTATGATATATTTAACAATAAAAGATATTAACATGATGAAATTGGCTAATGTTTCGAAATATAATTATCATCTCAAAAATATGAACGCTGTTATCTTCAATAGTGAAAGAGATATTACTCCGTGGCTTCAGCTATTACACATGTTCCATTTCTATATCACTTTCGAATGAATTAAAAGTAACAATGTTAATATATTGTTACAGTTTGGGAAAGTTCGACACCGGTACCATCTGCTACTAACATTGCTATAGGCTCGTCTACGAAACCACCGACAGCAAGTTTAAATTTTAACGCGCCAATTAATTTGACCTCACCATTACCAGTAAATGGAACCAGCTCAAACTTTCAACTTCAAAAGCCTCCCGTTGGTAATAAACGGGGGAAACATTGATCATTCGTCTCGGATAATTTTTTATGACATACGCAAATTGTTATCTTCAACACACGTTGTAAAGTCTCCTTTATCAGATTGTTAGCGTTAATGACGATGTTAAAACAAACGTTTAAAGAATATTTTTGTATTGATCATTATTAATCATTGTGATACTCTTATCTTTTTCTACATGTGTTGTCGATATATACATAGCGTAATCTTTATTGGAATTTGTACCTTATGTTACAGATATTCCGTATCTCTTACACATCAACCATACTTTTATATTATTAAATATCTAAAGTTTAATTATTTTGTAATAATGTGTGCATTATCGATGCATAGATATATTAAAACAATTTTCTACTAAACCCGTCCAATAGATCCCAGTGTATATGTGTTCGTGTGGATATTGTCATATGTATCTGTAACTATTTTATGTTTAATGATAACGCGAAATATTGCAAAAGTTAATAACAGCAAAAAATACATGGATTTAAATGGTGTAAATATATTGAGTTAACAGAGTTAAGTTGGTCCCTTGTTCGAATATAGATACTGTTTTGAAGAGCAAAATGGAAAGTATTTATAAAACGGGGAAACAGTAACATTATGCCTACGTCGAAAATTGTATTTAATCTAGACGATATCGTTAAAAATAAAGTATAAAAAATTATCCTTTGTAATATACTTTTATAATTACTCATTAGATTGCACCAACTTGCAGAATAGGAATAAGGAGTCGAAAGGCATCTTGAATGTACGAATTTGCGTTAGCAGCCTGTGTGGAAAAGGAAAGTTTTTAGTATTACAATTATTACGCTACTTGAATTATTCCACAAAGTACTTACTTCTAAGAAAATCGTTGTTATATTCGCATTGATGTTATCTGGCTTTTCCGCAGTCTCGGCAAACCGATGTAATGTATCGCAGAATGAATTGGCCAATAAGCTAATCTGATCAGACAGAATATTGGTAAGTTGTACCAAGGCGTCTGCTTCGTTCACTGTACTGCGACGTTCCTTGATTAACAGCAATTCTGCCGTCTTGTGAAATCTCTCTACGGAGAATGCTGTGAACTGTGCCAATGTCGATATAGCGTTCTGAAAGATCTCCTGATCTGTATGCGTTGAGGAGGATGCGAGATAATTTTCTGTTTCTCTCCAAACCTGAAAATACAGAATCGTTTTCATTGTGACACTAAACAGAATTCCTTTGATACTGCGGATATTTTCTTACACTATATAGTTTTTCGTAACTAATGTCGACATTAAGCTCTTGACAAGCGTTCTCTAATCTGCTCTTCAAATCTTTATCATCTTTATCTTCGTCATCTTCATCGCCTAGATCACAAAGTTCTTTGATCTCTTCCAATGTTTCTTGCACGGAAGTCAAGTCGTTCGTATCCAATTCGATCAAGTATTGTTGAATTTTCATATTGCTCTGTTTTGATAACATTTCTAGAGCTTCTAAGTGGACAAGTCCCTGATAATCGTCGAACAGACTCTCGAAATGCACTTTCCTCGCCAATTCGCGTTCCTCAATCGTTTTCTCCTCTGTGTCAGCTTTTTCCTTCGCCTCTCTGAGAATTTGCGATAAGTTTGGTTTCTCGGGCTCATTCATGAAGAAGGCTCTTTTTTTTTTTAATCCAGGATCACCTTCTTGCAACACCTCCATCGTTTTCTTTCCAATAGCCTCCAATGTATCTAAACCGCCCGTCATAACTTTGCTACCGGTGGATTCAACCAATTTTGTGATCGAGGACACTCCCGACATCAAATTCCCGAATCCGAACGAATTGTATGATCGACTTTCTTGTTCCTGAACCTCTGGTTGTGCATCTATTAACACAAATTAGCAAATCTTAATTACAATTATATACATTGACTGTTTATTTTCACACAATTGATATTACATCCAGCACAAAAATGGAAGATTATAAATTCCATATAAATAAGAAAAAATTATATATACACCGTTAAAACATTATGCAAAAATCATAATGCTATATAGAATTTATATCAAATATTGTACCATCAGTTGCAATGACTTCAGCTTCTTTTATCCTTTCCAATTCTGTAGGGTCCTGTACTCCCATCGTACCTTCCAAAAGCGTAAGTCCTTGAGACACATGACTAGTCAGAGTAGACACGCTCGCAGTAGCGGTATTAATGAACGAAGTTACGCCCCAGTTTCCCCAACTGCCCCAGCTTCCTAAAGAACTTTCATCTTTGCTCTCTTCTTTGTCTGCCAAGGAGAGCCTCTGTAACACAGGCTGTAATTTCTCTTCTGTCAATTCGTCAGGCAATTCGACATCATCTCCAAGTCCCTCCCAACCTTCAGGCTGAAAAACTTCTTTAAATTTTTTATTTGACTTTAATTCTTCCGGCATGTCCATTTCAGACAAATCGCTTGATGATCTAAATTGATTACCTGCTACTTGAGTTTTTGATTTTTCTTCTGATTTACAATCTGTATCTTTGCTCACAGATAGTAAGGACTTCTCATTTGAACACTTGGGTGGACATTTATCCTCCGTAGCTACACTGCTGAATGTAGATGAAGGTAATGTTGATGAAGATTCATCAACATTATCCTTTGTTAGTCTAGTTCCTAATTTTTTCGCACCCAATTGACGGGATGTACCTTGTCGTTGCTTTGTTTGAGAGATTTCTTTGTCTCCCAACTCAGTCTTTGTAGCTTCTACCTTAGACATGACATCTGTTTCCACGATCTTGCTACTCTGCACAGATTCAATATCTTTGCCCTTTGTTGTTATCGTAGAAGTTGATAAGGATTCCGTCGATTTTCCTGAATCGACGGGAGACGTAGAGTCTCGTTTGTTAGAAGTCTTTCCTATACGATTAACTGACTTGGCAGTGCGTACATCACTTTCAACTTTGACACTACCTATCTTATCATCCTTATCATCGACCAAGGTCTCTCGACCCGTCAACGTATCTGACGTCGTCCGGAAAGTCTCGGATCTCCTCTGCCAGTTCGTGTTGTCACATGGCACGCGTTGGACACACTCAGTATCGTCGTCCGACTCGGAGTCCACCGTCGTCCGGCGGACCGTCATCCGGGTGTCCCTCTTGACGGGAGCACCGCGGCCCAACTCCTCATCGGCGCTCTCGAAGTCGGCGTCGCTCTCGGACGTCGCCATCCCTTCGTTCAGCGGTCTATCTCTGGAAAAAAGACGAGCAATCCTGTGTACGCGTCCGGGGATCAGGGCAGACCTTGGCGCGATATCTTGTCGCGAACAGTCGAGCCTTTTCAGCTACGGGGCACGAGATTGCGTCAACATATGCCCCTTGTATTCCGTACACGTACGCACGTACGTGCGTGTGTGCGTGTGTTTATATACGTGCCGAACACCGTCGGCGGTCGGTCACGTGGACGACGGAGACGGAGTCATCGGACAAGCACGTTAAATTCGCAATACGCCTTCGTGGCATTCGCAGCAACGATTGCGCATGCGAAACAGGCTCGGTTCGGTCCGGGAGCTGCGTCGAAGTTAGGCCCGATCTAGTCTAGGCATGTGCCCACCCGGTCCTAAGCCCAGGGGGCCTATTACGATTTTCGGGATTGAGTGAAAATTACAAAACTGAGCGAATTCAGTAGTTTTTGAGCAATTTTATTGATCAAAACCTAGTGAATTCGCTCACTTTTGTAATTTTCACTCAATCCCGAAAACCGTAATAGGTCCCCAGGGCCCTATCTTATAAGAGCCCCAATAAATTTCTTATTTTAAAAAATTTTTTTGAAACAAAAATTTAAGAAAAAAATATTTACAAAATTTTGAAGATGTACAAAAAACTTGGTAATAAAATTTTAAAAAATAGTCAACAATTTCTTGTAGAAAAAGTATTTAAATCAGTTTAATTAATGAGAAGAATTATTTAATAAAATTTTTAATATCGATTTAAATTAAAACTTCTTATAGGTGGATTGTCTATACAAAATAGTTGTGTCCTTTTTTAGTACTCAAAAAGTATGTAAGGGCCCTCATACGTACGCCCGAGGGCCTCCTACGAGTTAATTCGGCCCTGTTCGAAGCGTATATACCAGGGGTGCGTTCCAAAACGTACTACAGTAACTAAAAATCTATAGTTTACGTTACGTATACTATAGAGTTTAGTTATCAAAGTAGAGTTTGGAACATAGCCCAGAGGTGGCCAAACGGTCGATCGCGGACACTCGGTCTCGGGCGGTCAATCGTGTGGCAACGTGAAATTCACAGTACAATAATTATTGCTGTTTTATGCCCAATCGCACAAACACACGAAATAAAATAAACATACTTATTTCGCATATAAACCTAGATCGTTGCGATAGGAAACGGTAGATCGCGATGGGGTGAGAAAACTAAAAGTAGATCTCTGCTACTAAAAGTTTGGCCACCTCTGGTATTATACATTGCCATACATCTGCTCTCCTCGCGCGCATGCTACACTCGAAACGAGAGCGGCATATACGCAGCCGTTGAAGGAGAGGGAGAGGAAAGAGGCGAGGTGCAGAAGGTGCAACGAAAGAGCGTACATACATCGTTCAAAAATATATGACACGCTTTTTTTAGCAGGGGAAGGGAGTGCAGATACCTTGCAGTCGTTAAGATCTGTCAACACAGACGACTAAAAAATGTTTTATTTTTCTTTTAGGAGACTCTCGGACCTATGTTGTTTGGCTAACGGACTCGTTATGTATTTGCGTCCCCGAAGCTCAAGCTCGACGGAGCGAAATTCGATCTAATGGTTTTAACGAACGCTTAACGGCAACAATATTAGAGAGTTTTTGCAATACCGTCTTTTAGATACGGTGAACGCTAAAATCACGTTATTGGGTCGACCCAATAACGTGATTGATCTTTCGACCCAATAACGTGATTTTAGCGTTTACCGTATCTAAAAGACGGTATTGCAAAAACTCTCTATTGACATCATTCGTCGTTCGGTGCGTGATACGCAAGCGGCGTTTAGCGCAAGTGGCGTATGGATATATATGGAACGCGATTTTCTCAGAACCTCATCGATCTAAAAAAATGCTAGAACGCGGTAATTAACGCGTAGGTAGATAAGCAGGGTGACGCATGGCCAAGAAGAAGACCAAGAACTTCGACTAATAGCGTTTTCAATTGTAGGGTTTTGATCGCTCCGAAATCGATTAATAACGTCACGTGCCCTACTTCAGATTACTACCCCTACAGCACAAAAATTGCAGCAACATTTCGGCAATATTTAATGTTACTGCAATGTTGTTGCAATGTTACTGCAAGTTTTGTGCTGTAGGGGTAAAGTTATAATTAACACTAGAATTACCGAGCAGTTATCTTGGACCGTTTCTTTTTTGGAAATTAATGCATTTTTGCATATCAACAGTGGCGTAGCCAGGGGGAGGGATTAGGGGGATAAATCCCCCCCTGAAATTTTGGAACCAAATATGAAAATATAAAAATAAAAGGTTGAAAGCCGAGAGAGAAATGAAATGGTAAATGCTTTTAAGGACTAAAGAAAATGTCCTAAACGATATTGTTATCATATTTAATTAAAAAAGTTATGAGTTGTTGTGTGATTTTAATTTTTTTAAAATCCCCCCCAGAGATAAAATCCTGGCAACGTCCCTGCATATTACAGATAGAATTTAAAATTTTTCTGATTTCATCAAAATTACTCGATTGATAAAAAGTCACAAAATTTTTTAATATCCTATCTTTAACATGAGATATTAATTTAAAAACCTGAAACGGTCAAAAATGACCGCTCGGTACTTCTAGTGTTAAACTAATTATAATCACATTTAAACGCTCAAAAAGCTTAATTTTTAAGAAAGGTATCGTAAAAATATAATTATACAAAAATTATTTTACACGGCAAATCTAATAATTTAATATTTCACACATTTTTATACATTTTCTTTTTTTACATACTTCCGATCGAATACGAATTCATAACATATCAGGTTTAATCGATCTTGGATCGATTCAAAAGCACGGTAGTCGAACGCTATAACTTTAATAAATTCAATTGGCAGAGTTGTTAATGTGGAAAAAAATACAATTTGTTATTAGAAGGAAATTTTCTTATGTCTTTTCTATTAATGTAGATTAATTTTAATCTCGGTTTAACTTACTCTTCATCTTTTTCTAATTCTTAGAACTAGAAAAAGATGAAGGGTTTGTTAAACCGATATTAAAATTAATCTACATTAATGGCCATTCCCTAACAGCACACGTAGATTCTGAGAATATGCGGAGGATATCGCTAATGTATAGGATATTATAGGAATATTCTTAGTATAATATATAGCAAAATATGTCATTTTGACGTCATTTTGACGACATCAGACGTCATTTTGACGTCAAAATGACGACAAATAACGTCAGCTTGCTACCTGGGATTAAGTATATTCTTAGTACATTCTACGGATGTACGGAATATTATATGCTGTTAGGCTTACTCTCTATTCCGTCTTGTTCTAATAACAAACTGTGTTTTATTTTCCACGTTGGCAACTTCGCCGATTAAAGTTAATCGGAGTTGTGGAGTCGAAGTTACCCGGAGTCCAGCATTTCGAGATCTCTGCTTCTTCGTTTCGCGTATCCCCCCGTCAAATGTATCGATAATCTCGCGCTGCGTACACACACGCTTGCTCGAAACGATCCCCAGGGTGCACCTGCGCCCACGGTGTCGTACGGTGGCGCCGTTCTTACGGCGTAGCGGCAAATATGTGAGGCGGTCGAAAGGGCAAACACGCTCGTTTATTCCCGCTGCCTCTCGTGCGCGCGCGCGCGCGCGGTCAGAGACACACGAAAGGCTTACCGGCGGCGTCGCGAGAGAGACGACACGATGAGAGCCGACGCGGGCGCGACGAGGATAGCCGAGCGACATGACGGCCAGAGGTGCGGATGGGGGGGACGATCGAGCGAGCGACAAGGACGGATATCGCAAGATGGACGAGGACGGCACGCCAAGGTAGTGGGAGATAGCTATGTTCTCTGCGGTGAATACGGATGAAAGGGTAGTGGAGGGGGGAAGAGATAGAACGCGAGCGAGGGAAAGAGAGGGAGGAGGCGAGAAGGCGAGAGGGAAAGAGAACGAAAGAGGGAGAGGGAGAGAGAGAGAGAGAGAGAAAGAGAGGTATTGCCAGGCGCGCGCACGGCATGAACGTCCAGTGGCATGTCTCAAACACTCGGCATGCTCGTAGCTGTGACGCGAGGTGGTAGTATCGTCGGAAACGAGAAAATCGTCCGTCGCGTAAAACGAACGTGAAAAACCTGGTGTACATCGCGCGTCGAGAACTAGGAGTTTATTCTCGGACCGTGTTTCCCTCCCGCGAAGGGTAACGAAAGGTAAGAAACCTTCGTCTCCTTCACCGGTCCGTCGTCAAACTGGAGAACGTTCAGCGGCGGACAGTTCGCGGTGTCGTCCTCGCCGTCGATCGCGAGTGCCAAGTACTGCGAAGTCAAACGGGAACGCGGGAGTAACGAAACGAGAGAGAGAGAGAGAGAGAGAGAGAAGAAGAAGAAGAAGAAGAAAAAAAGGGAGAGAGCAAACGGTAAAAGACGAGAGACCGTCATCTCGGAGGCGCGCCGAGAGCGAGGGCACCGTCGAGTTCCCACATTCCTGCGTGCGAAAAACGCCGAGATCCGCTGCTCGGCATTAGCATTACAGCCGCGGCTAATGCAACGAGGAAAAGGGAACACGGTGAAACGTGCTCCGCCGCTGCCGCGGAGCACTGCTGTACGGAGCCGGCGATAGCGCGCGTCGCTCGAAACGGGTCGCGGGCCGTTCCGCCTCCACCGTCGTCACCGTCGTCGCCACCGCCGCCACCGCCGCCGCAGCCGCTGCCGCAGTCGCGGGAGACACGACGTCGCTGTAGACGTTCGGCAGGGAGATCGCGACGTTCACGCAGGAGAGGACGAGTCCGCGCGGAGGAGCGTCGTGCGCCCCGCTGTGAGAAAGCGCCGCGTGCTTTCAGGTTGTCGGACGATTACGATTACGCCGGCGTGCGTAGCGCCAGTTCGTGACACGAGCGCGTGGCTCCGAGTGCGAACGGCAGACCTTGAAGGTGACACTCCGAGGGGAAGGGGGTGGGAGGCAGGATGCCCCGATACTAGCCCGGAGGGGTGAGAAGCGCGCGGCGAAACGTGCCGTCGTGTGTTTTCGTGATTCCGTCGTCCCCCCACGTGTGAACGCGCGCGAGGGATAACACGAGTGCCCGGGAAAAAATCTCCGAGAGGTGTCCCGGTTTGTTTGTTCCCTTCGTCTCTCTCCTTGCTTTTTCTCTTGCGTTTGGAGTTGCGAGGGAAGATCGAGCTGGGAAAGATCGTGTCGTACGTAAGCGCGAGATTCCGGAGAATCCGAGCGGCGCGAGAGAGATACGTGTGCGTGAGTGTTGAGAACGAGGGAAGAAGAATAAATAAATAAATAAATAAGAAGGTGATTGGTGGGTGATGGTGGTGGTGATGATACGCGAAGTGCACCTGATCGATGCACCCGTGCGAGCGCAACACCACGACACCGTCGCCGTCGCCGTCGTCGCCGTCGCCGCCGCTCGCCGCCTCGGGCTGCTCCTCGACGGCTGGCTGTGTTAACGGTGGAATTCCGCTCGAGAGGAATCTGAAGGCGGGGACTCTGACGTCACTCCGCTCATGATAATGAGGTATTCATGATGGCGGAGTAGTGCGCGCGAGCCAGAGGGAGAGAAAGAGAGCGAGAAAGAAAGAGAGAGAGAGAGAGAAAAGGAAAAAAGAGAGAGAGAGAGAGAGAGAAGGAGAGAGAAAGAGCGCGCGCTACACATATGCGAGTGTACGCTCCTGGTCTCGCTGCTCCTTCGGCGCGCACAGTGTATGCGTATGTGTACAATACGTTTTATCGCCGTCCTCGTCGCACCAGCGGAACCGCCGCCGTTCGCCGTCTCGCTCGAACCCCTCCCCCCCTCACCCCACCCCCCGTCCACCTGCCCTTCTACGGCCGGGTCGCCCGTCCTCTCCGTCTCTCGTTCCTCCTCTCCTCCCCTCTCCCCCCACCGCCACCTTTCCCTCCCTCACCCGTCCCTCGTCCCGTGCTTACCTGTCTCGTTCTCTCCCGTTCTCTCTCGCGTCGCGGCCCGTCGTGCGAGAGCCGAGCGTCGTGCCGTATATATGCGGCCCGCGAGGCGTGCGCCCGCGCGCAGAGATATGCGCCCGTCGACCGCACGGCGATAGAGAGAGAGGTTTTGGATGGATTTAGAGCGCAGTGAAATATGCCAAGGAGACGGAATGGGGAGATACCGCTTCCGGAAGGGTGGGACGTCGCCCAGGACTTCGACGGGAAGGTGTACTTCATCGATCACAACACGCGGAAGACTACGTGGATCGATCCCCGGGATAGGTACGTAAGAGAGAAGATTTCCTTCTCGCGAGAAATAAATGTGACGACCGAAATGAAATAAATAGACGGGACAGTACCCGAGCATCGGGCGGGTCGCCGATCCCCCGGCGTTAATATGCGAGTTTTAAACATTTCTTTCTTATGTCCATTTCTACACCAATGTGTACGTTAACTTTAGTCTCGGTGGTTCAGCTTACTCTTCATCTTTTTCTAATTGTTAGAACTAAAAAGAAATAATCATCCAGCCTCCAAACTATATAGGACTAGGCTCTACATTACATTGGAGTAATTTTTTGAGCTTTCTCACTCATTGACTGCAGCATGATGCTTTGAAAAATTTTGGGCCGAGGCTCCATCTCTTCATTTTTCATTTTTCTACGCTGAAGATGGCTAAAAGGTTAGCCGAAACATACGTTAAAGGTCGTTTTATTTGAAACTTTATTAAATCACCTTGAAGATGTATCTATTAAATCTATTCAACAAATTTACTGCGCTTTGTTTTCCGCGCTGACTCCCATTAGTCCCTCTTTTTAATTATCGTTTTTTTAAAAAATAAAGAGAAATAAACGGTCGGGACAATTCCCGAGCATCGGGCAGGTCGCCGGTCCCCGACGTTAATATGCGAGTTCTAAACGTTTCTTTCTTATGAAATGATTGATTAAGGCTCACAATTTAAATAAATTAATATAAAAGAAAAAAGCTTATAGGAGCCAACGCAGTTAACAGCGCGTAATTATTGTTTGACATTTACAATAATTAAAATATACAAATATAATATCACAAACGTTTCAACCCTGATTTGGGTCCTCTCTTCAGTGTGTATAATAAACCATTAAAATTAAATAATCAAATGATATATAAATAATTGACTCTCGATAAGGTCAAATAACAAAGCATAAAACGGCAATTAAGAGTCAAGCGCTGGCGACAGTGCGCAATAGATAAAGTATAATGTTTTTTAATAAAAAAATCATGATATAACAATAAAACCGATGTTTTTAAATAAAAAATCATGATGTAACAATAAAACCGGACTCATTTTCGAGTCTTTATCGACGGACAATATATTAAAAACCTCTCAAAAAATTCACGTGGTGATCATGATGTCAAATATGTCGTTCACAAACGGTTACAAGGCCGAGTGGAAAAGGATCCATCAAAGCCTAAAAAGACGACAAAGTCCCACATTCGTTAAAAATTGAAAAGTATAATAGAGCTATGTCTAAAAGAACGAAAAATCACTCACCACCATCACTCACCATTAAAATTAAAGCTGACCATAAGATATGAATCCGAATCCTCCACTCATGCAGTCCAAAAGAAAGTCAAATTTCTTTCTTTCCTATATTTCTATATACCAATGTAGATTAACTTCAGTCCCGGTTTAGCTTACTCTTTATCTTGTCCGTATTATTGGAACTAAGCAAAAATAAAGAGTAAGTTAAACCGAAATTAAAGTTAATCTACATTGATAGAAATGGACATTACTCGTCAAATTTTCTGTCTCGCAACATCCTCCGAGCGCCCGCGCGAAGATCGCGTGCACATCGAGCGTAAGTGTGCGTGCGCTCGAGCGTCACGACGATGCCTCCCGTCCCCCTTCCCGCGCCGCGCCGTGCCGCTCACGAGACCGCGATCTCGCGAGGATACGCGATTCAGCGCGCGATTCGGCGGGAATGCGTGTATACGGGGTGTATCGCGCGAAGTCGCGCGCTTTCTCCGTAGATTTCGCGGCGAATAAGGGGACCGATTTTTCTTCGACGTAAGCTACGATATATTTCGTTACCGTTTGGTACGCCGTTTGGCGTTCGGTTTGGCATTCGATAATCGATATCCCCTCGCCTCTCGATCGACGAAGCGACCCGAGTCTTGCCGGAGGTAGACTGCACAATTTCACCCGTGAGACGTGGTTATTATTTATTTCACGAGTTTCCCCGGAGTTGAATTCGCGGAAACCTTACTTATACGATTCGCTCACGGTACGAAAGAGAAGGCCCCATTGACGCGGGAATAGTATCGCGGTTGCCAATCTGGCCTCTAACGCCTGTCGTGCAGAGAAAGTGCGCGACTTCCAAGACATCCTGTATACACAGAGCGGCGCATAGCTCGCGTGCTTCGGGAATCGCGCGCGAATCCGTCGCTCCGTGTGAACGCGCCTTTTCGCGTTCGCGCACTTTCCGCGAGCGAGCGCGAGCTCTCTCACCCAATGAGATTTTTTTTCCTTTCTTTTTTCAGGAAGATATCGCGAATAATGTTTTTCGCGACGATTCTCACCCGCGTCGTGACACGCCGACGGGCTAACCGATAGATAGACGCCGCGCGATAACTCGGCCCCGTGTGAACGCCGCTGAAGTTGATAAAGTATGCATACGCGCGTGCATACACACGTACACACGTGCACGTCGCATTCCCGAGGTATCGAGGCTGCATAGTTGCATATAGGCACGTACGCCGATCGCGAGAGAAATTGATAGCCAATTCAGCGGGCAGAATCTTCTAATCTAGAACTCGCGTTTATAATCGCCAAATACGTCACCCGACGAAATTTAATCTTTCTTTTTGTGCAATTGATAATCGCGTGATATCGTCCTCGCGATCTTTGCGCGTTCGGAAAGTCGAAAATCTCTCGTTGGACAATCTTCAAAGCTTACGAAAAGTAGAAGGGAAAAAATACTGTAGAATTTACCACGCAAGGGACAATAAAAAATCTGTTACAGTCGTAATTTTTTATTCTTAGCGACACTGCGCGCATAAAGGAATTATTAATTATCTGGAAAAATTTGTTTGTGATGTCGCATTCGTTAGAGGAAAGCCGATCGGAAATTTCAGACGTTTCACGCATTTACGGATACCTTGTCAACCGAGTTTTTCATTCTCGGAGGATGATTACGCGTTATCTGGTGTCATTTTAACGATAATACCCTAGAAAAATCTGTGCACTAAATTAACTGTGGATTAGTGCGGAGCCGCTATCGCTGTACTAAAAAAAGAGCATTCCGCCTCCAGATATTGTTATCAGTCTCTTAACCGATAGTCGCATACCAGCCGACATTCTTCGTGAGAATCTCAGATGGATTTTCCATCTTCGCGTATTTTACGCGCGTCATTGAGATAGATTCTCGCGATTCGCGTGTATCTATGGTAATTCTATCGTGTCTGTGTGATT
>NJRP01000075.1:517923-533231 GCA_003063835.1 Aphaenogaster floridana | reverse complement strand
ATCAATAATATTGTCAGTATTTGTTGATACTACTGACAGTATTATTGACCGTGTAAGGTCCCTATTAAGATTTTTCAAACTGCAAGACTGAGAATTCTCTTTTTATTGCGTTTATCTTCCTCGATGCAAAGATATGTAACGGACAAATGAGATGTCGATACAAATATAAAAGGACTTACAAATACGGATACAAACGGTAGGACTTGCAAATTTCACCGTTGTAAATATTAAATAGCGTATAACAGTCTCACTACTTTATTACCTGCATTTTCAAGTGACTGAACATACAACTGCTTAAAGAAATATTTTATCTAAATCATTATTTTTTATCTAAACGCGTTAAACGTTTACCTAACAACGCGTCTCTTGGTCGCCAAATGCAATTCTCACCCGAGTTTCACCGTCAGACGCGATCGAGTCTTTAGGTCGATTTAAGGAGACTCCGAGGCTCGAAATAACGTTTGCGAGGAGCCAGGCGATTACGCAGCTGGCGGGCGCGCGTCCGCGAAGGGATCGCACTCTCGGTCGGCGCCATCCCGTGTGAGCGCCGCTTAAGTTCGCGGGGCGTCGCATCCGCGCGAGTACGCGCGTATATATTCATACCATTTCATGCCATACCATACCATACCATGTCATGCCATACCATGCCATATCATATCATACCATACCATACCATACCATACCATACCACACATACCACATACCATACCATACTATACCATACCATACCATACCATGCCATGCCGGTACCATGCCATGTCATACCATGCCATGCCGGTACCATGCCATGCCATGCCATGCTATACCATACCATGCCATGCCATGCCATGCCATACACACCGCGCGCAACGCGCGTCGGGACTCGCCGGGACTCGCCGCGCCCGCATTCCATCCGCCAGGGCCGCGGCGCGCGCTCTCTCGCCTCGCTGAAAAACGCGAGAAATCTGGCGATCAGGCAGGCAGGCAGGCAGGCAGGCAGACTCGGGCGCACGTTGGCCTGGCCTCTCGTCTTGCGGCCGCGCGGAAATCGAAACGCCGCGCCGCGGCGGATCACGGCGCGCGAACCTTGGCTGGCTGATGCCGCCTCGCAAGATCGAGGCGCCTCCGATCGCGCGTTACGAACGCGCTTTAACTTTGCGAAAGTTCCGACCGGCCGAAGTCTGCCCGGTCGAGTTGCGGCAGACGCGTATAATTTTCGCCCCGTTCAAGAGCGGACAATGAGAGTATCGCGTATCGGTTCGCGGAACACTCGCGTATTCCATTACCTCGTATAATTGGCTACCTTTCGGAATTAGCGTACGCATAGTTACCCAATCATTTTTAACTTAACTGTGTGTTTTTCTAACGACACATGAGTACTGTAAGAGTACCTACCGATTACCGGTGACCATGGTATTTAATGATGTGTTAAAAAGTTGAAGCGCTAAAATTGCATGTTTTATTATGAAAACTATCTGTATATACAAATAATATAGATAGATAAAGTAGCGAAGTTGTGAAGGCTCCTTAAAAATAACTCCTTTATGTCCATTTCTACCAATGCAGATTAACTTTAATCTCAGTTTAATTCACTCTTTATCTTTTTCTAGTTCTAAGAATTAGAAAAAGATAAAGAGTAAGTTAAACTGAGATTAAAGTTAATCTGCATTGGTAGAAATGGCCATTAAAGCGATTCCTTAAAACCGGGCTTATCTTGCAAGATAGTATCTCGACCTTTTAATAAAATCCAATTATATATACAAAACTTCGTGCTTATAATACAATAGTTATATAACATAATAAACACGATTGGACGAGCGATAAGATTTGGCGATAAGATTACATTTTTGGGGAACGGTAGCTGCATAGATAAAAGGAGACGTCAAGTCGCGCGTTTTCGACGTGGTTCATCTCCGCTAAAAAAAATGCGGCCTGCTTTTCCCTCGGCTAAACCACCTAAGCCACCTCGGAATGAACTCGTTTTGTTCGCCAATTTGTAAGCTGTCGTTTGGTGGCGCGAAAAAAAGTATGATTTACGATTGCTACCTCGTAAAAGTTACCTCGCCGACCGAAGGGGTGACGCCGCGAAATGTTCGCTCGACGAAATCTCGTGTATCCCCTCGTGGTCGAGAGGGTCGTCGTAGACGAACGTAAAAATGTCAGGCTCCCGAACTTTTTATCCATCAGCGCCGAGCGTCTGGCTCGAGGCAGCATCAGCGCGATGCATCTGTAAACAGCGCGATCCTTTTACGCGATTACGAGCGATCGCCCGGTCTTCTCGATGGAATGTCTGGCACGGTGGAAAGGATCCAGCGGCAAGACTTTCCAATTGCACCGGGAAAGAGCCGAGGCTAAGATCGAGGCTCCGCTTCTCGCTTCATCGAGACGGCGCAGTCCCGTCTGCATTTGCCGAGAGCGGTCAACCGATATTAATTAACGGAAGAACAAATGACAATAAAATGCGACGGAAGTGCAAAGCAATTAAGGCTCGTACACTATTAGATATTAAAGGATCAAGTTTAAACCATTTTTCTTGGGTTAAATCATATTTAGTTATTTTTAACTTTTACGTGTGTCAAAATTTATTATTTAAACACAAATATGTGGTTAAAAAATAACCATAACTCAATTGTTCTACAGAATTCACAAAGTGAATTTATTATATTAATAAATTGTGGCCAGTTGGGTCGATTTAAACTAAACAATTCTGTTAAATTATCACTGGCGATACTAGAAATTTATTTATATATTCAATTGTTCTAGTTAAATTAACTACATATTAGGTAGGAGCAGTGGCAACCTATAGGAATGGTTATAAATGACCCAAATTTGGTTCAATTTAACATTGCAAAAATTTAATAGTGTATTATGAATCTATTTGGAAACGATTCCGTTCGGAATGGATTCCGAAAAACACAGGACGAAAATAGGGAATATATATAAATAAATGAGGTTTAAATAATTAAAATAGGGAAATTATACAAGGAAACGACAAAGACAAGTATAGGACGAGCGATTATTATTTCGAACGGGATCGTTTCCGAATAAATTCATAATACGTATCCAGGTGTGAGAAACAATGATATCTACGTGATGATAAATTGTATCTATAGACTGTCGACCAGTCGATCGCCCGTCGATCGCGCGTAATTCGGAAGTGCAGGGTCCGAGATCGGCATTATCAGGCTAGCCGTTCGTTATCGATCCGCCGATAAGGACACATTACAACAATACAGCACAACAAAAAATATATAGATTAGATATTTTTGAACATCCGAAATATTCCGAGTAAATTCGGAACTTAATGCATTTTTAGCATCTATGCAATATTGACTCACTGCATCATTGGTATGATATTTAGTTTGTTATTTAATTACCTATCAGATTTATTTCGTAACTTTTTTCAGATGAATAAAGGGTCTTGAAGCTATTTTTAAAAATCACCAAAAACAATTTCAAAGTTTATTATCTATAACTTTTGAACGAAGCGTTTCCGGACCTATGTTTATAGGAACTTTTTTGTTCCAAATTCAATTTCCTATAAGTCCCTAAAGCCCGTATTACACTACAGGTTGTGACTCGGTTGCGGTTGAGATTTGACCAATAAGGACAAAGTTCACTAAGCTTAAGATTGGTATTCTTTCTTCTGATTAGTCAAATCCGAACCGTAACCGAGCCGCAACCTGTAGTGTAATACGGACTTTAAGCAGCCGGATTCGGCCCGCGGAGCAGTTTCATCCCGCGACAATATTTTGAAAAATAAAAAATTATAGAAAAGAACTATAAAACTATTTTTATTAAAATTTTAATTTAACATTAAAAACAGTTTGGTATTTCTTCTTGTAAAAAATCAAAAAATTTTAACATTTTTAACACTGTTTCTTATAAAAAATAAAAAAATTTAACACATCCTGATTCTGAGTACGGGCCGCGGAAAGTTTGAAAATTTTGAATGTGGCCCTCGAATCGAAAAAGGTTGACCATGCTTGCCCTAAAGTTTTATTGATCTGACCTGGAACACCCACTATATCCGAGATATCCGAGTAACGCAAGGGAATTTACGGTAGGGCATAGGTACAGAGTACAGACCGTCACTCGAGTCTATCCCGAATTTTAGAGCGGTTAATACTCGTCAGTGACGGAACGGAGGGCCAGGCGTCATGCGGCTCGTATGGACCAAAAGTCCGCGTGCCGACGCGCGTACGCGTGTACGTAGCCGTGGGCTGTTGTGTAAGTGCACCGTCTTACGGGGCCAACCGGTATATAACGTACCTGCAACCGACCTGTGCCTAAAAATAGACCCCCGCCCGCTTTCAGTACATCCTTTGCCCGCCGCGCGGGGGTATTACTCTTTCGATTTTTCGTATCACGAGGACTGGTTACCCACGTACGAGAGGACATCTCGTTTATTCTCGTCGCAAGACTTGGACTTTTATGTCGCATTAATCCTTATCCGGGCAACCTATATTTATAACGCAAACAGGCAAGCAGAAGAAAAATTTTTTCTGAAAATATTTTTAAAACCTGAAAAGTTTTTAAAATCTGAAAAGTTTTTAAAACCTTTCATTTTTAAAAAATAATACTAAAATAGACAAAGACGTCAAATTTCACAAACGTTAAAACTAAATTTTATTTAATGCACAAAAAAACTGCTTCTGGGTCTAGCGGACCCTGTTTGCCCGAATAAGGGTTAAGAATCTCGCTACAAATCGAGATACGCTAAATGAAGAGTACAGTAAATAGCACGTATGAAGTGCACGCTGCACCTTGGCATTCGGAAATTCCGCGCGATTTTTCATCGATACGTTTCTTATTGATAATAAGAATCTGTCATCAGTATCTATCGGCGAGAGTATTGTTTACTCTTAATTATCTGGAGTAATACCGAGACAATTGTTTTCCAACCATTTTTTTTCTCTCAAGTGCGGATCTTGTATTGAATCTCATCGTTGGTCATCGGCGATCCGCGATCCGTGATACCAGATAAAACATCCGAGCACGAGATCGAGCATCTCGAGATCGCGCGCCGCGTTGACGACGAAAATCACGGAAAAGAAAATTCCGTCGTTCTTCGTCGTTTCGAAGAGGAGAGAAAGAGGGAAGTCCCCATACGTACGCGATACGTACCCGGAATTAATCCGACCGTTCCTGTTTTCGTGTCGAAACACGAGCGACACGCACGACGCGACCGCGGAGCAACCGCGGTTCCGCGTATCGCCTTCCGTTCGTCGAAATCTCGAAATTTCGTTCCCCGAAACGCATCCCCCTTCTACCTCCCTCCCTCCCCCGTTTCGTTCGGTCTCTCTTTGACCGAGAGTGCGTGGCACGCACGCACGGCACGGTACGCGGGCAACTATGCACGCGGACAGCCCCTCTCGATGCGATCGCGAGTGCGCCGCATCTGCCTGCCTCTGTGTTTAGAGATAGCGAGAGAGCGAGAGAGAGAGAGAGAGAGAGGGGGGAGGGAGGGAGAGAGAATATTTCTTCTCTCCTCCTTCCTCTCCCTTCCTCCTTTCATGGCTCACACCCTGCGCTGCCCTTCGCATTCCATTCGGTAGCAGATCTCCTAGGCGTTTATCATATCTATTATTCGCAACGTGCACTCCGTCTTTTCCTTTACCGCCTCTGCTTCTGCACCTACCAAATAAATTCACGGATGCGAACGTATGTACAGTGTACACCATAATTGCCGCGCGAACGTCGTTGGTAATTCGATACACGTTATTACGCACACCGTACCGCTGTATTATTTATATAAATTGCGTTACACCGTTACACGTTAGCGCGACAATTTAGTGCGTTGAGCGTTTAAGACGCGACGGAAGGAATTATGCCGCGTACACACGGATTCGTGTATTAGCGCGCTTATACTTCAATTAGCATAAATTGTAGTAAACGCAACATCTAAATTCATATAACGTTAAACAAAATTTATTAAAAATTTAGCATACGGAAATCTGTAGTAATAATTTCCTCGGAATTAAATTGTGTTTCCCGCATATATAGAAATTTTACCAAATATTTTAAATAACGTGAATACGTTTAAAATAGTTTTAAATAATTAAAAAGATGGTCCCCGAATATTTGCAGTCAATCATAAAAACGTACAGCTCAGTTCAACACTTTTAGATGACGGTCAACGTGTTAATTATCAATGTAATTACTGTTTAGTTATTTAGGATTCGCGCGTACACAAATCTCTGATTATCCCTTTAATTCTTAAGGATGGCGGCTAAGGCGGCGAAACACTTGCTACCAAATTACGCTACGAGCGGCGATATACGAGGGGACCTATAGCATCTGCCATACATCTTGTTTTTGGCCTTTTCTCCCTCCCCCCTCGCCCCTCTCTCTATTTCTAAAGCCGCGCTAAGCGCCGTGCTACTACGCTTTCCGTACGTAAATCGTGACGTAAATCTAGCTTGCATGCGCTCGGAAGGATTTTGCTGCCAAATATTTTTGGATTATGTGCAGGGCCGGTTCTCTCCTGGCGTCTCGACGAGGGGAAAGAGGGGACGGGAGGGCGCGCGAGCGAGCACGTGCTTGCGACTTGTTGCGCGCGCATATGTGAGAGACGCTTAAACTTAATGTTGCGGATATTGTACTTTATGTGTGCTAGTGATCAGAGTACACCCGGTACACTAAAAAAAATTCTTGGTAAACTTGTGAGATGCATTTGGTATACTTTCTTTTGAAGTATTTCATTATTATTACCGATTATAATAATAATAACAAAACATTTTGTAATAATAATAAACATTTGTAATAATTATAAAAGAATGTAATTTGTAATAATTATAAAAGAGCAAATTTTGTTTATTGAGCCAACTAAATTATGTAATGCTTATCATACGTTTAGTTGAAACTATTTCACCTAAGGTGCTTGGTGAAATTGTTTCAGCTAAACTTATATGGGAGCTTGGGGAAAGAAGGAGAATTCTATGCCGATTCCACTTCTGAAACTGTAGGAGACGGAACAAATTTCGGAGCCGACCGATATTCGAACTCGGGATCTTTCGTTCTCACCTTAGCACCTAGAGTGCTACCCACGACTGCTCCACTCTCGTAATTATTCCAATCCCCTATCAATATCCATCAATAATCGGCCTTACGGCCCTATATTTCTACATTATTTATTTGTTTTCAATGCTCTGCATACACGTATACAGGGTGTTCCATTTTAATCAATACGCCGCAATTTTTCCACGATCAAACAGGAAATGTACGTATCTCTTGTTGACCACTCTGTTTATTTCGCCTTTGACACAATTACATTTTTCCAATCCAAATATCAACAGCACTATCTACTTACAATATTTATATTTCGTCTATGTAATTATTATCAAACCGATAATCGTAAAATCCAAGCTTGCAGTATGAATGGGGTATAGTATCAATAAAGTGTAGCGCAACATAATCATTATTTGATTGTTGTGACTCTTCACTTATTTGTGAAGGGTTGATAAAATACTACACACATCTTGACACATGCTCAGACTAGCAACATAACGTCTTCACACAAGCTGCGAAGTACATGAATATTGGCGATGGGATTTTTGAACAACATTTATCGCAATTGGTTATTCGTTATTAACACGTTGAATCGTTCAGGCCGTTTACGCATATTGTATGTTACTTTTTCTTTTTAATAATGACTCTTGTAGTCATAAATATTAAAAGATATATCTTTTAAAAATATATAATAAATAGGGTAACGTGTGAGTCACATCGGTGGCCCACGCGGCATGAATGGAAAGTCACGTGAAATTAGTGCGGCTCAATCTGTTAAAGCTAAATAAAAACAATAATACGGTTATAAAGGCTCTCTAAAAATTCATACAAGGATAAAAAACAATGGCAATAAAAGCCAAGCGCAGTAATTAGAGCGCATAAATAATTTAAATAATGAAAACGTTAGAGATATATCTGCGTCCATTTTCCAATCCACCCCGATATTCGTACTTAAAGAATAAATTTATTCGTTAGGTATGTCGCGCTATTTTAGGTCGAAGCAAACACTCTCGCGGGTTACGCTCGAATGGATGCGAGCGAGTATGTCGCGTATTGTAACGTACACGCGTATACACGCGTGACCGGAGCCGTGGCACGTATCGCGGGACAGGAGTTCTTCCCAAATTTGGAAATTCAATACATTCCTGCGCCGTGACACGGCCGCATAACCGAGGACGAAGGCGAATGGAGATTCCTGCGGGGAGCGCCATTATTTTCTTCTCGGGATCTTTACGCCTCGGCATAAACGCCGTGGCGAAGCAAGTCCGTGTCCCTCGACGAAACGGCCATCACGCCCAGTTAAAAATATTTTAAACTATCATTAGCCGCAATTACAACTTACGTTTTATGCAGCTACGCGCCTTACAGTAAACTACTGTCACCGTGTATGCGCAATTAGTCGGCCACGTAATTAGTCGAAAAACGACGAACGCGAGAATCTATGGATTTAGAATTTTCTATATAAATCTTCTTTGTACGAATCATCGACAACATTTTATGAATATTACTTAAATAAGAATCCGAACGTGTGTAAAACACACGAGGAATATTCGAAAATAAGGAAGAACCTTAAGACATATAAAAGGTAAAACGCAATTTCAATTTTTTGAGGGGGATTCGCAGGATTATCGATCTAGAAATAATTCAGCTCGCGATCGTCTTTCACGAACTGTAACTGAAATGAAAGCATCTTTTCACGCTGAAGATTATGATTATAAAATTTAATGTTCTAGATCAGGGACTCCTAAAATATGAGTCGCGACCCACGGATAAATCGCAAAAAATTTTAGAATGTTAAATTATACTTCGTTACTTTGCATAGCTGTATGAAATTAAAAATCACAAAAACTTTTAGAATGTTAATTATACTTCGTTATACTTTGCATAGCTGTATGAAATTAAAAAGTAATAAAGTATAAATAAATAAATAATCAATTAACCCTCCTCCTCCCTTTTCACATCTCCACTTAAGCTGAACGAGTCCCAGATGCTTGCCGTTTTAAAAAGTGGGTCGCATACAAGTTTGGGAAGCCCTGTTCTAGATAGTTGTGAAAACCGATCGAAAATCATGCGATTACCGATCTAGAAACGGCTCGACCAATTTCCAATAGACGCTCGCGATCGCGTCGCGCCTCGTCGCGCGTACATACCTATACGCAAAGCAGATCGGCGTGTTAAGAGCGCCTCGCGCGTACGCTTTCAACCTCGTTCCAGATGCGCGACGGGCATTCCTAGACGATAAATCGCCCGTCGCCGCGCGTTTCTTCATTATCAGGCCAGTAACTTCGCCAGCATCACGTTTCGCACGTCGCCTCATTTTCTCCTTTCAGGCACGCGATCGATCGATCGATCGATCGCGCCTCATTCGGGTGGCCTCGCCGCGTCGTTCACGAGGCAAGACCGCGAAAACGTGAACGATATCCCGGTACGTGCGCGTATACGCTAATGTACAAAGTTGGATCAAGACCAACAAGTCAGCAAGAACGAACGATAGCGAAAGAACGATCGCGAACGAACATTTATGAACGAAAGTAGCGAAAATTTTTTTCTTGTTATATCGACAATAGATGGACCGTATTTGTCAATATAAATTTATTATTATACACTGACAGAAAGGCTTGGTTATAAAAATCCAGGCTTGATTAATGCTACTAATCACCCTGATGAAATAGTTTCAACTAAACGTATAATAAGTATTACATAATTTAGTTGGCTCAACTAAAAAAAATTTGCTCTTCTTTTATTTAATTATTACAAATGTTTATAATGTTTACAAAATGTTTTGTTATTATTATTATTGTCGGTAATAATAATCATATACTTTAAAAGAAGTATTACTAATTGTAAATGCATCTCACAAGTTTATCAAGAATTTTTTTTAGTGTATTTATTCGCTCGTACACTCGCGATACTATTTCGACGGCGTCACGACAAAAGGGCCTAAGCGACAAAAATCTGAAAATGAGATTATTATGGAAAACAGGTTGTCAAGCCTTTCATGGTTGTATCTATCAAAAATTCGAGAGAATCGTTAATTTTATTACTAGTTAATAAAAAAATGCACCTTGAATAACATTTTTTGGATTTTTCTCAATTTTTGGATCTCCTGTAAAATTTGATAAAAGCCGCTTACGCCTTTTTGTCGTGACGACATTGATTTATATTCATTGAAGCAAATTCGTTCATCTTGGGCGTCCATGTGGAGGGGGCAAGGAGGGGCATATGCCCCTCTTGGATTTTAATTTTTTTGATTTAGAATGATTTTATGATTGACAACCAGATAATGTTTTGTTTGAAATTTATACAATTAAAAATAAAAATCTGCATAAATATTTCTTTAAAAAATATTATTTGAAAATACGTTTGTTTGGTACTCCTAATATATTTACACTCTGCCCCTCCCTTGAAAAAAGTTGTAAGGTGCCCATGTCATTCGTGAACGTTCGCGCCGTTCGCTTGGTGTGGATGCGGCTTTACTCGCTCGCTCGCTCGCTCGCAGTACCCTTGGGGCAGAGCCAGGTAGCCGAAGAGGCACCCACGCACGCGAGCCGCATGCCCACGCATAAACGCGTGCGCGCTCGCATTATTCAGGGCCGTGTTTCACCTCAGCCGACGAGAGGACACTGCCACACCTGTCGAGGCACGCTCTCGCTCTCGCAGGTTCTCTCCTCCCCGGAATTCTCTCTCAGAACTCTCGCGATTCTCGCGGGAGAAACTTATAGCGTTTTCGATTGGGCTGGGTTTTGTAAACCCAGGTTGGGTTTCATTCTAGATCCAGGAGAATAGTCCTATCTTAGTTCAGATCTAAAAGTATAATCCAATCAGCGCAAGTTGTGACGTCATTAATCGCTTCAAGAGCGGTTGAATCTGGGTTGAACCCAGCCCAATCGAAAACGCTATTGCAGTCCGGGGACGCGTGTTTAATGCATCCCTGGGTGACTGTTTCGCCCCCCTTCTCTCTTTTCACCGTGCGACAATAAAAAATGGATAGCTGGGAGATATAAACTATTTATGAACTATATTGGATTCCGTAGTTAAAAGTCTCTGTGTTTGTCGCTGTGGGCACAGGAATTCATTTCTTTCCTTCATAGTAGATGGCTGAATTCATTCAGGATTGTTTAACGCGACCGTTTCACGCTGCCAGCATGTATTCCAAACTGGGTAATATGTCTTTAGTCACGCATCTTGGGATATTTCCTACGGTATTACCTGCGCATAGGGTTTTTACCGCTTTCTAAAAATCTCTGTTGCATTGTCGTTAAGGAATTGAGTGAAGAAACTGCGATGTCGACACAAGAGTGTAACAGAGATACAGAGAACGTCTCTTTAATAGTATATTGTGCACCAAGGGAAGAAAGCTACATTTCTCAGACGAGTGTGAAGTTTGCCGCCCGAGCCGAAGGCTCGGGCGATAATCACACGAGTCTGAAAAAAGCTTTCGACCCATGATGCACACGACATTTTCACAACTTTACGGAAATATTCGACTTTTAAATGCCTGTAGAATGTGTGCGTTTAGTGTTCGATTCATAGTTTGTACGCGCGCCGGCTCCTGGCGCGCGCGTAAAGCGGTGTCTACAATGAGATTTTAAGTCGTAAGACTTAACATATCGACCAATCACAGTTGAGTATTCTAAAAATAAAACCGCAATTTTGATTGTGATTGGTCGATTTCTTAAGTCTTGCGACTTAAAATCTCATTGTAGACATCGCTTAAACGGATTAGGTTGTGTATTTGCCTGCTACTTTACTTTCTGCCCGTTACATCATCAATTTTCTTCCCTAGGGAGAAAAGTAAGCCTGGCGTGCAATTGGCCACTTTCGCCTCGCTCTACAGGCATCGAAAGTCGGACGTTTCGTGGAGGTGTTGTGACAAAAAATTTACTTTGATTTAATTTCGTTTTATATATACTATTGATTATATTTATACTATATAAAATGTAGGAGTCAGAAGGGACATTCCTTCATTATAACGAGTCATTTTTTATTTAACAAAATGGTAGTAAATCAAATCAATTTTACAATTAACAAGTTCGGAATTAACAAAATGCATTCGCATTCTCGTCGCATTTGTTCACAACTGTAATTAATTCGCAATTTTTGCTGACATCGTAAATAAATCGCTTCCGAAAAGCGCAGGCGTTTATTCCGTAATATCCGGATATTAGATAATAAATCCTAATATCAAGGCAATAATACACTTGGACGAATTAGTAGTTGTACGCCCGTCAAATTACTAGTGACGCTATTGAATTGATAGTAATCGCTATTCGGAATTTTAAAAGCGACTCCTCTGTTACGTATCTACGCGTGAGCATCGCTTGAAGTCCTTACCTCGGAGTCGAGTGGATTAAGAGAGGAACGGTTCAGGAATTTGACGCGTTGGCTGGCGCGTCGAAGCGAGAAGACGGGGAATGCCGTTCGTTGCCAGAGCGCCTACGCTTTAACGCGAACGTAAATCTTAATTTCGGCGATATTATTGTGATGGACGTCGTTTATTCGCGCGGATAATTACTCCGCCACGTGGATATTTCGCAGGATATTCCAGATCTCCAAACAACCGTCTTTCGTTCAATATTTTTAATACTTTGAACTTTTCCTTAACGAATGTGCGTCGATCTTGTTACAACCCATACACGGAGAAAATTTTATATTAAAAATTACTATGTATGGCAGTAGCCGTGGACCATTGCTGGAAAAATTAAAAATAAAAATAAAAAATTAAAAAGTAAAAATTTTTACTATGTTATTATATAAATAATTATTAAACTTTTGTGAAAACATAGTAAAAATTTTTATAATTCCAGCATGGTCCACGGCTACTGCCATACATAGTAATTTTTAATATAAAATTTTCTCCGTGTATATTGTCCATTTTTTTATTCAAGTATCTTTATGATTGATCTTTATGATTACAAACTTATTTACGTCTAAAATTTAATTTAAATTGATGTAAGAAGGATGATTTCAATAGTCATTTGTTCTTTTGGAGTTTAATTCTCGAAAAGCTTTACTCTTATTTTTAATCGCTGGTAATTTAAGAATTGTCGGTGTTTTTTTCTTAAAGAGAACCGATAGTTATCTAAATCTAATTTAAATTAAAGTAAGAAGGATGATTTCACTATTTGTTTATTCTTTTGGAGTTTAATTCTCGAAAAGCTTTACTCTTATTTTTAATGGTAATTTAAGAATTGTCGGTTTTTTCTTAAAGAGAACCGATAGTTATCTCCACATTAATCCAAAAATTCCTAAATGAAAAGTTCTTGCTATGTTTTGGTTACCTTGGGTGTGTAAATGATCTTTGTAACAACGTCGTTGCGATTCGTCTCGGAAATGTTGTTATTCCGTATGGAGTCATCGTCGTCGTTCGCGAAGAGTTACAGAAATATACGTACGTTTTAGTGACACCAGCAGGCTCGGCCAATGCGACATTAAGTGTCATCCCATATATTCGCGTCAAGAGATTACGCCTCGCGGGATGTATGGAATGCATATCCGCGCGAAAACACGTCCATATGGCGAATTTACGACCTTTTTTTCAGCTTAGCCACGCAAGGAGTATCCATTTGGGAACACATCACACACGAATGGGTTTCTTAATTAAATAACGCGAATTTTCATTCTTTAAAGTATATTCGCATTGGGTGACGGCATCGCGCTTTTTACGATTATTTCGAACGCTTTCGTCGTAAATAACGCGTGTAAAGAAGCGAGCGTAGAAAACTATTTGAGACTAACTTTATTGATTGTATTTGAGTATTTACTGCGGTATAAAAATTTACTGTGCGCTTAAATCTCGCGAACGTCGGCCTGTATTATCACGATTTATTAACGGCTCGGCGTACTTTATCGACAAGTTTCTCGATCCTTTTATTTGGCACAACTAACGAGAGGAGGAAGCTAAACGTTCGGATAATGCCCGAAACTCGTATTTCATCGTGATTCTGATTTCTGTTTCTTAACGTGCGCAGAGCACAGTTTCTACTTTCCATCGCTATTAGATTGCGGTTTGCGACATTCACGAAAAGACTTCGTGTAGGCGTTCTTTCGTAAACGGTCGTGAGCGACAGGAATATTACTGTAATCTGTCTCGCGAGCCTATTGTTTCCTTCGTACGCAACGCGCAGGTATGTACGCGACAGATTGCGATCTAGGAATCTCATGCACGCGGCAGGAAATGCGTCTTATCCTGCGAACGTTCATGCCACGATGATAATCGCGCTCGAATAAGAAAATTGTTTGATCGTGCTTCAATTCTTTCTTTATCAAAAATCACCGTAAATTGATGATAAATTAATGGAGAATAATATAATAATAATAATAACTTTTTTTCTGACAAATCCTGGCTGAGGTAAAATTTTTCGCAACAAATTCTTTACATTAAATTAATTCCATTCACTTTAGAAGGACCAAAACCCATGGTGAAAATATGTCGCGATTCGCGATATATTAATTTAAATTAAATTGGCCAGTTGTGTCGAAACAAATCTCTTCTTGTGGCTTAATAATAACTTTATTGAGTGCAGCGGTTAACAAACACATATCATCGTGTAAGTTAACGATAAATTAATAGAGAATCATGATAGTAAATTAATGGAGAATAATATCGTTATCATCGTGTAAGTTAACAATAAATTAATAGAGAATCATGGTAGTTGAATTAAATTAAGAATAAATAATGCAGGCAATTGATCAAAATAATTTAATGACTGGTTTGTCCAAGCACATTATTGATCTTTTCGAAAAGTAATTCCGTATCATTGCGCTCTTATTGTTTTGCCTAAACGATTTATCCTAATCCGAAATGATCGAGAAACATTTCGTCGAATTTTTCTGAATGGTAGTCCCATATTCCGTGCTGCGTTTCCGTGACTATAATTGTACGCCGGCAACGGTAATGAAGTGCGAATTCGAAACTTTGTTTTTCCGCCGTAAAAGTACGTCTCGTGAATGAGCCCGATGAGGTGTTCGTCGATAACCGACTAGTGAATGATCGTGCGCCGTGCCTAGTCTTATCGGAGTGGCACAAATGAACCTGTTGTTATTAGCCGTTATCACTTCTTATGGTCGTGAATCTACATTAGGAGTTCGTTAAAATCCTCAGCGTTAAATCTCTTTTACCTGGTCGAAGACCCTTGTCAATTAACGTTGACATTTGAGTGATAATTTGATGCATCCCGTGTTACGCACTTTTTACTAATTGCTAATCCCTTTCAATTTTTTGTGCCTAAAATATTTCTGAATTTTTAAAATGTTCTACACCGAAAGAACGATAAGGTTGCTACAACCACAATAATAGTAATATTTGGTACAGCCAC
>NJRP01000075.1:502610-517729 GCA_003063835.1 Aphaenogaster floridana | reverse complement strand
ACCACTCTATGTAATAATATATCGAATGTGATAAGACGAAAGATTGGTTTGAGAGACTAGGTAGGAATAATAAAGAAATATTAGAGAGAAAGAATTTGGAATGACGAATTGGATAAAGAAAAAGGAATTGTGTTAAGAAAATTATGGAAAGAGAGGGAGATAATTAGAGCAAAGGAAAGGATTGCGAAGGAAAGAGAGAGAGTAGAATAGATGAAATAAGTAGATGAGAGGTAGTAGGTAAGGATAAAGGGAGAATAGAAGTATGGACGGATGAGTGTAATTAAGAATTATGTAAGATTAATTAAAACTATGGAAAGATGAAACATTGTAAACCAAGTTCACTTCTTGGCAGTAGCTAAAGTTAATTAAAAAAATATATATATACATATGTAATAATAATAATATATCGCTGAGTTTTATTAAGCCTTTACTGTCTTCCAGTTTTTTAATTTTATACAGAACTTATTTCTACATTTTATTTTCTTAATTTTGCAAAAAATTTATTTCCTCTTGATTTCATATCTCTTTGTATATCTCTTGAAATTATATATATCTTCTTTCGTAGATATTTATATCTACATTTTTATTTACACAATTAGCATTCCTGAATTTTTTATAACAACTAACAAATAAGTATTAAATATTTTTCGCTCAATTATCGCGATGTATTTCTATTTTTTATCATAAACTATCGGTTATTTTATTTCGGCATTAGATCTAACGTGAACGACTGTCGACGTAGCGCGACAGAGAACCGGAGAGGAGACGAGCTCTTTTCGATGGAATTATAGGAATGGCACGCGGCTCGTCCTTGATCTATGGCTGAAGTTTCAGCTTAATTACGCCAGCAACGCGCGCACGTTCGCGAGCCGTTTTTCTGTCCCGCTATATCGAAACAACGTTTGCGCGAATCGCCCGTTGAATATTCATCGCGCAATGCCTGTGTCTCATTTACTCCACTTCATTGATTGTAACGCAGGACGAAGTACGAATATTGAATCACCGCGCTCTCCCCACCCTGGCGGATCCTTCGACGAATTCTGTCCCGCGGCAAGAAAAATATACTTATATAAATCTACAAGATTAAAAAAATATAAGAATTTAGTAATTTTTAGTGAGGACTCCCTTATTATTCAAATTCAATAAATTTCAAGAGGGCTGTTTGGAGTCAGCGCAGTAAATAATGCGCAAATTTACAAATTATAATTATAGATATTTGAGCCAAAACGTATGTTTTAAATGTTTATAGACGATGTATTAAATATCTAATTATAATTTGTAAATTTGCGCATTATTTACCGCGCTGACTCCTAACAGCCCCCTTGAAATTTATTGAATTAAAAAAAATGTAATACAAAAAGGGAAATAAAATTACGAGAACATTTTAAGGAGATAAAATATGGATTCTGTACACTGAGAGAAAAATTTATGATATTTGTGACTATAATTAAATTGTAAATAATTATGGTTAGGTGCACCATTTTTATAGTTATTACTGCTATAATGTTAGTAATAATAACAAAAAAATAGTTACAAATACCATAATTTAACTATAATTATTAAAGTTAAAAAAGGTTCCAACTATAATCAATAATAATTAACTATAATAATTATACTTAAATTATGGTTTTTGTAACTATTTTTTTGTTATTATTACTAACATTATAGCAGTAATAACTATAAAAATGATGCACCTAACCATAATTATTTACAATTAAATTATAGTCATGAATATTAAAATTTTTTTTTAGTGTATGTATCCAAAGAACGAAACAATAGAGAAAGAAATTCAGCAATTCTTAACACAGACTGCTTAAATTGTGATACGTCGAGCGTTAGGCAGTTTCAGGAAGACGCTGATATACCGGGTCGATTTTAACGAATAGACTCGACTCTCGGGATTGAACATCGCCAGGATGACGACGTAGAAGCGAAGTAAATAAAAATGTCTATAACGAGAATTTCGACCAGTTGCAAACGGCCGGGAATAAAATGGCCGCGCGTTTGTTCGCACGCGAAATTATATACACGCGTGTCGTGCGAGGAAGAATGCCGCTCGGCCTTGGGCGATCGTTAGCGACGCGCCACCAGATTTCGCGGTAATCCGCCGTAGAACAAACACGTTCGTCAGGCTTGCACAATTTCGGTCGCGAATTGGAGCGTCCGTCATGGATCACCTAATGACGGAGTGGCACTCGTCATCGCGCAAATATCCACGAGACGGGGTGGGAAGCTGGGGGGAGAGAGGCGGGGGGAGGGACGGAGGTGGAGGTGGAGGAGATAGGATACGGCCAGGCGTTGATGTTTCTGGGAATTTCTTTTTATTGCGTGCGCGCGATAAAAAGGAAGAAAAGGCACGGCGTGCCGAGACTCGCTCGGATGACGGCTGGCCTCTGGAATTCCAGCGTGCAGGAAATCACGCTGAAGCGTCTGTTTACCGGCCGCCGTTGCGCAATTTTTGTTTGCAAGTCGGCGAAAGGCGCGCGCGCGCGCGCGCGCGTGCCGATGACGACGGTGAATTCAAACAATCGCGATTACCGTCGAAATTTCGCTCGGATTAACGAATTTCTCCAACGTCGATGATGTAATCCGCACCCCTTGAATTAATTGTACGGCAGGGGGGACGGGAGAGAAGAAGGGGTTTGTACTTTGTGTAAAAGTGTGATTTGTTGACATTAAAAGCTATAAATAATTAATATTTAAAATCATTAAGTATAAAATGAAATATATAATAATTATAAAATTATTTGTATAAAATAATTAGTTTTTAATCTACACTGAGAGAAAAATTTATGATATTTGTGACTAAAATTAAAAGTTAAATAATTATGGTTAGGCGCACCATTTTTGTAGTTGTTACTGCTATAATGTTAGTAATAATAACAAAAAAATAGTTACAAGCACCACAATTTAACTATATATTTAACTATATTATTATAGTTAATTATTATGGTTGGAACCGGTTCTAACCATAATTATTTAACTTTTAATTATAGTCACAAATATCATAAATTTTTCTCTCAGTGTAACGATCACAATCTAAAGAAACTCTTTTTTAGAAGGGGGAATTCCATGCGTTTATTGACATCATACGTGCACTCTATTTAATGATTTACTAAAACGCCGCACCTATTCATTCGGTCTACATATCTGTTCGACGAATTCGCAATTCGTCGCGTTTACTGCACTGAGAAAAAAAAATTGGTTGTACGGATTAAATTTGTATTGTTGTTGATCCAATGGTTGATTCAACGATTATTAAGTTGCATTAAAAAAGGTATAGTTTATGTCAACCATCAAAATTTTTAAATCAAGAATTATTTAATTCAACTAATGTTTAGTTGAACGTATCGGACTAAATATTTTAGTTGGATGAAACACATTTTGCGTTTTCCAACAAATTTTTCTTCTCAGTGTGGTAAAAGTTGATGGACGATAGAGGATTTTTTAATATTTTATAACGGGCACTTTCTTTTCTCTCTCCGGGATAATCGCATCTTTGTCAAAGTGGTGCTCTATTGACCCTCGGCGTTAGCAGCCGGTTTATGTAATTGGGCTTTAAATAACGATACATTGCGGGTACGAAGAAAATGAAACGAGCGCGCGCGCGCGGTGTAATCGGATGTCGCTCACGCAACTGTACGAAGTACGGTATGTGAATTCCGCAGCGAGTCGGAATGTCAAACAATACGTCCCAAAGTATCTGATTTCGATTTCTGCAGACGTGGCCCGAGAGCGTGTGGCGCGGGTCGCGTTCAATTCTTCTCTCTCCCGCTCGAATAATTCGTCCGATACGGTTCGCTATTAATAGCTGCCAATTAGTGCGGATAGAGACGCAAATGTTGATTATAGAGCAAATTTACACTTTTATTGCACTCGGTTCTTAATTGAATTAATAGATGGAAATGTGTAGAGAGAGATAACACAAACTTGATAAATGTTGGAGACGTAATTAGCGATTGTTTCCTTTTCATTTTTATTTTAGGAAACACATCGATCGCTCTTCTTTAGATTCTTCTTCTTATATAGTCCAACACATCGTAAACGATGTGTACACGGAAAGAATGCTTTTACTGAAGTATCTAAAAATTTGGCCAGATACAGATCTGAAAATAATTTTGTTGGACCATCAAAATAATTATGTAGGGCGCTCAAAATAGTTGCTAGAATATCAAAACTTTTTGCAGCATTATCATTATGCTTAAGCGTCCTATTTAGTTACTTTTGATGAACTAACAAAGTTATTTTCAGATCTGTATCTGGCCAAATTTTTAGATACTTCAGCAAAACCGTTCTTTCCGTCTAGTGATCACCATGGTGCTCCATGATGATTGTCTTGGCAAAGGTACTCTCAGTGGTTTGCCATTGCCTTCTTTAGATATTCTCCTTCAAATCTCCTTTAAATTCGAAACTGTTACACGGAAAGAACGGTTTTGCTGAAGTATCTAAACATTTAGCCAGATACAGATCTGAAAATAATTATGTTGGACCATCAAAATAATTATGTAAGATGTTAACGCTGCAAAAAGTTTTGACATCCTAGCAAACAGTTGGATCATACATAATCATTTTGGATGGTCCAACACAATTTTATTTTCTGATCTGTATTTGGCTAAATTTTTAGATACTTGAGCAAAACCGTTCTTTCCGTGTACGCATCCTCGACAACCCTCTTCTTACCGATCTCAGAATCTTTGACGAAGTAATGTCGGTGATTGGCGCGATCTTTTATATCGAATTTTTCAGAGCAGCCTTATCGTCGCTCTGAAATACGAGCCTATGTACATATTACGAGTGAGTCAGATCGACACGCGACGACATACGCGGCTTTTACGAGCGATCCCCTCTTAGATCGTTAAACGCACGGATATATATCGTGCACGCGCGTGAGGCAATTCGAATAGAGGCGTGCATCGCGCGCAAAAATACCGCAGTTAGAGGCACGAGATTCCGCGGGGACCACCACCCTTTTTCTCTCCTCGCCATCGTTCCAACATGAACGGTCCCGTCGTAATTATCGTCGTAATTACCGTCGCTCTACAACACCGTAGACCGTTCCCTACGTAAAAAAGATGTCGCGAAAGAAGAATTTCGAATCGCTCGCACGCGATTGTGAACGATTCGAAGCGATTCCGAAGACGTCCGGCCATGCGGGACGCCTCTTATTTCCCGCGCGAACGCCTGCATCCTTGACGAAATTCCTTCAACGACAATCGTCATTTAATTCCGCGTCAGCCGATATCGTGCCTTTTGTTTTTCCACCGCGTTTTATTGTCGTCGATCGATCTCGTATATTCGGCGCTTTCTTAAGGAGGTTGGCTACTCAATTAAAAATGATAAGAATTAGTTCAAATTTATGGAGGATATTCGTCTATGGGAATCTGCCATCCATGCTAAAATTGAAGTCAATGGTCTGCATGGTTGTCGAGTAATTCATTATTGAAGTTATACTCTTACACACGGGCGACATAGCAAAAATTGTAATAACTTTTATTGTCGTTATTATTTTCCATCATTATAAATGAGAATAATGTAGAATCAAATGTAGAGACATGTGATGCGAATAAAAATTTGTGAAAATTGAACAAACTTGAATTATAAAATTATTAAATAAACTAACATATTTTATTAAACCAACCATGCAGACCATTGACTTTAAATTTTGCATGGATGGCAGATTCCCATAGACGAATATCCTCCATAAATTTGAACTAATCCTTATCATTTTTATATTATTGTATATTTGCAATTTGTATAGTTAATAAATAATTTATCTTCGCCCCAATAACGGCGTTGGCTCACATTGGCTTACTTTCATATTATCCTTGATTTTATATTTGAGAGCCTTATTATCATTAATTTTAGTTATCATTTTTAGTTGAGTAGCCAACCTCCTTAAGGAGGCGCTTCGCAAAAACCCCCCGCGTCACATACAGACATACTTTTAATGGCAGACGCTCCGGCCGCGGAGAGGAGGGAGAGGAGGGACGGAAGGTTTGTGCCTCATTACACGGTTTCAGGGACAATTTCCTTAATTCCCTTTCCGCCGCGTGATTCACGGTCTCGGCGCGCCCTTGGCCTTACCGCGATTCTGTCCTACTATAACGACGAGAGAGAGAGAGGGGGGAGGGAGAAAAAGACCGAGAGAGAGAGAGGAGGAGAAAAAAGTCAGGAGCGTATCTCGCGAGGGACCCGGGGAGCGGCTCGACGAAAGAGGGAGAAGAGCGAGGGGGGAGGGAAGGATAAATGAAACGCTGAACGCGTGCGCTACGCGTCGACACGGCTACGGTATGCCAAGGTTAAAGCGACTTACGGCAAAGTTTTAACGAGTCGACCCGAACGCCGCGCCAGCGGCCGATCGTCGATCGGTCGAAAGCGTGCGCGCCTCTGCGAGCGATCGCATGAAATTTTGTATATCCCGCTGAACGGATGGACGGACGGACGGGAGCGAAAGTGCCGTACTTTCGCGTACCGTTCTGCGTACGTGTCCCTCGTCCCCCGTTGTCCCACAAAGCGAGCGTCAAGCGCGTACAGTCCTGTATTATGCAAACGGCAAGGATTCGCGCAGATCGGGCCCGAATCGACATCCACGACATGATGTCGCGGTTGATCCCAAGGAGAACAGAAAAGTCGAAATAATGTCAATTTGACGTCATGTTGACCAAATTTATGTCATTTTTTGGTCATGATTGAAATCTCCATCTCAGATGACTTAGAAATGACTTTATATTGACTTCTTTTTTATTATGTCTTTTTGATTTTTAGATCGAGATTTCAATCATGACCAAAAAATGACATAAATTTGATCAATACGATGTCAAATTGACATTTTGACTTTTCTGTTCTCCTTGAGATGTCGATTTGACGCGCGATGCGTATATGTCGGGCGAACGAGCCAATTATCATCGAACGGCGACCGCGAAAGAGCTCCCATTGGCTAATTCTGGCGGCTGTATGCATCTATCGTTCGTATACATAAGGACGATCGGAGAAACTGATCGTTTACTAAAAAATAAAAAGTTATTACTTTTAGTAAAAAGAAATAACTTTAAAACAGTAATAATTTTTTACTAAAGTAAAAAAATTCCATGTAAAAGGAAGCGATTTCCATAATTCCATAATTCGTAACTCTGTAATAAAAAGCAGCGAGTTTATCGGATTTATTTCAGGTTCCGCGATACGCGGAATCATGTATTTTCATAATAATTTTTATTTGTATCCTCGCATAAAATATATCAGATTTAAAATTTCACAAGCATAAATTGAACTGAAGATAGAAACGATGATGAGAAAAATCGCTATGAAAATGTATCGCTCATAAATTATATACGAGTATAAAAATGTTATATTATCTGTTATATATTTGTACAACACGACGCGCTTGATACACGCGTTACGTGATTACGTGACCGAAGATTTCCGGAAATCGAGTGCCACATCCGGCAAGCCTTGGCATTCCTTTCTTTCCGCCGACGACTTCAGGATTCTTTCGATTGACGACTTCCTTGCGCGCAACTCATTGTTATTCGAGATGTACAAGACGTCCCGAAAGAATTTACCGACGATTAATTTGACCTGTTTTTTGCATCACTGTCGCTTTTTTTACATTAGTGAAAATTTAATTTTCGCCAATAATCTAATTTTATAATTATCAAGCTGTTTGACCAAATGTTTGACAGTAAAGAATCGAAGGAATATGATAGGTTACAGTTTATGTGCCAATAAACATTATAAGAAATATTGAGAATAAAGTAAAAAGCTTTGAAAATAATCTAATCTAAAAAAATTATCCTTCTATATAAAAAATATTTAGATTATATATTAAATACGGGAATGGACACACAAATGTAACATAAGGAAACATCTCTTTTAAAGAGCACATACATTCAAATTTTTTTAATTTGCTACAAAAATAATAATGCCAAAGTTTTTCGACGAAAATGAAAACATCATTGCGTAACTCACTTTAAAAACTCTGTCGTTGCTCTAATCGTCTTTTTAAACCTTATGGTATAAAGATAACAACATAAATACAAACAGACGATTGATACGGCGCGATATCCTCTCGCGCGTCACTTTTATATCGTATTTATTTAATCAGGTGATATAAATCGGAAGTTCGGTTAGACGAACTTTCATGCCCGAGATTACCGATTTAGCACGAGTGTGCGTATTTGCAGACTTCACCCATGAATTCAAAGAAATCACCGCGCAATCGACATGAATTTATCGACTTCGAGAAACTTCATATAGATTTTTCCAGACAACAAAATCTTGATTTTTTATTACGGGCATTGCTAAGTAAACCGAACAGTATCTTTTTCAAATGACTTTATTGAAAAATGTAAATTTGTAAAAAAGGTATATCGAAAATGTTATAAATTTATAGTATATTGACCAATAATTAACTGTTGTGTACGACCTGCTGTCGCATTCCTTCGATTATTTTACGCTTTATAATCAATTATAATTATATATTTGTCTTATATTTATTTAATTACCTAGACATCTTTTTACTCACAATCACTCGTAGGACAATTACTATCCTATAAATTCAAAGTACAAAACTGACCAGTTTTTGAAGAAATGCTTGATCTTTTTCTTGGTATTTCTTTTGCTCGATATTACGAATGACAAGAATCATACTCAGAAGCGTTACTTTGTACATCACGGTATCTTTATTGTCTCTCCTTTTTCTTTGTAGGTTTACTAAACCTCAGACATTCGCGGATTGTATCGGGAACGAGCTACCCCTCGGCTGGGAGGAGGCCTACGATAAACACGTGGGCGCCTACTACATCAATCATGTCAATCGTAAGTTTTTATTCTTCTGCTTCTGCTATCTGATTGAGAAAGTGCAGGGAGAACGGTCTGGATACTTGCGATACGAGAGTTATTTTATTCGGAATTTAATGTCGCGTATCTGTGTCATAACGTACGGGTTACATGCATGAATTTATGCATGCGTTTTCTTGCCTGATTGTGCTCGATACCTTCGATCGAGTTTGTAGAAATAGCAGACGTTTAAAAATAAATTATAGAGTGCAATAGCATCAATTATTACTTAAGAGTCTGGAAACGGGAAAGGTATCACTTATATATAGAGTTGCGTTTCTTTATTACATGATTCAAGTATTAAATACCAATTTTATTCAAGATATTATTTTAAAATAATTACTTTAAATTGAAGTTTAAACATTATTAATAATAATTGTGTTATAATAATATATTTATATTTATATTATTATTTATATTTATATTATTTGTTAATATAATTCCATTAATAATAGTAATAGTAATTAAATACTATCTAGTATACGCACATGCATTATTAAAATAATATTAAAGGAGTAGGATAATATTCCATCCATTCAGAGAAATATTCGCTAAGAATGCCATAAGCACCGATTTAATTAACGAGAATCTTCATTTTAAACGTGTCATTGGTTTTAATATCCGCAGAGACAACCCAACTGGAAGATCCAAGGCAAGAATGGCGAGCCATTCAGGAGGCCATGCTTCGCGAGTATATGCAGACCGCACATAACGTACTCGAGGTAAGTACAGAAAACAATTGATCATAAATTTGTCGCTTAAATTGCCGTTCGTAAAAGCGGAATTGATCCGTTAATTTCGATCTCCCTCGTGCCCGCCGTGTCGATGAACCTCGCTCCACCGAGATTAAAACGGACGCGAGGGAGCGAGGGGGAGGAACTGGTGGAATTTCAACGAGGGTCGACGAGGGCGGCAGGAAGTCAGTCCGTGAGAAATCATGTTACTTCCGGTCATTCGGCGTACCCTCGACTATACCACGGGCGCGACGGCGTAGATTAACACGCGATTAACCGCGTTCCGTCCCCCTGCATGTATCTCGGTAGGATGTGCATATTATATGCACGTATACACACGCACGCAGATTAACGCGATGCCACGTGGAAACTGCGATACATTTTTCTCGCGATCACGCGATTTGCGCCTTGCGATCGTCGAGAAGAATCTCCGAAAGTAATATCGTACGAAGACGCGAGGCTTTTACGTTTTTCTCATTTTATTATAATTTTTAATATAATAGAATAGAATAGAAATTTATTACTTCAAGCATTACAGTCAAGAAGGGACTTGGTTTACAATTTTTCCTTATCTTCACTCATTTATTGTTCATCCTCATTCACACTTTACAACTATACAACTGAGGGGTAAACCGCTGAGGGCATTGCGGTGCACAGATTTGGGGCATTAGTGGGCATTACTAGGGCACATTAGTGGGCATTACATAAAAAATTCACTAGTAATGCCCAAAAGTTGTGTACTTTTAGTGTACTTTTGTATACTTTATGTACTTAGTAATGCCCAAAATTGGGCATTACTAGGCATTGGTGTACACAATTTTGGTCAGCGGTTTACCCCTCGTAATACAACTATCTATGACTAGTCTTACTTCACAGCCTTTGTAATCTTAAATCATACTTTATCCGCCCCATCTCCTTCCCGTACTTCTTCTTCTACCGGTTTCTGTTATCTTTTTCTTCTTCCTCTTCAATACCTTTTCCCTTTCTTTCCACATTTTCCTCAAAATCCTTCCTTTATCTCCATCTAATTTCTCACTCTATATTCTTTCCCATCTTTCTCCTCTATCACAGCCTAATTCTGTAAACCACTCACTTGCTATTTGACAGTCCTCCACATAGTGCTCCATACAATCTCTGCCTTCTCCGCACAGTATACATCTCCTCTCCCCATCTCCTAACCAATACTTACTTTTCCTCTTCCATATTTCCGCATCCTAATTTTAATAAAGCCCTTACCCAGTCTCCTATCCTATCTTTATCTAAGTTTGCTTTTTTTAGATATTTCTTCTCCTTTCGTCTGAATTTCCTTATATCTCCTATTATATTTTTTGCTATAATTTTTAATATAATCCCAGGAAGAACAGAAAGTCATGATAACGTCAAAATGACATCAAAATGACCTCAAAATGATGTCAAAAGCGTCATTTTTTAGCCTCATTTTGACGTCATTTTGACGTCATCATGACTTTCTATTCTACTTGGGATATTCCTCTGTATTTTTATCAAGAAATTATATATTAATTCTGCACACGTATGCACGGTCGTGTATGATCTCGCCGCGTTATTGCGACGCCAGAGATTTCTTCGGCGATGCATAGTTAAAGGATCGCGGTAGCTAATTCGAATGTGTTCGCGAGCAAAGAGAGGCACTTTGGTATTCCGTCGTTGACGCCAGTCTGGACCCGCGCCGGAATGCTCTTACGTCACGCGCGGCTGCGTTACGAATTTTTGATGGAATGTGCACCAGGTGAGAGGGGGAGAGAGAGAGAGAGAGAGCGCGAAAGAGAGAAAGGGAGGAGGGGTACTTTAATCCGAGAGCAAACGAAAGATACGATAATAATATTTATCGGCGGCTGCGGCTGCGGCGACGGCGACGGCGACGACGGTGACGACGCGGGTTCCGGGCGGGCGGGGAGGAATGTCGATGTACGGTATATTTATTTCGGGCGAAATACTACGGCCATGATGTCATCGTCGATTTTCGAGAGATTGCCTATGTGGCTGGGGCCACGCGATTCTAGTTTCGGGATCCCTTGCGCGAGTCCGAAGGCCCCTCTCGTCTCTCGCCGTCGTCGTCGTCGTCTCGTCGTCTCGTCGTCGACAGCTGCTCTCTCGCCGTGACGTACGGCGTGAAATTCGCCTGATCTCGAAGAAGGAAGATATTTTAGCCGATTGCACAAGAAATATTCTATATTTTGCTTTTTGCTTAGATTGTGTAGTTAAAATAGATTGGTTGGAACTTTGTATTTCGATAGCTTTGGAAAAATACGGTGCACGTAAAAAATCTTGGTAATAAATAGAAATAAATTTCCTGCAATTTCAGAGAAATATAGTTACACCTTTTAATAGAATTTAACATTAATTAATAGTTACGATTAAATACATATACATATTTATAATGAGATATTTATGTATAAATGTAATAAAATTTAATTTTTTAAATATATTAACATTGTCCAAAATTAAAAGTTAAGAAGAACAAGCTAAGTGTATTAAAAAAATATTTGTAGATAGAAATATTTATGAATTTTAAAACTGGAATGTTTGTATTTAGAGTTTTCTTTGTGTGTATTGTAATCAAGGTGTGTAATCCTTTCATTCTGGTATAAGAGAAAAAAATGCGTAAATAAGGAAGCAAGCGATAAAAAATATAGACTAGGAAATTCGCGGAATCTCTTTAGTGGGAAATAACAGTTGGATGCATTGTACAAAATACAAGCTGACAAGCAGGTATCTTATTATTCACAAACTCGTCTTCTTAGGAAGAATACTTCTTCCTCAAGCGAGAACACCCATTGTTAATAATGACAAAGTGACCGAAGTTGAGATCTTGACAGAGCACTATATTCAACGACTAAACCAAAGTCTACTGGCAAGTCTTCAGGCTCAAACTAGAAAATTAATGCAGCCAATCTCAACGAAGGTAAAACTATTTAAAACTAAGAAGGAGATCTACGTCAAAAAAGAATTGAAAAAGAGAGTATCTCAATGGGGGTTCCATTAAGAGGCTAAGAAAAAAATACAGAAATGATAATTTATTTCAGCTAAGACGGCAGGAATGCCTGAAATTAAAATCCTATTTTGAAATTGAATCTTTTTTTAAATACTTAAGAATAGAAATAACGAAATTTTGATCACTTCCGTGTTCGACAAAAACACAGATCAACGTTGATAAATAAAGAAGTTTCAGATAGGCTGTCTCGACTTTTAAGATAGATTGGATGAAGGAAAATGTACGGAATACGCGCGGATATATATCATTTAAAATTGTTACAGATTTTCGAGAAAGTAGGATTTATATATCATTGCGAGAAAGAACTGCGTTATTAACGTAGTTTATAATGTAAAATTTTAGAATATATATAGAATAAGAAGTTAAATCGCCACGCTTATATCTCTACCGGATAAGGCATATTTGTCCTCCTAAATTGGGCAAATTTCACGCTGTGCAACCACGCGGCAAAGTTCGCAGACTAAACTGTTTCTCGCGTTTACGCACGCTGCGTCTACCATACGATCTTTATATTACCTGAAAGGATGAATTTGTAGAAATTTATTTTCACAATAAGTAATAAACAATTTAATGATTTGTTCACATTTTTAATCGAATCTTCTTTTAATTCTTTTAATTTTAGAATCATAAACATATTTTTTGTACACGCGAACTGAAGACTGGGTCTCTCAGATTCAGCTGGATATTTTTATACTTAACTCTGCTAAAAATGCATATTTTTCTACAATTTTTTTCCAGAGGAATGCCAGAGATCGTAGAATATGATTACAGAATTAAAATTCAAATCTGTTTGCTAAATCGCGAAATATAAACACTCGACAAAGAAATCTTCTTTGAATCGAGTTTGCAGTTTTATAAATTTAATCCGTATTTTTTTTATGTAGCATTGTCAATCTCGAAATTTCAAGTTGCTAAGGTATGCCAAGGACTTTGAATATTCGCCGGACTCGCGAATTCGCTTTTGTAGAATTAAGCAACTTGAGACCGCTGACCGTACAGTACAATACCTAATAATTTATCGTTTGCGTCATTGATTCATTAGCCAGTTTTATTGAGTTTCTAGCGTCTATAAAATTCATCCCGTTTCGAGCGCAAACACGTTTATTCGGGTAAACATGTTTACGCGGGAGTGGTATAGTGCGTGTATCCTCGGCGGTGGATACATCCTTTCGCGTCACAAATTAACAAGCAACGCGGTATAATCCTCGCGTGCGTATGTATGCGTGGGAAATAAGATATCCAAACCCAGATCGCTGCCAAGAGATAATGTGTGGGTTCTTGCATTCCTAAAATTCTTGAAATATTCCGAGCAACGTTCCCATCAAAGATATACAATCCCGATACGACCGCAGAATTTTTACCTCTTACATATTTCTCAAAACTCATGGATAAAAACTGCAAATTTCCCCCTTTCTGTCCTATAAATAATTTTTAAAATGCATTCTATTCAACCACTATCGCGCTCGAGCTAAAAAGCATTTTTATAAATAACTGAAATTTTTCACATTGTATTAGACGACAATTATTGCAATTTTAGGGTACCATCGTGAAATTTATGCCGTTACAGATTTATCTATATTTATTTATCATTATCAGATTTATTTGTCATTATTTATTTCTTTAACGCTTAATTTCCAAAAGTTGAGCCAGCTCCGGTAAGAATAATGTTACTTTTAATCAAATGGAAGTAATTAGCGCTTATGTCTGGTAAAATAGACAGATAACATTCATTTTCCATCAATGCGGATCTCTGCTAACGAACCTTTTCGTTCTTTCGGGAAACACGCGGCAAACTTTTCCGCGGAAGCGTATTCGCACGCGAAATCACGGCGCCTGGGAGTAGTTTCACGTGAGGCATCGGAGGAACTTCGCGGCTTCCTTCCTTGGGAGTTTCACGCGTATATACGCGTCGTACGCGCACGATGCGTGCGTGCATGCGTGCCTGCGTGCGTGCGTGCGTGCGTGCGTGCGTGTGCGCTCTCGCGCGCGCGCGAGCGTAACGCGGAGAGCCGGGGCTTGCATTCCGATGCAAATAGCCCTCTCCGCCGCCCGTTCTCCTCTCTCTTTCTCTTACTCGCTCCTCTCGTCTCCATCGCGCCGAGGCTCTCCGCGCTCGTCCAGCGACAGATAAACCGTGGGCCAGTAGCGTCTCATCGCGACTCGGCGCCGCGATGCATACGATAAAAAATTTGCCCATCCGATGGCGTGAAAAACGTTCTAAACGTCCGATCACCTGCTGTGTAATTCCTTCAGAGTCTCTGACCTTATTCTTTCTGTTTGACTTCATGTAAAATTAAAAAAATATACACTTAGAGAAAAAAGTCGTATCAGCAATTAGAAATTTGTGGACAAATAGCGCCTCAACTATGTACTATAAAGTTGCAGTAACAACAACAAATAAGTTATATGAACTAAGAAAACATAGTAATATTAACCATTTATAGTAAATCGTTGGATAAACTACATATTTGTCTAAATATTTGTCTAAACTGGAAAAATGTTGTTGTCATAATATCTTACTTGTATGAAGTTTATAT
>NJRP01000075.1:481394-494890 GCA_003063835.1 Aphaenogaster floridana | reverse complement strand
AAATTATAGTTGCCAGAACTATTTCGTTTTCTCTCAGTGTACGTACAATACAACAAATGGCAATATTTATAATACAAAAAAATAGATACATATTGTGAGAGGCAATATGCCTAAAATATGTTTAGAAACTAAATTTAAGCAATTCTTGAAAAAGCATAATGCGCGTCAAATTTGAAAGGGTCAGATGGATCGCGGGTGTGAGAACCTACATACAGTGGGTGTAAAAAGTATTCGTACACTAGGAATTTTCATAGAAAATATTTGATTTTTGTGTGATAATAAATAATAAACAAATAATCATTTTTTCATATTGTAAGGTTTCTCTTTCTTAATAATATCTTAAAAACAAAACTTATAAGTTAGGTATAACATGTTATACTCCAAAACAACGAGATAAACTATTTTCTGTGAAAATTCCTAGTGTACGAATACTTTTTACACCCACTGTATTGTTATCGTGATTATTATGCAATTGTCGCATTGCTTTTTGAATTTGACGCGCATTATGATTTTTTAAGAGAATTGCTCAAGTTTAGTTTTTAAATGTATTTTAGGTACGTTGTCTCTCGCAATATGTACATATGTTTTTGTATTATAAATATTACCATCTCTTGTGTTTCATGTATATTTTTTTAATTGTACATGCAGTCGAACAGAAAAAGAGTCAGAGAGTTCTTTGAAGGAATTACATAGATGTGGATGATTCGAATGTTTGTCACCGATATATCCGAGTTGATTTGCAATATGTAACATTGAAATTGCTCCTATGCGAAACGCATACATGTCAGGCGAATCTGCACGTGATACTTTTGTGCAGCATAATAAATCAATAATATCTGAGTCAACACGGCGTCATTGAATTTACGATTGGAACGGGAGCGAAACATATTTTGCGCGACTCTTATATTTAGCCATTTTGTATACTTCCTTCATTTGTGACATCGTCGAAATATCTAGAATTTACGATTCGTGTTTTTCAAATTTAAGATAATATACGTTTCACTCTTTCTCTCTATTATTGCGAGATTTATCGGATAGGAATTTGTCTCATATAATTTTTACGACTATATTTTTCCATGATTTATCTTGTCGAAATATGAATTGTTACACGGAAGATTTATTTTATATAGATTATATATATATATATAAAAAATTTAAATCGCAAAGAAATTTAATTCGCGGACGTCTTTCACGTCGACTTTCCGTATTCGCACGATGAGTGGCCACGGCATGCTCGTGAGAGGATTGTGACGTAATTTTCAGGAATTTCGAAAGTTTAGATAAGAATTGGCGGAGACCCCACGATTAACCTTGATTGAAGGAGTTTACTTAAAGTTACGCCACTCTACAATCAGTTTCTTCATTTCGTATCGCTACCGTTGCGATCGGAATTTTTAGCAGCGCTAAAAAGAAACGTTGTTTAAAATTGGACAGCGTTAAGAATACCGATAATAAGAAACGTAAATATCTGTTATTGCTCGTATATCCATTGCTTGAATTAAGCGACTGTTTGTTCCTGGAACTAATCGTTCTACGGGATAATGGCATTTCAGCGTCTAGCGGGATCGCGTCTATGTGCGATGAATGATTAGTAAAACCCATCCTCGAGTACTGAATAATTACCAAACCATAAATCTCGCGTTCGTTCCGTATACGATCGTGGCTTATCTCAATCCGCGATTTCCACGGCATTCGCGGGCATCTCGAGCCGGGGAAAACGAGAAAAATTTACAGCCTTTAATCCCGCATCACGGCACAAGAAAAAATGTCAATGTCTCCTTATAGTGACGTAAGTTTCCTTTCGACACTTAACGTCAAGCAAAATAACTGTGACATAACGTTATTCGATGACATGTAAACTGAAATATGACTATAAGAGAAAGTCTCATTAATATCGTAATTTTGTATCTCTAAATAAAATGTATATCTCTACTTAAAATAATTTTGATACTGTAACATATTAATTAGTCGATAATAGCGAAGCTGTGTAGTATCGAAAATATTGATATCGCAGTTATTTATGTCGCGATTTTTTATATCAGGATAATTACTGTAGCATTCTTTACACACGTGCAGATAATTACACCAGTTTTCAGACAATAATTTACGATCTTTTACCATTAAAAAAAGAAACCCGAAAATGTCACGAACTGGTCCCTTTAATACCCACGCAAAGGTAATCGGGATTTCGAGGTGAAAGTATCGATACTCCGCTAGTACCGCGGTATCGTCAGCGTCCCCGTAATCCGTCGAGAGAGAAAGACTCGAAAGTCCGGGCGACCTCGCGGTCCAGGAATTCCATGAATTTCGTACGCCGTAACGCAAGAGCGTCCCTGGCTCGAATCTGACATTTTTCGGACGGACGGGCCGCGCTTTGCCTGGCTTTGCCGGCCTCCTAGAGGCGCGCGGGCCCCGTTTCTTACACCCCCACCCCGCTGCGTGCTGTGGGCCCCGTCCGGAGGCCCCGAGCAGCGCAGCATCCTCTCTCTCCCCCTCTTTTTCTCTCTCTCTCTCTCTCTGTCTGTTTCTCGGCCCCTTCCCCTCCATCTTTCTTTCTCTCTCTCTCTCTCTCTCTCTCTCTCTCTCCCTCTCTCTCTTTCTCTCTCGGCTCTCCGTGATGCCCCGTCGAGAGGCAGCGAGATGCCAGAGGAATGTTAATTGCCATTTATTTTTGCCCGCTCGGCCCGTACCGCTCGTCGGCTCTCTCGCGCGGACAGATACAAAACCGATTATGACACCGCCGGAGGAAACTGCGAATGCCTCGATGCCGTAAATCATATCGCGGATCTCGTTCGAAAGCGCAGGTGCCCCGGACTTTCTTCGTTCCCCTCTCCTCGTTCGTTCCCTCGTCGCTCGCTCGTTTCGTTCCTTCCCGTCCGTTTGCTCGATCGATCGACGGGATCGATCGGGGAATTTCATTCTTTCGGCCGCGGCGTGTACGCGCGTCGTCGTACGTTTTTCCCCCGCGCCGCCGGACTCGGTTCCCCGCTTGATGTTTCAACTTGGCGAAACCTCCCGCTTCCCCGGCAGTCGCCGTCGCGGCTGCCAGCGTGAATCGCCCGTGTGCCAATGTTTCCCAATTTAAACCTTTTATTTCTGGCGAAAAGAATTCCAGGAACGCTCAGATACAGCGGCGATTGCCAACCGCGGCCGGCGCGGACACGGCGCGAGAAATAGCTGCCTTTTATCCTCGCTATTGTCCGAATTTTGAAAATTTGAGAAATTTTGGGGAAAGAAAAGGAGGCCGATTGCGCCGAGAGTTTGTCGTCCATCCTCCACGTAGGTATGCAGCCCTCGTCGTGTTACGGCCAAACTCTCGGCCGACGTGTATACGATGTGCGTGTTTTGTTGAACTCGATCTCCCTGCCGTACGTCAGGGTGCATCGGGTGTGAGTTTAAAGTGCAGCAGGTAGAAGAAGTCGACGGCCAGCCTTGTCGTCGTCTCGCTCGGCATTCTATCGGTTCTCGAAATCGTTCTCGATGCGCGCGCGGGCGCAAGAGGGTTGATCAGCGCGGGTTTCGGGTTGACAGCCACGTCACGCGTTCCCTCGTCACTGACCAGGCCCAATGATCCGCTCCACGAGCGTTCCCGGGACCAACGAAACGGGAAACCTCTCGCGGTGACTCCTCTGCAAATAGGAACCGGCTCGCCGCGCCGGTTGACCTGTTGCTTTCAAAACGCGACCGACAGGTGCGACGTTTTCTGGTCCGTCGGACCTGGGGCAGCGTGTCCTACGATCGTGTATCGAGTACAAATAATTGCATTTTCGAGATCATCCGAGGCTGAACCTCGAAACGGGCGACCGCTGCGCGTAAGACTTAAGGGAAGCTTCATATGCAGGATGTTTCCTCCAACTTCAACATCTGGAATGTCTCTTCCTCTCGATGATACGAAAAGACATCAAATAGGAAGATTCTCGACGTGTGGTATCGCAAGTTTTTGGTCCATTTTTTCATCGAAGGATTTTTCATCGTTAAATGCAAATTTTTCAAGAAATCACAAATGGTACTAGACGAGATTTCATTAGGACACCAGATAAGAATGTAGTTTCAGCATGATGTTGTCCGGCACATAATGCACTCATCGCATGCAATGCTCAACAGAGCGTTTGTGTATGTGTGTATTGCATTTACATGTATGTACATATATTTATATGCGCCTCTCATAACGGTCCGAATTCGATATTTCGAAGTCATTGACATCGTCATCCACAACCGGTCACTGCCGATTTCTGTTGGCGCCGCCTAATCGCTAATGGATCGCCATAATTAATTACATATCTGATTATACGTACATGCCGTATTTCCCCAAAGACGTTTAAATTCCTGTTACATAGCATTCCGAACGATGAATATGTATTATCATAGATTAACTTCTAATTACAATTTTATTACAATATAAGCCTCATCTGAAATTAACTGAAGAGTATTTGTTATCGCGCGACTTAGTTTCTTAAAGGTTAATTCATAAAAAGCCTTTTAGTCTGTTATAATTCGAATCTTATTAGTGTCTCGTTGAAGACCGACTCGAATTGGTTAACGAATCTATCGTTCAGAAAGAACATTCGGTCGTTTTAGGACATCCTGCTGTGCATTTCGTCCTTTCGTCGACCATGTGGGCAACAATATTGCAACAACGTGGCCTCGGCTTCGCAAAATCACTCTGTACGGATTCCCGGTAGCGCGGTATGCAGAACGAACGAAGGAACGAACGGCGCTGGAATTCGATAAATGTGAAAGCAGATTCGTTCTTTGTAACTGGATCTCTGTAGCACGGCGGCTCATGGCTACGCTGCATTGTACGCCTCGTCTCACTTTTTCTCGCATATTGAAAGCATACTTGGAGATGTACATTTACACGCTGCGTTCCAGTTCGATTTCTGCGTCGTAACTTGTGTACGATCGTCGATGCTACTACGAAAGAATGTCTCAGCAACGCGCGCATAACAATCGAAATGCATTATTTATACGAACTACATACAGTACATACGTTCAGCATTTCTATTATTGACAAAATTAATTGCCTCGAGGCAAGGCTTTTCTATCATAACTATATATGGTATCGATATAATAATTAAAAATCTATTTAATTTTTAAAAGAATTAATCTTATCTTTAAATACGGGTCTTTTTTTAGTTGTATTTTCTGTACTTCTTTCTCTCTTCGAAAGTAATGTAAATATGCGTCCATTTCACTTCAATCCAGAAGATGCAAGAGACTGTTACTGAATCAAATGGAGCTTATGCTAGGGTCTTTTATGAATCATCTTCGTGCGCATCACGCTTCCAATTTCGGACCATTTCTGGCAGATTCCTCGACTGTACGATTCATCGTTATCCCGAAATAAAAATCGATCGGCCTGATAGCCCGGGAGATTCTGTATACGTGTTACGATCGTCCGTGTGCCACTCGGTGTAGCGTGGGCCGGCTTTAGGACGGTGACTTGGCAAGCGGTGAGCAGACAAGCGAGCGAGGGAACAGGCAGGCAGGCAGGCAAGCCAGGCAGGCAAGCAGGCTTGCCACGAGAGATTGGAATGTCTCCCGTCTTCTCGAATCCGCCCTCTCCTGCTCTCCGCCGCCGCTGCTGCTGTCTCCCCTCTCGGCCTTCCGCCCCGCTGTTGGGCCCATCGGCCCCGCGTCGAGGTTGGCCGAGGGGCCAGGGGGAATCGACGTAGTACGTGGCGTCGTGGCGGATGGGTGGGAGGGAGAGAGGGGGGCCTTAACGCCGTTCTTTCGAGCGTCAATACACCGCGAAGAAAAGATGCCGGTTCCCCCTGGATCCCTGTCGTTTCGGGTCCCCCCTCTTTCGGATATTTCGCCCTTTTTTTCTTCTCCCCTTCCTCTCCTTCCTCTCGTCACTCCCTCGCGACGTCCTCCACAGGTTCCTTCCCCATCTCCCCTTTCTTTCTCTCTCTCTCTCTTTACCCCGCTCTTTCTTTTATTTTTTTTCCGTTTATCTCTCTTTCTCCCGGTCTCGCGTAACTCGCACCATGGGACCCTTTTGGCATGGTAGCTACCGGTGTTACGCTCGCGTAGGGCCCCCAGGCGGTCCATGAAGTGACGCCACGGAGAGCCACGAGGATTGCCGAGGGCGTACGATCGTGCCGGAATGAGCGGATGCGCTACCGTCCGTCGCTTCACCAAACCGGCCGAGATGATGCTCCTTTCGCGCCGCCGGGGATGCCAGCTATCCTTTATTTCCGCTGTCGAATATTTCGCCGTGGATGTTTTAACGATCTTTTTCATGTCTTCCTTTTCAAAGACATATCCTTGGAAAATGTATTTTCTAAATCCATATACCGGACTCTCTTTGAATGAAATCAGTACATCGGGAACATCTTCTTGTGGGTTATCGTTGGAAAAAAATGCAACCTAACGTTACAAATACATGACAGACGCTGAGAACGCCATACCTCTTATCTTGTTTTATTGTTTGGCCAATTTCCAACGAACCGATTAATGCCGGTATAATTTCGCTGAGTTGATATTTATTATAGATACCGCAGGCATTCGATAATGATCTTTATGCTTATTTGCAAATGAAACGTGACGTTTGAAAGCTTCCTTTTCCGCGTATTTTTAGCGTCGGGAATTGGACGCAACAAAATTATACCGATATTCTTGAAATCGAGAGAGAGACCCGGTAGCGTCCCGATAAATCCCAAGTGTATCAAATCAATTGGTCAAACGCGCGACTATTTGTCAGCGTGAAGACCCTTGCGTCTTCTCCATCTTCTTAAAAGCTGTCAATATTATTCCAACGATTCTTCAGGTGTACCAAATGCTCTCCCCTTTTCGAAATCGGATGCACCCGCTCGTTCCTCGCTCGTGCCTCGCTTGCGCCTTCGAGCCTGACGTACATCTTTTTCCGCACGTTCGCTCGTCTTCCCGTCCTTCCACAATTATTTTTGTCTTTCCCAGGAGGTGAACCGAGGGCATGCCGCGAAATTCCCACGTGCCGCCGGGGCGGAAAGAATTCGACTCGTTTATCGGTATCTACCATCCGCAAGGCGCTGTTCTTATCACGCTTTCCTGCGTTCTGACCCGTTCGCTTTTACTCCCTCGGCTCACTAAGCTATACATTCGATCCGTAGAGATCCAAATTTGTCTCTGTCATTTTTTATTGGAACAAATAAATATTGTATAATAACTTTTGGAGACAGGTTTGATTAAAAAATTTACATATTTCTTTTCCCTCCAAAACAGAGAGAGATTCTCAGTATAAGACATCATTATTGTACGCTATTTATGTAAGAATCACAGAGACTTGCGATATTCGCAGTTACATAACTGTTCTGCCTATCGTTTAAAAATGTAACTTAATTATTCGCGCGGCGAGAAAGTTGCATCATTAATTATTCAATGTGAACGTCCCTTTTCGTTTTGCTTACAAAACAGAGGATTACTCGAGCGAAGGCTACCTTCTCGCGCTTTGGTGCGATTATTTCCGAGTTTCTCGTCTCTCTCTCTCTCTCTCTCTCTTTTTTCGAGAATGCCACGCGAAATTCCCAAGTCGTTTTGCCATTTCGACGTCTGCGAGGGATTCGGACTCGGAATTAACCGCGAAGAGATCGACCGTTTGTGCTGGCGTGGCTTTTCACATTCCTACGGCTCTCCTTTCTCCAGGGACAAACAATGTTAACGACCATACGAAGGGATCGGGATTCCATCTCTACCGGGCGATACATAAATAGGCCTACGCTTTTACCCGAAGACCAGATATATGCGTACTCCGTGTTATTCTTCCTTTTTGTAAGCGACTATTTTTAGAGATCCGACGGAATTTCACGCTTCTCTCTTTCTCTCTCTTTCGCTCTCTTCTTTCTCCTTCCGTCCCTCTGCCTTCTCTCGCTTTCTCAAGCTCTCTTTGATGCGCTTCTGTTTCTGCGTCTCTTTATAGCGCGTCATGCTCTCTCTGCAGTTTGAATTTTTGGAACGTCGCGAACGTGGTCTCGTTAGATATGCAAAAGGAAGGCGAGGGTGCCTCAAGTCCTTTTTGCTTTTGCCGAGTCAAGTCATCGGGAAGTTCGCGGTAGCGGTGAGCCTTTGCCAGTTCAGAGTTCGTTTACTCCGCTTCCGTATAGACTCGAGTGCCTCCTATAGAATTACAAGGATTCTGAGTCCTAAAATCTTCAAATTTTTTAAATATTTCTGAATCTGCAAATATATCAACAAGTCTTTCTGCATGGAATAATCAGACATTATTTCATATATCTATATAGTGTTATATGGCGACTCGCAGAAATATTACATGGTAGCAATATATAATCAAATAAACATCATGCAATTAAATTAAACGCCTATTACTCCCTCGAATAACTTGGATCAATACAGTACTTACTGATATCATTTATATTAATTATCACTTGTATTAATACAACGCTCACGTGTACCAGTCATATTCGAAATAATTAAGTAGTACAGATCAATGTCCGAATTTTCGCTGAAAATCAGAGATTCCGAATTCGCATTCAAATAATATGAGTCAGGTCTTTGATCTCTGCTATTGCCTCGAGTACCAAACTTTCTCAGCGGTTTAACCTCCGGGGATTGACCTTAGACGCGTTGCGTGGGCCACAGGGGCCGGCCCGCGCGTGGTAGAGCGCGGGCTAGAGTTCGACGTCCGGCTAGAGAAATTATATCATTGGCAACACACAAGTAGGATGGTTATCCTGGCGATGACATTCATTGGGCCGGTTTATGCCTCGGCGTAATTTGTTGCCAACTGACTTCATCGGATCAGGCGCGCTGTGCTCTTGGACGTGTGTGCGTGTATGTGTACGTTGCACGTTGCGCGTGTGTGACGCTCGTATACCGAAAGAATCAGCATTTCTGCCGGCCGTGCGCCATACGTACGTGCACATTTCTTGGCTATCAGGCGAGCGCATTTTCGCGCATAATGTACACGTGGGCAGACTTGGTAAGCCGAGCGAAAATTGAGTCACGACCTGGCTGTCACTATCTTATCGAGGCAGGAATGCAGCGAAGCGCGATTATCGAGACGCTATCGTCGTTACAGTCGTGATAACTGGGCAACTAACGTCGCTATGTTCCAAATTCGTATCTGGCTACTGTCTATTTGTGTATCCGCGAAAGTACGCATTTCGGGGAGACGTTCTGCCACCCTTTGCGTGACGATTGAATTGATCCCGAGACAGTCGCGTTTTCGAAAATAGCGATTATCCCAGCAAGACATTGTCATGCATTGTCCTTCCACTCGAAGCTATTGTTCTATTATCCGAAGTTTGAAATCTTTGTAATATGATTCAGCGCCTGTTATACTTTATTTATCGCCAGGCGATCGTATCGATCGATAATACGCTTAGAGTAACGGAAATAATCGGGAAGTATGATTTCTATAAACATGTTCAGCGTACTTGATCTTCGATCTTTCTCTCGTCCACCCGATGTTCTTTTAATGGCAAGTTCTTTGGAGTCGGTACTTCCTTCGCGAAAATGTCGAGGTCTATTATACTTTCGCGTTATATGCGATTAGGATAACGAAGGATTTTCCATAAATTATAAGCTTTGGAATGGATAACAAAACGACATTTCAATCAATTTCAGATAGAATCTATTTTAATAGAATTTTAATTCGACGCATAATTACAAAGATGTATGATATAAAAGATTGGAAGGTTGCAAAACAACTGTGATTATCCTCAATCTTTTTATTAAAGGCCAATCGAAATTGATCAAAGAATCGTCGTTAAAAAGATATCTTTGGCTTTTTAGAATTTATACGCGTGAGAAAAGTAAAGATTTATCCGTGAAGAGTAAAGATTGGTATTTCCGTATTCGAAAAAAAAATCTGTATCGCGATAGCCGAGCACTGCATATATAAATATATACGTCCATTCGCGACGACACGATACCGTTTATCACAGCTCTATTTCTGTGCGACCGTGACGCGGCTATCACGTTAAATTCCCGGTAATAAGGAGGGCTACTGTGCGACGATCCTCGTGCTAAAACGTGCTCTCGGTCGAAGATAGCTCCCGACGATGTTTTGACGTTCCGTCGCGGCCCGCCGTGATAAGCGCGGTTCGCGGGAGGACTCAATATAGCACCCGACAATCATCCCGCTGGAATGCTCGGGATATCTGATCCCGATTTCTCCGAAAGCCGAGGCCCACGGCAAGGGTTATACGCATTCCCGGCGTGAAAGGGATTCCGATCTCCCCCGCGCGATCACGGACTCTCGAGTCGTGTGCGCGGTACCGAACGGTTATGAGTATCGGAGCTCCACCAGATACTTTCCCCGCGTTGTATTATGGAGGCAAAATTATGCTCGCATACATTCCAAACTTTTATGGATATCGATTTAAAAATTGTTATAAAATTATAATAAATAAAAGACGAATAAAAGAGATGTCAGCGTTTTATTACGGGATGATGTAAAGGCGTATTAATACTTTATTAGTCACGTTTAACGAAGATAAAGTGTGAAATAAATAGACAAAAAGATATCGAGTAAAGAAATAATATTTCTTTATATATAAATCTGATGATGGAATTTCTTGGAATTTGTCGGAAGTTATCAGTTAAAGTGATAATAAGGTGAAATATCTAGAGGCAATGGGAAATTTCTAATAATCTACTTTCAGGTTCATTTCGACGTGTATATATGAAATAAAAATTGTTATTGTTATAAAGTTTTATAAATTATACGTTTTATTAATATAATTAGAAGATAAAATTTTCTCTTGCGAATTAGCTTGTGGGATAATAAAATAAAATCTCAAATTAGAGATTATTATTCGAGATTATCTGGAAAAGTGGACCAGAAATGTCAACGATGTATTAATAGGAATTTCAGATTGCTTTCTGGATACCGTTAATTACGCATCGCTAATCGATATTTTCAACGTAAATAATTGGACGTTATAGAGTTTTTAGCATGTTTATTAAGAGAAAAAAAGCTTAGCTATAATTAACAATAAATAATAATAAATTAATTAATACATCTTGTAATTGGTACAGGATAGTTTATCACACCATAAGATTATTATGATCGAACTTTTTTCAGTTTTGCAAGCGTAAATTTAATGATTGCTGTGCTTGATAAGCTCAAACAGCCGGATGAACTTGTTGAAAATGCATAACTCTCTAACTTATCCGCCAAAAGACACATGGTGAACGTATGAATCGATTGACGGATTGAGGCTCGCATCCTTATCATTGAGGACGATCGGCTGATTTTTTTGTAACGTGTCGCGCCACGTGATAAGGCAATCTTCCTGAATGAGAAGATATATCTTATATCAGAACATCTTGATAGCGTGGATTGTGAATCACGGCCTTGTCGAGAATGCGCCGTGTATTTGCGAATGTCGGGGAAATGGCAGAACGCTGAATTATTTTTGGTACAAAGATGGATGTAAAAATATTAACCTAAGTTCATCGAGAAATCGGTACTTTGCGAGATATATATATCATTCTAACTTCTATTGTAACATTACAATATAAAATACTTCATAAATTATTGACTTTGCTTTTTTGTCAATATTAATATATTTTCTTTAAATTTTCCGAAAGCTTTTTTCATTTAATTTGAGGGCATAAAATTGCTTTTCTAAACATTGTTATCTTTAATCAGAAAATATGAATTCTAATTTCGTAGAATCAACGTGTTATATGTATATAGATATAAAAATACATTGCATTGTTTTTTCGAAGAAAACATTTCCACGATACTCTCAATATATTTGCTGTATATTCTGTATATTCCTCCACGAGGGGATATTTTGAGGCAATTCTCGTTCCCACAGAATGTTCTCAGTGAATTTTCTCAGAACATTCTCGCGTACCCGCTTCGCATCGCGAGCGATAAATCGTGGCGCTTGTTGAGCAAATGTTACAACTTATCGTGACGACAGCTCTAATGTTGGAGAAATAATAATCCGTCGGAAATTATTATACATAGACTGTCGTATTCCATTGTCCCGATCAATGCATCTATCAGACTATATGAGTTACATTGAAGTGTTTATGTGACGGATAATGGCCGATGTGTAACCATATCTAACAATGCAGTAGACAGATCGATGAAGAAGAATCGTTGACAAATCGATGAAACATTCTTCTATAAGTGATGTATTAATTATTTCAAGAATTTGCATCCTCGAGCGATACTAGAAGTTTTATCAAACAAACAAAACACTTCGAACGAAAAAGAATTTACAAAGAGTACATATTTTCAACTCATTAAAGATTATATAATTATAATATGCACAAAAGATTCATTTAAATTATAATACAACTATATAGTACACATCTTATTTTAAAAATAATAATAAATCTTATTTGAAAAATTATGTAAGCTTTTTTAAGTTATGTCATATCATTTGATTTATAATTGCGTTCGATTTATGTATAATAATACGTTTTACTTTTAGATGACTTATTTGGGCACATGTCATATATTTGATATTGCGCTATAATGATTCACTTGATAAGGACCACAATTTGTGGTTGAAACGTCGTGTTATATTAAATATATCTAGCCAGTCAGATCAAATTTAATTACGTAATCTTGTTTTTTATTTAAAAAATAAGTTATTAAATAAAATTAATAATTTAACGTTTGGTAATTATAAATACTTGTTCCAAGGAAAATTTATTTTTTTATTCATTTCATTTAGAATAAGATTCATTCTATTTAATAAATTCTTTTTAGAAAAAGGGGTGAAAGACGCATCAATTGATGCAAACGCAACAATATGCATGTGTGTCAAGATCTTCGAAAAAAAAAGCGCGTGAATTGAAGGCTATTTAAGCCGAGGGATGACTGGTCGTAGAAAAATGCGCGTAAATCGAAGGAAACGCGAGGAAGATCCGCGTTTGATTCCTCGCTCTCGCCGTGCACATTCATGCGGTTTTCCGCGAACGCGATTCTTCGGGAGTTACGACCTTTTGCCTCCCGCGCGTCGAAGAACGCTCCCCTCTTCCGTACCCGTGCCCCTCGCCGCTCGCCGCGACGTAACGAGTTATCGGTAGGTACACTCCGATAATAGCATCGCATTCCATTCATATCAGCATCTCTCGGCGGCCGGCCTGCCACCGCGAGCCGCCTCTCACGCACGTACGCACGGACGTGCGTGCGCGCGCGTGCTTACGTACATCTCGCGGCAGAGGCGTATCTACGGAAAATTGCTCCTATGGCAAGCATTCAAATTACGCCCCTGTTTAAACACACATATGACACACCTTTTAACTTACCATAATATCAGCTCAAAAATACAAGTCAAGCTTTTTAATCTTTTTAAATTTAGGTAGCAACTCGTTAGACTGCTGTTTTAGCTTTTATATACATTAAGGCCAACGCACAATAAAAAAATACAAGCAATAAGGAACAGATATTAGCGATTATGAATAAGAGGAAGGAAGAAGGAAAAATCTTTCTTCTTCCTTCCTCTTATTTCTAGTCGCTACACTGAGAGAAAAATGTATGATATTTGGAACTATAATGACATAGTATAATAATTATAGTTAGG
>NJRP01000075.1:436802-474607 GCA_003063835.1 Aphaenogaster floridana | reverse complement strand
ATTAGAACGAAGAGAATGCAGATTATCTGATTGGTCGAATTTTAATCTCCAATTCGCAATCATCAAGCTCCAATGCGTAGTCCGACACGGCTTAAAGCTCGTGTCAAACTATACATTAGAGACTGAGAATTGCGAATTGGAGATTAGAATTTGATTAATTAGAACGAAGAGAATGAGGATTAAGATTATCTGATTGGTCGAATTCTAATCTCCGATTCGCAATTATCAAACTTCAATGCGTAGTCTGACACGAGCTTAAAGTTTAGAGCTTGTGTCAGACATCGGAAATTGATGATTGCGAATTGGAGATTAGAATTTGACTAATCAGAACAAAGAGAATGGAGATTAAGATTATCTGATTGATCGAATTCTAATCTCCAATTCGCAATCCTCAAGTTTTAATAGTCTGGCACGATAGCTTTTAAAGCTCGCGTCTGGTATCAAACGGATCGCGGATTGCGCGGGATGTTTGCGGGACGTGGCGTAACTCGCGATAAAGGAATGACAAATCCTCGTATACAAATAAATAAAGGAAATATAGAATGAATTCTTTCTTCTTCGGAGCTCGGTACTTCGAGAGAAACTTTATTCCGCGAAGAATAGTAATGTTTCCTCCCTTTCTCTTTTTTAATCCTCGATGATTAAAGTCGAAGTCAACGATTAAGAGAATGGAATATAAAAAAATAATGAGAGAGAGAGAGAGACAATGATGAGTAAAATTATCCATTTTCAAATAGAGAACAATCCTTCTATTAATTTTTTCGGAAACTTTGTTTATTGAGATTAACGGCGAGTGATTCTCGGTATTCCTCGATTATGATTTAGAAAAAGGTGAAATTTTTTGGCGGAGAGGGGAGGAATTTTTGGAAAGGTGCCGGAACGGCAGGTCGCGTGTATATCCAGTCCTTGTATTAGCCGTGGATCCTCTCCTCCTCCTCCTTCTCCACCTCCTCTCTCTCTCTCTCTCTCTCTTCGTTCCTTCCTCCTCCCACTCTTTTTCTCTCGCGGGAGCCACGTGCGCCTTGAGGAACTCTTCTTTTATATCCCGCGTCCTTTGTTCGGCAGCAGCTGTCCGGCCAAAGAAATTCCTTTCTCGACCGTCAGCCCGATTACTCTCGATCCCTCCATTTCCTCCCCTCTCTCGTACCTCTCTCCCCCTCCCCCTTCCTCCCGCCATCGAACGTAAATCTGAATCAGATATCACTGATCTTGGCGCGTTCCATCCGACGCTTGCAAAAATTCACGCGCGCGCGCGCCGATAAACGTGCATGCGCGAAATACTTTTGTACGGTATATCCTACCGCGAACAGAAAATATCCGAACGATGGATTCATCGTCGAGGAATTTGAAGTTCAAGTGTTTCTACAACGAATGTTCTTTTATTACGAGATGTATTTAAAATGATAGCTATAATCTTTTCTCAATTAAGTTTCGAGAGGATCCCAAATTTCACCGAAGAATTCGAAATATATTGCAACAATAATGAAAGAGTTTATGGACGCACGTATAGCTAACGAATATTTACTGGTACTTAAGTGTCTTTCCAATTACCACTTTTTATCTTATTTGTCCGCTTTATTCGGTCAAGAACAAAGTGTGTCATGAGTCACATCTCCGAACTGCACTTTGGAATAACATTGTGCTGGAAGATGTTATTGCATTTTATGAAATACTTTGCATCTTAATGAAGAATGTTTTTACAAAGTTCTCGTGCATTAATAATCTTTGTTCCACAGGAGATAGAATCAATTCATAAACTTGCTTTAGAAGAATAGTTTATTCAAGTTTTAGTACTAATTCTCAGAAAGAACTTTCAACGTATTCATCATTGTTACGAATATATAAGGTGTAACACGATTCCTAAGTTGCGAATTAATTATTTTAGCGTCTAAAACATTTAAGCATTTTGATGATAAAATTCTTAATATATTCCAAGAAAAATTCCAGTAAAACTATTTATGGAACTGTATCGTACTTAGAATGTTACAATATCGTACAGTGAATAGAAATTGAACAATCTTCGAGAATAAACGCGCTAAAATTCCCATGGATTATTTTCTCGAAACAATTTAGAAATTACTTTTATCTCTTGCGAAACAAAAATTTTAAAATCACGTATTGATTCTTATAGAAGATTTCGCGTTTTACGCGAAAAAGTTATCGCGATGAGACCCGAGATACCGCGTCGGCGATCGAGAACACGAAGTTGCATCCGCTTATATGCACGTCCGATTTTCCTATCCCCGTGGTCCCGAAGTGGATCAGGTTGTTTAGAGGGGCCCTCGCGGGGCCCTTGGAGCGAAGCACGAGACCCACTTCATACGGAATTCGGTAGCCACAGGGCGATCACGTGAGCGCCCGGTAGCGCTCGGGCCCCCAACGCGTTCTCCTCCCCTTCTGCCCCTGCCCCAACAACTCTTCTACCTAAACCTAATCATTTTAATCTCGAGAGCACGTTCCTCTTTCTTCCTTTTTGTCGTGGCGGCCATCGTCGGGTCCTCATCAGCCTTGGGAGGCAGTAGCGGCGGGCCCCGGCCGAATTCTCTAAAATTCTAAAGTCATGTCCGGTGGTAACTTGAGCGACTTGTCTACGGCTGCACGTCACGAAATTCATCTCGCGAAAGAATCGAGGCTTTTTAATTTCGCTTCTTATCACCCGGAAATATTTTATTTTTTCGCCTTACATGACTGGATACATATATATATATATATATATATATATGTTCCTTGATGATGTAAGCTCTCGATTGTAATCGAATAATAGCATAAGCGATTATGCTATTATTCGATTACGATTGCGATCTCGAATGCATTACGTATAATCTCTGAATCATTCGAAGTCGTAAAACGAAAACATATAAATTTATACTTTTAATGTCTAGTGCTTGCGCAGTTGTTGTTTAGGATCAATATTTCTTTCGGATACAAAGGATGGCATCGAAAATAAATAAACGCAAAATTAATCGATTTGATTTTTGCCAATTTTTGCTAGTAATGAACGGTTGTCAAAAATCTCCTCTAGGTGTCAATAACTATGGGTCCTATCGAATTCGTATTGCGTCAAGCTCTTCCATCTCTCTCTCTCTCTTTCTTTCTCTTTCTCGCTCGCTCGCTTGCGCATTCAAAAAAATCTTACGAATGCGCCCAATTACAAAACACCGCGGGCATTCCTGAATAAGCCTATACACTAAGGTCGTAATAGTGGCCTGGCACTGGCCTCGTACGTATCCTCGGTCCGTCTCCATCCCTCTCTCTCTCTCTGTCTCTCTGTTTCTCTCTGTTACCTCGCTTCCTCTCTCCTTTATTTGTACTCCCTCTCCGCGCGCGAGCCCGCGTGGTTGGCGCACTATAAAAGGGGGCCCCGCGGACCGGGCCCGACCCAGGTCCCGCTGCCTCCGCTGCCTCCGCGCCACCGCGCCGCGCCGCGCGCTCAGATAAATATGCGGGAGGGGTCGGAATTCCTCACTCGGCTGCATTCCGATCCCTCCTCCTCCGCCGTCTCCACTGCCGCCACCATCACCATCCGCGCGAGCGAGCGCGAGCGGGCCTCCTTCCTTACCATTACTCCTTGCAACGTGAACTTCTCGGCCGCGGCCTCTCTTTCTCTCTTTCCTCGTTCTTTCCTGCCCTTCTCTCTCTTTCTCTCTCTCTCTCTCTCCCTCACTCTCTCTCTCTCTCTCTGTGTCTTTCTACCTTACATTCTTCTAGCTCGCCCGTCTTCCTCGCTCGCGTGGAAATCATCTCTCTGGTACAATGTCAAACTCTCACGGCATTCTTCGTTTGTAGTGTACAATTGATACAGAACGATATAGGTCACAAAGAATGCGTACAATTCAAAAATGCGTTCACAACCGCTCCTGTTTCGTATAGTCTAAATGTAATGTCTCTTTTTATTATCCCATGCACTGCAGAACGTTTAGTGGACAAGTCTTCTATTTCTTCTGTCTCCTCGCTTCGTTTTCTCCCATAGTAGGCTTTCTAAAGACACTTTATTTGCTTCGCCGGCTTTTTATTTCCTCCATCCTCTGTGTTTTCACTTCTGTTCGCTTCTCTTCAGCTTTCTCGTTGACTCTTCTTTTATTTGCACTTTAACAACATATAAGCATAATATTTTCGTCCGCCTTCTTTTCCCTTCATTTCTTCCCTGCTACACTTCATCTCTAACTCTTCACTCTATCTTCTCACATCCTCGTCTATTTCTCGGATTTCTCCTCCCATCCTTTCACCATATCTTTTTATTTTGCCGTCTTCCTCCGGCATTCCAGTTTTCTTCGTCTCTTCTGGTCCATTCGCTCATTCGTAACTCTCCTGTTTACTCGCTCCCTCCCCCTCTCGTCGTCTCTCCTCTCGGAAACGCATTCCCGCCGACCTCCTCATATATTTTCTTCCTAGCGCAGTTCTCGTCTTCCGCTTCGCCACGGACATCGTCCTCTCATCGCGCGGAAAGATCCCGCACGCAAGTGCCGAGATGAAGCCACCGAGATAGCACACGTGCGTGCACGCGTGCGTGCATACGTATGTGCACGCGTACGTTACACGCTGCGCCGCAGCGACCGCGAGAATTATTATCGTAGGTGGCGAATCCACCTTCGAAATGTATACGCGACCCTGATACACCGCCAGATCGACCGAGAGGCCGCGATCGCGCCGGAATACCTTAACATTTTGACCGTCAAGACAGTCATGTAATCGCATCTGCGTTTTCTCGAGAACCCAGTCAGGATCTGATATAATTGGGGATTTTTATTAATTTTCGGTTTGATTTGCTTTATCCAGATTTATCCGTACACCAATGGTGAATTAAACGTAGACGTCGCTCGTACACGGAAAAAAAAGAATGTTTATGCCAACCAGTGGTGTGCATGTTACTTTATTTTCAGTACCTAGGTACAGGTACAGGTACTCTGGAAAAAATGTACCGAAGTACAGGTACAGGTACTAGAAAAACAAAATACCTAGGTACAGGTACCTCAAATGTACCTTAAATGTACCTAGGTACAGGTACTTTTATTAACATAAAATTTCAGAATAAATAGGCATTTATGATTTCATGTATTTTCGACTTTTATGGACCACTAATACTATTGATTTTCAGGCGAACAAACTAATTGAACAATTTATTGTGAAAAAGATGCAACCCATATCTTTGGTAGAAGACCCATATTTTATTGAATTAATTGAAGGATTATCCTCGGGATTATCCGGTGTAAAACCAATGTCAAAACGTACCTTCCAAAATCGTTTGACAAGATGATGTCTATAAAATCCGACATGATAGTAGTTTTCGAAAAACAACCTTGGGTTTGTACTACATCAGATATCTGGAGCGCCAATAATAAATCCTACATGGGTGTAACCTGCCATTCTATTAATGAGAATTTAAATTGAAATGGCTTGCAATGTCCGATTGTCCAAACTCAAAAGATTTGTGTTAAAATATATCATATATCCATTAAATATCCAATTATAAAAAAATTTATATGAAATATAATACACTTTTATCGAGCTCTCTGTTGAACGTGCATTTAGTGCAGAAAAGTATCATCCAAAAAGTAACTAAAATGTACCTAAATATAGGTACCGGTACACAAGAAATTGTACCTAGGTATAGATATAGGTACCAGAGAAAAAAAGTACCTCGGTACAGTACCTAGAATCTGGTTGGCATAAACATTTTTTTTTTCCGTGTACGTAAATTAATAATGCCTCTTAATGAGGAACTTCTCCGATGACAAACGAGAGCGATACGGTTACGATAAGCGCGAGCACGATATGCGCGAGCATTTTGCGATACGGAGTAAGAAAGTATTGAGCCTGCGTAATCACTTTTACTATGTGTGCGCGTGGAATGCAATCGGAAAATGACCGATTAATTGGTATTACCGGGATCGGTAATCTGTTCCTCTTTGTAATCCTTCGAATCCTCCTCTAATCGTCCTTCTCATCTGAGATAAGAGTGCCTTCGAGCCATTAGTGAGCCGGTGAGGCGAGTCACCCCAATGTAAAATGAGAGAAAAGAGAACAGACGTTCAGGAATGCATAATCCTTAATAGATCCGTTTAAGAGAAATAGAGACGCGGGGAATGGCGATTTTGAATGCGTGACAGTTTCCGATAATAACATTTTTCGCGTGGGTTTCAAGCGAGGAATTGCCATTTCCCGAAGAGGAAGGTGTACTGTGGACAAGAATACGTATAAATACGTCACAGTTAACTCATATCGATAGTACTCGTCGGAATTGTCCGAGATCGCGGACGAAACTCTCGGTGAGATGGTTCTATCGAGGCGGCTGGAATTTTGAACGAGAGCAAACGACGATGTTCGTGGTTTCTCGTAGCATTCCCAAGGCGGAGGACGCGAGACGCTCGCGAGAACGAGGAGCAGGAAGAGAGAGAGAGAGAGAGAGGGGGGGGCGGGGGGAAGGAGGGTGGGAGAGAGAAAGATTGAAAGAAGGAGGGAGAGAAGGCAGGCCGATGGAATGGAATTCAGCAATCAGTTAGGCATTCGGCTCCTAGGATAGCGAGCTCCAGGCGGTATAAATCGCGGCCGTTTGCGCAGGAACATATCCGAGAGACGCCTTCCGCCTCCTCTTCGTCCTGTCGCGTCCCCTCTTCTTCTCTACCGGGTCGGACGACGCGCGGCACGTCTTCCTTCTCGTATGATCCTGCCTCGTACCTTCCTCCCCTCGTATCCTTCGAGATGACCTTTTGTTTTTTGTCGTGCTAGGAACGGTATTAGGCGTCTCGCTTGGAATGCGGCTGTCGCTGAAGAGCCCTCGTTCCTTTCGACTCCTTTCAGACGGGCGATATGTCCTAGACGCCAAACGATACTGAGAAATAGGGGTACGAGCTCTAGCATCTCTAGCTAGAGTCGTAAACAAAACGATTATGATAAAGCAGGTGTAAAATCTTACAAAAGCGCTAATCCTAAAATCCTAATACGTTTAACGTTTATTTAAGATAGGTATTCGTTAAGAAAATATTTAGGGACAAACTTTACATATGTACTTGGATATTAATTGCAGAAAGCAATCTATGGTATAAAGTTTTGAAACTTTGGAGTTATAGTGTTGATTGTAAAATAATGAAGTATGTAATATTAAATATATAAAATAGTGGAAAAAAACAAATGTGTAATTTTATTAGTTTGCAAAATGAGCATTTTTGTTCTTTTACCGTGAAATTTCCAAAAGCCAATCGAGAAGAAGAACAGCGTTGAAGATCGAATGCATCAGTATATATACGGAAGAGGTCGAAATCAGGGGAGAGTGACGATTGGGACCTAAGAACGGGCCAGAGATTTCCTGTCGGAAATCGAAGTCATTTCGCCGTTCCGGGGGAGAGAAGAAGAAAGTCCATCTCTCGAACGAAAAAAGAATGCGCTAGTCGGAGGTCGCCGGATCGCCGCGGCGGTGGCGGCGGCGGCGGCGGAGGAGTAGGAAGAAGGAGAAGAGGGAGGAGGAGGAGGAGGACGAAGATGGGGAGGACAGGCGGGTGGAAAAATAAGGCCCCTTTCCGCGGAGCGGATGAACAGGCCCGTACTCGATACCATCTGTGTGCTTCCTCGACAATAATAGTATGGACCGAGAAATATGCGCGCGAGGCGCCGTGGGTTCTCTCCGACGTTTTGAGGGCGAAGAGGAAGAGTGGCGTGGAGGGGAGGGGGAGAGAGAGATCGTGATGGCTTCGCGAAGAGGATGTGAGAGGATGCCGGGGGATGGGCGGGGGGAGGGAGAAGGAGCGGAAAGAACCCGTGTGCTCTCTCCCCCGGTACACATACTGGGGCCCCACGGATGAGGCGAGTCCCCGCGATTGGCGGAGAGTGGTGGGGCGGTGCACAACGAGCCGAGGCCCCGCTGCCCTGCCGGCTGGGCCCGCTCTTAGATGATCAGAGACACGGCTGATGGGGCCAGTAGGGGCCCCAGAAATTCCAACAAGGACGGGGCATAATGCGCGACTCAAGGTCGGTTCTACTACCGACGGCAAGGCCCCGACGGATGCGACCACGTTCAAGCAGGGTCGTACCGTGACCTCGCCGGATCTCCTCCCCGCTCTTCCCTTTTCCCTTCTCTTTCCTTGCCCTTCCATCGCGTCCCTTCTTCATGCCTCGCCCTACCTCCTCTGCCTCGTCCGTTCGTCCTCGTCCTCCGCTGATTCCTCAGCAACCCTCTCGTCCACCTTCCTCTGCTTGCTTCTGTCCCCACCAATGACAGAATCGTGCACTGGCCCTCAGGCGCCCTGCGCTTCTGGATTGCATTGCATGCGACGACATTCCGCGAGTCTGAAAAAATAGACGCCCTCGAGGGTCAGAATGACGATGATAAACATGAATTTCGACACTTTGCACAATGGAAGGAAACTTATTTGATGCTCTAATGAAGATTTTTATCTTGCTCTGATATAAGAAGCTAAACAAATATTTGCAAAATAGCTATTGTCATCATCGATTATATAATAGTTTTCTTTTACCAACTTTGAATGCAAGTTTACATACATTGTAATGCAATGAATATGTAATATAAAGTGATACTTTAATATAAAAGCGAAACATTCTTTATAATTCTCGTCGATTGGAACTCTTGAAGGAACAACATTTAAAATTTTCAATCAAAATACGAGTTATATGAAATTTTTTTGAAGGGAAAGGAGTTCTCACATTTAAACAACTGATTATTAGAGATAAGGAATATTTAATAGTTTCAGTCCCAGAATCCAATTAGCAGCGTAGGTTAACTGATTTACTCTCAATGCAAGAGCGAGGCATTGTACTGCGCCATTTAAATTTTAAACTAATCCTTTCTAAACCAGAACTTAGAGTTTGAACTGAGGTCCTGATTGCGACAATCCTGTCGGGACTGCCGAGGCCCGCCTTTTTATGCCGGGTAAGAAAGAGGCGCTTGAGGCCGCCGAGAAGTGAGAGAGATGGCATGAAAAAATATACGATGGAGGAAGTGCCTGGAATGAGAGAGGAGAAGATGACGAAGAAGAAGGAGAAGAAGAAGAAGCAGAAGAAGAAGAGAAGGAGGAAGAGGATGAAGAGGGAGTACGTGGAGCCAGTTTGTGCTTCATCCCGTTGAAGAGAGGAAAGAATCTGTGTGCGCGAGGTTGCGATAGTGGGGGTAAAAGGGGTATCAGAGGAGGGATAGGATGGATACCAAAGAGAGGGGGCAAGCAGGACTGGCCGGACGATGCAAGAAGCGAAGGAAGAGAAGGCAAAAAGAGGAAAAAAGGTGGGATCCCTTAAAAATTGAGACCCACGAAGGTGGGGATCGGAATTTCGGGCCCCGTACATCGGCCAGTCTCGAGGAGGCCTTCGCGAAGATGAGGCGAGGAGAAAAGAGGAGATAGAAGAGTACACGAGAGCGCAGGAGGGCACGAGACGGGAAGAAGTGAAGAAGCGGAGAAACGAAAGGAGGCGGAAAGAGAAAAAGAGAGACAGAGAAAGAGAAGGTGGAAGAGGAATAGAAAGAAGAGAGGAAGAAGAGGAAAAAGCGGAGGTGGAGGAGGAGGAACAGGAGGAAGAAAGGCATCGCGTAGCCACAGAGAGTGCGCACAGTCCACCGTGTACTCGGCATGGACCGTCAGTACACTCTCTGCGTACTCGTACCGGCACATCAGTACCGTAACTACGTGGACAATTACCATCATCAGCAACAACAGCAGCAACAGCAGGCGAAGAAGCAGCAACAGAGGAGTTTGCAGCCTCCGACATATCTTCAGTATCAACAACAACGTTTAATTCATCAGCGGCAGCAACAGCAGCAGCAGCAGCAGCAAGAACAGATCTATGAAAACGTCGTATCGCAATACCGCATGAGGATGTGCTATCATAATGATTACGAGAACGACGAGCAGATACAGAGGTTCTACTGGGAGCAATGTTATAAGCGTGACGATACCGACACTACAGCGTATTACTACTGCGAATATGTAAGGATTCACTTGGGACTACTCGTAAGAAATATTTGGAAGTACTCGTTGCGGTTCCGCGCAGTTAATATCGCGGATCGTTTCCTCCTTCCGAGGACGCGAGTCGTGTTTTTTAGTGCCTCTCTTTACAACGTGAAATTACGTTCTCATCTTTTAGAAGGTGCTTCGCAAAATTTCATCATCGAGGCGTCAAAGTTGTAAATATTCCTTTACTGCGAAACGTGATTATGTGCCAGCGAATGTGAGCCGTCGAGATGTTTTTTTTTAGTGAGATCGATGTATCGTGATTCATTCTTTGCATAAGAGATCGTGTGGTTTTTCCAAATATTAGGAATACAGTGATATCACATATGGGATAATCGTAAAGCTGCATAATAGGAATATTTAATTATACTTTCCATGTGAAACGTTTTATGAAACACAGCACATGATATTAGGGATTTATATTTATATGATAAATTGTAAGACAAATCTTTTCATTCTAATTATCTGTGAAATTATGCAGAACCACAGACCTCCTTCTTCAATGATTATCCAGAAGAGCCCTAGAAAGAGTTTTTTCTATGTTAAAGAAAGATTTGTCACCTTGAATTTATTTTTTTGGAGGATTCTGTTTAATCCTTCTCTCTCATTCATATTTCTTGACATATAATCTTTTTTTACATGTATAAGTTTAACGTCTGACATACTAGCGCGCGCAATTTGCACGTGATTGCTAAATAAATAATTGAAAACCGGACAGCTCGGCAACGCTGCTATTTATGGAAGTACAATCATCTAAATGCCTAAAACTTAAATAACTACCGTTTAAAAGTTACGTAACTACGATAAATTATTCCTTCAGCGTTATCATCTTCTTAACGCATCATCAATTAATTCGTCTCATACGTTACGAGAAAAGATGTTTTACCGATTATAGTGATAGATATGAAAACGATAGTATTATCTCATATTATATGATATTAATATAGATATGAGAATCAGTTGGTGACAGTTGTTCTAAAAAGGTCATCATTCTTGTGTTATAGGCGAAGAAGGAGATCTATGACGTAAAACATCAGAGGCTCTGCCTGGCTCAGGATGAGTACAATCACCTCAATAACGCCTTGTCCACCCTTGGCGCATCGCGTACAAGTTGTGAGTGTAATTTAACAGAAAGTGGATTTTGTTTTTATAATTCCGATTATCCTGATAAAAGTGGATTTTCGTCATTTAAATTAATTAGTAACTTGGATACATCGTATACGTTATATGGAGCTATCTATGAATGCTTCGTTAATTCTATCACAATCGAAAAGTGTTCCGTTTTAAAACAAGATTGTAGAACGTTGCTTAATGAATTGAGGAATTCGTTGTGATCGGTAGTCTTCGAATTTTAGATTTTATTCGACGCGGTCGAATATCCAATTTTAAATAGATCGTAACGCGAATATGTAGGCAAAAGAAGTTCTCACCATCGGAAAGTGTTGACGGGCATTTGTGGTTCGCAGTGTGTTCCAGCTCGAGTTCCTTGAGTACCAAATATGACCCTGACCTGCTTAAATCGGACGTGGCACTCGCGAGGAGCCGAGTTTCTCGACTAAAACGAGAACTCGAGCAGATTCGAGCGGAGATGAATTGCACGCAACGAGGAGTGGATACTCTCGCCAGGTATTACATATGCGAACATTAATCGGCGATGAACAATTTTTTTTATTAAACTGTTTAATTTAATCTCAGTCTTTTTGGATTTAAGATTTATTTAAGAATTACAAATCTTAACGAAAATTATTTGTATGTATTTTTTACTAAAATCTTATGCAAAATTTTGACTTACGCTTGTTTTAATAATAATTTTTTATTCAAGAAATCAAAGTTTTATCGGTATCATAAAATTATAAGACGCTCCTTTTTATTAATAACTATTGTTATATATTATATTATATCGCCAGTTTGTAGTACTTACAATACTTGAAAATAGTTCTAATTTCTGCGATCTGCTTCTGTCCGCAGTGTGGAACAAAAATTAAGCAGCCATAATGGTGGATGCTACAATATCATGGAGGCACAGGCGATCATGACGGAGCTCCGCAACATTCAGAAGTCTTTGAGCTCGGGCGAGAAGGAGAAGGCTGAGCTAATGCAATCGCTCGCGCAGTTAAAGGATGAACTGACAAGGTTGCAACTATGCGAGGGCAGTCCGGAAGCTAGCACACTCAGCTTGCCGCAGGAAAAACTCAGCACGGCCTCCCAGACCGATCTCTCGGGCGAGCTAGTACCGATCGGCACCCGGCTGGCTGAAATGGCACGTATGAGGCTGCAATACGATGAGGCGAGAAAACAGATCCAGCATATACAACAGCAGCTAGCAGATCTCGAGGAGAAGGTGACGCCGGGTCAAACCGAGAGCGATAAGGACAAACTGTTACTATTCCAAGAAAAGGAACAGTTGTTGAGGGAATTACGCAGCATTACGCCGCGCACGAGGACTCAACAAGACATGAAGAAGATCCAGTTGGAGATCCGCAGGCTCGAACAGGACCTTAATACCGCGTTGGAACTTTCGAACAAGACCATTACTGATCGCGTGCGGCTCCACGAAGAGAAGCAGCTGTTACTGCAGCAACTTAGAAACGCGCTGCGCTCGATGGCGATGTTGGAGGGCCAATTGAAGACTTTGAGCGCGAGCACGTTGTCAGTGAGCAGCAGTTCCAGTCTCGGTAGTCTTAGCACGACGAGCAGTAAGGGTTCCCTCAGTTCCGGACTCAGTTTCACGGACATTTACGGTGGTCCGCAGTGTCTGGGATCAGCCGGTTCGCAGCAGGAACGACCGGTAGACATGGTCGATCTTCACAGACGTGTCGAAAGATTGTTGCGCGGTTCCGAACAGAGCAATCTCGTCGGCACACCTTCGCCCGGCAGATCTCAGCCCAGCCTCTCCCCAAGATCAAGCCTGTCCAGTGTAAGCCCGCCGGTGTCGCCGTTGTACGAAAACGCGCCGATGGGTCCGCCGCCCGCTTATGAACAGGTGGAATTGCAAAGGAGACAGTATCAAAGAGCGGCACCTGCAGCAACGGTAACGACGACGACGACGATGGCGACAGCGATTAGCGGTGCCGTCGCGTCGCATCTGGACGGGAATCAGCTAGAGGACCGTTTGTCGGAGTTCAGGTTCAGTCAGCAGCAAGGAGTAATATCGCAACAAGAGCAATCGTGCTCCGTCAACTCGCAGGATCGTCTGAAACTCGTGGTTGGTCCCCATCCACCCGTCGAGCTGCAATCGAGTAATATGTCCCAGGGCAGCGGCCTGGGCAGGCCCAGTGCGAGTGGCCCGCAGCTACAACTGCAGCAGGCACCGTCCCTTCCGCAAGAGCCGCCTCCCTTGTCGCCGATCAGCGAGACCCCACCGCCTACCGGGATCAGGTCGAGGGCCAGCAGTTCCGGCACCAACACTAGATCCGTCTCCGCCGCGGTCTCTGATGAGAGCGTCGCAGGCGACTCGGGTGTCTTCGAGGCGTGCAATCGGAAAAGATTATCCGGGCCCATTTCCGATGTGGACCCATTAGCTTCCGGCGAAATGAGCCTGGAAACGGCGCAGGTGCAGATTAAACTGAGGTATGTTTTGTTTTTATCTTATTTATGGACTATATTGTAAGAATATCAAACAAATGAAGATATGCATAAGAATATATTATAGAAATATATTGTTTCTAAGAAAGATTATTATTATAACAAATCGTACACAAATTATTCTTATAACATATTTTTTAATTTTCTATATGATATAATTTTTTATAAATAATGTTTAAACATCGTTCCTTATATTTATTTATTTGACTACGAAAAATTATTATATACAAGTTTATTTACTTTTCGCAAATATAATGTTTTGCGGAAGTTTGCTTGCGTTCTTGCGATGATTCGAATCTTGAAACAATTGAATTGAATGTTGCCTTTTTTTTAGGTATTCGGTGAGCGACGGATTACTTCACGTTGGCATCGAACGCGCGAGAAATCTGGCTGCGCTTTTCATACCCGATAACGCGCAAGTGTGAGTACCTACATGACGCTTTTCTAATTACTTTCAAACAATATATTCTAAGGCAGGGGTTCTCAAACTTTATTTTTCGCATACCACTCAAATATCTACACAAACAGTCACGTACCACCATAAATTAAGATGAATACTGCAGTACACTGCAGCATGCGTATGCTACACTTAAGCAATGTTAGAACATGCAAAGAAGACATACTATGGACTCAATTAATTTATTGCACACAAAAAGTATTACAAAAAATATTCGAAGAATTACATAGACTCTATCCCAGTAAGAAATAAGAAGTCGAAATAATATCGAAATGTTCTTATTTCTCACTGGGATGTAGCTTGCGTACCACCTGGGCTGCGTTTGGAAACATCACTCGAGGTCTCTCAGGTATCATCTTATTCTTGTTTAACATTCGGTGAACAACAAGGATAAAATGCTACATAAGGGCACTCGGGTGATGTTTTCGAACGCAGCCCTGGAAGGCTTCCGCGTACCACCAGTGGTACGCGTACCATAGTTTGAGAAATCCTGTTCTAAGGCAATATTTCACCCGGTTCGTCCCAGTACTCCGACCGTTGCACCCAACTCCGAAATACACAGGACAAATATTTATATCCGCGATTAGTTAGCATCGCGAGATTCAATGTATATAGCCGCCGCTGATAGCTCGAACTATCCGTGAACGGATATCTCGTTTTTAAAAATAACTTGGCCGATTGAATAACTTCGTTGCGTAATGTTAGATCAACCTGCCGGCGAGTTACGCAAAGTGCACTCGACTTTTGTCTATTCGCCGTTCGCAATCGGCGGATCTTAATGACCCGAGTTGGCCGGCCGATCGATCACTTCAAGCCCCCCCACCGACGTATCTGAAATTGGAATGTAATTATGAAATCCTTGTCGCGCACTCGTGTCTGGATCATTGACCAGCCGCGCGCCGCGCGTCGCGCTCACCTTCGTTACGTAAGAGCCGGCTATTATCAGCGATACCGCGTCTCGCAATTAGCTTTACAGCCACTCAGGAATTTATTCCCGCGGCCATTGTGCCCCGGCCACCGGCCATAAATTCGCGAAACGGCACGACGCTTCGACGGTCGGGGAAGGGAGACAGATTAATGTATATAGTTACGCGAGAGCGTTTGATTAATGATCTATCTTTCACGCGGCGGCGAACCCACGTTTTCCAATCCCGCCGATGAATGGAGAGAGAGGGAAGGAGACGGAGAAGGAGAGACAGAGAGAGGAGAGACCGATCCTTCTCTCGAATTCTATTTGCTTTCGTCTGAATATCCTTTTAGAGAATAATTGATAGCTCGCGAGCGAATCCGCGACCTGAAGGTACAACTACGCGTTGAAAACGTGTACCTTTTACCCACGAAACTAACGTTTTTCTCTCGCTTCGCATTTCAGGTACATCAAAGCCGCCCTGCTGCCGATGCAACCGCCCGTCAACCACACGTGTTGCACGAAATCCGTCGTGGACTTGCGAAAGCCGACCTTCGGCGAGACGTTCCCGATCGCCGTCCCGCTCAACAAATTGTACACGAAGACGCTGCAAGTGACACTATGGTGTACCGAGGCCGAGAAATGTTTGGTACGTGTATAACTTTTCTCAAAACTTATTTTATTCTGAATTGTAAGGAGGTCCAGGTTCAAATCCTGGCTGAGGTAATATTTTTCGCAACAAATTCTTTACACTAAATTTATTTTCCATTCACTTTAGAAAGACCAAAACCCATGGTCGAAAAACGTCGTGAATCACGATATATTAATTTAAATTAAATTGGCCAGTTGTGTCGATACAAATCTCTTTTATAGCTTATTTTATTCGTTTAACAAATTCTCGCTTTACTTCGAAATTATTCCACAATGTCTAATCGGTGCATTATGATAGAAGACTCGAGACGCGCTTGGATAGTCAGTACTCAATTTTTTATTGGCAAAAATGATCAAATTTTACGTCCTTTCGGATGATAAAAAACAGGTGGTTGTACGCTAAATCGAGAACAAAGTATTAGCAGTCATCCTGGACGGTCCCGGTCGGTTTGATTACAGGGTTCTGCGCAAGTCTCGCTGGCAGACTTCAGTCCAGAATCTCCTAGCGTGAAATGGTACAATATACTCTCCTTCCGCTTCATGCAACCGTCCGACAGTCCCGGTACCAGTACCAACAGCGGCGCCTCTACGAGCGTTAGATTAACAAAGCACGACAAGCAAGAGTCAGATATTTCGGTATATAGGAGCGTGCAAAATACGAAAGAAGAGAGTAGCGACGAGAGCACGATAATCAGTTCCCAAACGTCTACGTTGACGAGGAATCAAGGCTGCGACGAGCTGCAGACAGCCGTAACGCTGAGGCTGGAGGAGCTGAATTGTCTGCGTAGTCCGGAAGAGGAGGATGAGGACGATGGTAGTGAAAGCGGGAGCGAGGACAGCGACGAGGAAGGTATCATCGTGGAGTTTACGATGGAGGATAACATTCTAGAGGATGTTTTGGAACACGAGGTAAGCGACGTTGCTACATAAGCGATATTTATTTATCGCTTCGATTCAAATGAATTTATTACGAGGTGTACATGGTGGACACCGATGTGATTAAAAGCATAACCATTGATTTAACAGGCATTTTTCTACCACTGTTTTGATTAGTATAATTTTCTGTCAAATTTTCGTTAAATTTTAAATTGTTTACTGTCGAAGCTATAGCTATTTTTATTGAGGAAAAATCGACTCCAAATTTATAACGATTTTCCATTTATAACGTAACAGGAAGATGAAGAGTTGAACGAGGAAACGAGGCAAACGCAGGACAAGGAAACAAACACTGAATGCGTGTTTATTCCGGAACAGGGCAAGCAAAGGAAACTCTCCGCGGCTGGCATCGCACCCGGCGCTATTCACGACGACAAAAACTCTATTGTGATCAAGAGGAGTCAAACGTTCTCGCCGAGCGCGGCCGTCAGCAGAAATCATTACATCTGTCGGGTGAGTTTCAAGCAAATTTTCTTCATTGATATCTTTGTTCTTTCCGTATAGAATTCTGTATAGAATAAGAAAGTTTGCAAAATACAAGAACTTTAACTCTCGAGCCTTTTAGATACGAGAATTTAAAATTTCGATCAATCATCAGCTTAAAGATCGCAGAACTTTTGTTATTCGCTTTTAGTGAGTTTGTTCATTATCGTGCCTTTAGATGCAAATTTCGGCATTGCGAAGTCTTTTTTTATTATTGATTATTTATTTCTTTTTTGCATCCTGTTTTGCGCAGCTTAATCGCAGCGACAGCGACAGCAGTATGCCGCTTTATCGCAGAGGCGGACCTTTTCAACGAAACTCAGTGGAGAGACGTTCTCTGCGATGGCGTCGACCGTCCTCCGCCCTCAGTTACAAAACCACGAAGAAGTCGTCCCATTTGCCGCCGACAGCGAGGACGTCGTTGGATCTCGAATTAGATCTCCAGGCGCAGCACGCTAGACTGAATAATCTCCAAGATGAGCTTAGTAGGTTACGGGAATTGAAGCAACGGCTGGAACAAGCGCGCGAGAGAGGTGATACCGACCTAGCAACATGGCTGCTGGAAGACCAGAAATTTCAAAGCCTTATAGCGCAGGCCGAAAGTGGCAGGAACGGCAAGAGCCTCGAGGATAAGAAGGTGGAGAAGATGCTCAAGAAAACTTCAAAAGAGATCTACAAGTTGAGGAAAACGAAGGCTGGGAAGGGAAAGCCCGACATAATCTCCTTCAAGTAAGTGATAAGTTTCGCTTCATTCCGAAATTATTCTCTATTACTATCTTTAATTAATGATATTCTAATAAAAGATTCAATGAATGCTTAGAATTGATACTCTATTCTCCATTGGCGAAAATAATAAAACGTTTATGTCTTAGATAAGATAATACTAAGTAGCCTTACTATTGTTCGATCTCCTCGTTTCGTCTGAATGTTACTCGATATTTTTTCACACACAGTTTCTTTGTTATTCGGATATAATATTCGAATATTTATAATCTTATAATACTACTCAAGATAATACTGAAGTAATCGAGTGATATCCAAAATAACTGAATACTTGGATATTAACAGTATTAATAAAAAATCACGTCTTCAAGTAAATTGAACCGCGAAAAAAATTTGTAATTTTCCGATAATTTCGAAAATTTGATAAAGATTAATAAAAAAAAAGATTAGAGGAAAAAAAAATTCTTTTTCATAAAGATCATTTGATAAACGAACAACATCATCTTTTTCAGAGAAAAGATGGCCTTCTTTACGCGAGTGAATCTGAACGTTCCTGTTCTGCCACCTGAAGATCTCGGGACCGACGGCACGTGTTCTGCGGTATCTCACACGCACAGAAAGTACGCGTCGGAGCCTGTCACCAGCGCTCATAGTTTTACGAATTCCTCGACAACGCGGCCGAACAACGTTTCCGGTGGAAGTGCACTGCCCACTACGAAGAGCGGCGGTATCGCGGATCGGAATGTCGTCGCCACGATTGCCAACGAAGACGAGATTGCGTTGTCCAACGCCGACAGCAAGTCCGTAAACGCTAAAGGTCGACCGGCGGCGGAGACGGGCGTGCGAACTGCAGAGAATGGCGAGAGAGAGGCTCCACCGAAGTCTGCCGAGAAGAATGGCAACGGGGAGCCGAAGAGATACGAATACGTCGTCGATAGGGTCCTCGGAGTGGAAGTGTGAAGGCCGAAAAATCGCGCGCGTTCCAAGCTGCCGCGCGACGGAGCTGCAATTCCACATAGATTTGTTCTCGCCTCTTCGAATTTGAACTAGCGGCAGGACGGTGAAGGACGAAGGAGAGAAAGAGAGATAGTGGTCGCGTAAACCGCTGACTCTGAATCCCAGGTGCCATGCGCGGATTGTAAGACGCGCGCATCGAAGAGCTCGAAAGGATAGAAGATGCGTCAAAGATGGATTGTCGTCGACAAATTGCGTGCTGCGAAGCTGCTGCAGCCGATGTGACCAGTGATCGCGGTGCATGTGCCAATGCTGGGTGTCAGGAGCAACCCCTCGACGGACGCAGCAGCGAGAATTACGCGCGAACGCGAGCGCGATTGTGTACATAAACGTAAATTATTTAAACGATACTCCCCACGGTAGGCTATTTAATTGTTTAACCCGACTCGCCCGAGTCCGCGTCGCGAGATTGCGGCCGCGACACCCTCGCATGTCGCGTCGTTCGTTCCCTCTGTGCGTTGGAGCACATGACCCACCGAGCAGCTGGTCTGCGACTCGAAAGTCTAATGAGAAAAGGCTGCGCCCAGGTTGGCTAGCGAATTCCGCTTCGACCCTGGTGTCGCCGTTTTACAACGCGTTTCAGTTTCCTGGTTCCGAGTTCCCGGGTCGCGAATGAATCCAGCGAAAACGAATGTCCAAGTGTCCTTCACGCGTATCGATTCTGTGGCAACGTGATTCATAATTTTCAAATCTAACAAAGCCAAATCCTTTGCTTTGCCTTTGGACTTGGCTGCTTTTTTTTTAATTTTAACATTTTATCAAACGAAATACTCGCGCAAATTCGGCTCGCTAATTTTCCATGGCAAATCAAGTCAGCTGCAACTTCATTTTTATTCCTTTAGTTTTAGCTGTGGAATTTTACAAATTGTTCGTTTTGGGAAAGTTATAGAAACAGACTGCCTTGTCCCAATCGTATTCGGACGAACGTAAGCGTTCGTTGACCATCGTCCGAGACCTCGAGTTGCGGTGCTTGAGGCCGTAGGTGCCAGAGTATCGAATGAGCACAATCCCATCAAAAATGAAGGTGAGGAGGCTAAACTGAATAATTACCTAAAGTATTTCCTCGCCCCTGTCTATCGCGAAGGAATTTATTCAATAGCATATTCTACTTATGTGCCACGATAGGTTGTGTAACCAAACGGGCTCAATAAAAGAGGTACGTGATAGTGAGTGTTTGGGTTCTTTACGTTGAATAATATCTCGACGAACGGAAACATGGTATCTTTTCAGTGTGAAATACTTATCGACGTCAAAATGAATCTTATAACGGCCGATTGTACCGTTCATCTTTTCCACCAGATCGCTACAATGATCCTCCGCATTTGTATTATTCTAATTCAAAAAGATCCATTTGTCGCCCCCAACAGTTTGCACAAAATTAATTTCTAATCCGGCAATTCTTATTCCTTTAGAATCCGCAATATATGTGGAAATGCGCAATTAAGGGAACTCCATTCTAAAGGAATCCTAACGGAATAAGAATTTCCGGATTAGAAATTAATTTGTGCAAACTGATGAGCGACAAATGGATCTTTATGAATAAGAATAATACAAATGATTGGTTGATGAGAGACACATTTGGGCGGACGGGGTGATCAACAGGAGGTCGTGGTGTCGTTTACGACGATTGGATGTAAAACGACATTAACCCAAGTTTATTGTCAGTCGATTACTCTTGACAGAACACTAGAGCAGTCGTCCACCTGGTTTCCATGGTGACTGTCTTGGCAAAGGTACTCTCAGTGGTTTGCCACTGCTTTTCGACAGGTGGTGATCAATTAAAAATTTGATATGTTCTGGGTGGATTTGAATCTGGATCTTTGGCACAGAAAGCCGATGCGCAACTCTTACGCCACGATCACCACTTTAAAATAACATCATAATCTCGTGATCTCCGTCTGTCTCGAACTGCGCAAACACTCCAACATATCGCGCAACAACGTGCCTTATTGTTGAATTTAGTCGCGCGGGAAAAGCGCCGCGAGTATATACAGGGTATCCGATACAAAATATCGTGATACAATTGACGAGGAGGTAATTCTTCTCTCTTCTGCAATAAACAAGTGAAAAATAATCTTTTCTTAGATTGCATAGCTTTTTTATGTAATATAATATTTACCCGTATTGATACTGGCGTGAGATGATTAAACTATACAGTTGTTTGTATTGTAATAAACCTCGGTGATTGTATCATGATCTGCCGGATTATCTGCACTCTCTAATCGTTACGTCGCTCATGTTATCACATCGGTGATACATATAAGCGTTCAGACAGAAACGCGACAACCGAAAATACTCATTTCCGCGAATAAGACAATGTTGTGACGATTCGAATTAATCACAACTGCTTTTTAACGTCCAAGATAAGTATCTACATATCTGATACAAGATAACCCAGTGAGAAATAAGAATATTTCGATATCAAATAAGAGTCGAAATGATATCGAAATGTACATTTTGATATTATTTCGACTCTTATTTGATATCAAAATGTACATTTCGATATTATTTCGACTTCTTATTTCTCACTGGGAAGTACTTACATATTTGGTGCTAATAAAGTTTGTATAGGAAATTATCTTTCTGAGGATCAATTGCATTCGTAGCCTTGATTTAGCAGATTTGATAACGTCAATTTTTTATAATAATTTGAATAAAAAAAAGTTTAGTTCATCGTGATTATGGCTAAATGGTTGAACGAATGCAAATGATCCTGAGAAGTATTTCAAAATGTGCAAATTGTTTTATTGTGAACAAAACGTTCGTCGATTGCGGTAGTATGATAAAAATATCGCGGAAAAGAGGAATTTCTATACGTCGCCTTTAATACGAGAATGACCGTCTTTTTGATGGGCGAGACTTTTTTTATCTTAAAATTTTTAAGAATTCCTTAAAAATTGTAAGATAACTAAGACTTCGACAAAAATTTTCAATGCGCAGTGTAGATGAAAGAAAACCTTTTGCCGTCATCCGACATACTTTTATATATATATAAAATAACTTAAAATTTAAAAAGAAATTTTAAAAATTCTTTTCTTGTTGTTGCATCCAAAGCAAACTCGACCGTTAGTGTTAATATGGGAAATAAAAAGATCCTGGTTCTTGATTCAAATCGTTGATAGCTTGACGAGAGATATCTCCAAGATAAAGGATGCCATATTACGTGTATATCAAGGAGTCCAAGATGTAGATAGGAAAGAGAAAGAGTTAGGGAAGAGGAGGGTGATAACGAAAGAAAAAAAGCGGGAAAATATTTGTACATATTTTTGTATATACGCATCTTAACGATTATATCTACGTGTTTATAAATACAAATATATATATGTATATATATACACATATATACATATATATATATAAATCTATAGGTATGTATTTATTTATATATATATATACTTTATATATATATAAATATATACGGGAGTTTGCAACATAGTGATAAACTCACTTCGCATTATTTAAAAATGTATTTTTATCGATGGAACGTACGTTCGATTTTATAGAGCGTCTCGTAAACCTACAAAATCATAGAGCAATTACGAAACAACGAAATATATAATTGCCTTACACTCAAACGCTGAATTTACTACGCTCATGTATTTAAAATTAAAGTTATATATTATTATATATATATTATTTACTACCGCATAGCGCCTTATTGTATCAAAGTAATTATAATGATAATATCAATAACGATGACGTTAATGATATCGCTAAGGAATGCTAAATAGACGATAAACGTAATTTCATAAAAGAGGACATATATACACACACATGCAGTTTGCACACATATACACATTATTACATGAGACACAATTACAGACTCGCAGGAAGAACCACAATCACAGTTTGATTTGTAAGTAACGGTTCGTATGGTAATGATTAAAAGGACAAAATACAGTATACTCTTGCCACGTTCGTTTGTGAAATACCATTCAATTTACCTTTCCTTTCTCTAGTCCCCGCAATCTTATCTTCACTATATCCTAAACATATTTAAATAAATATAGATATTTATTTTATTAAGTGCCTAGAAGAGTTTTTAACATATTAGATGAAATTTAACATGGGAAAATTATTTCAAGAATGGATTCTTTGAATCTTGAATTAAATCTTTTTCTCCAATAGTTTCTGAATCATAAATGTATGTTTGAAGCCTGATATTATTTCATATTTTACTTCTAGGATTGCACACATCTTCCTTTGAAAGTTTATTGCTGATCGGAATATAAAATATATTTCTTTTATAGACAGACAAATAAAGCTGTCAGATGTGTATTAAATAAGATTACATAGTTTTCTAAGGCAGCAAATTGTGAATCGCGATCTCGAGCGATTGCGTAAGTTACTGAGAGTCGCAAATTTTTTTAAAGACATTCTGGTATTTGACGACTTTTTTTCTAATTAACTGGAGTCGATTTCCGCGTGGTTTAAAACAGGAGAATTGAGTGAGATTTATAGAGTGGCTACCTCTGCTATTTTCTCCTAAATATGCTGTTTAGCGAAAAGTAATGTTTTCAACGTAGTATCCCAAGGAGAACAGAAAAGTCAAAATAATGTCAATTTGACATTATATTGACCAAATTAGGTCATGATTGAAATCTCGATTTAAAAATCAAGAAGACAATAAATAGGAGTCAATATAAAGTCATTTTTAAGTCATCTGAGATCGAGATTTCAATCCTGACCAAAAAATGACATAAGTTTGGTCAATATGATGTCAAATTGACATTATTTTGACGTTTCTGTTCTCCTTGGGATACACATTGGTATAGAAAGCTTCGGTCATTCAGAAGAAGTTTGGTATGGCTCTGTTACTTCTAAAATTTTGTTTCTATTTTATGTAGCAGTAAATGTGTCATAAAAATTGTTAACTGATTGGTGGGTAGAGAGCCATTTGATATTATCTCTTTTTCTTCGCTGTAATAATAATACAAATGCAAAAAAGTTAACGTTACACGGTGTTCCCATTCAAGTATAATAAACGTACAGCAGACTCCATCTTATTCGGTCTCGCTTTAATCTCGTTTTAATCGATCTCCGCTTTAAAAAGCCTTTAACCGACCCTATTTTCGTCGAAAATTTACAACGAATCTGACGCTGCAATAAGAAATTATTTCATATGCTACGCTCGGACAATGTCGCTATAACTTCTCTCGCTTTAAAATAAACAAATAAATTTTTTATGCGCATAAACATTTATATGTATAACATATATGCTTTTTTATTTAGTTTACAATCCTATAAGGGCCAATTTCACCAACCACGGTTAACTTATCCGGCCGGTTATTCCATTGGAATTGACCAATCGCATTTGTTAATTTTGCTTAACGACAAATGCGATTGGTCAATTCCAATGGAATAACCGGCCGAATAAGTTAACCGTGGTTGGTGAAAATGACCCTAAGGCCCAGTTCCACAATCCCCAATTAACTTAACCGGCCGGTTATTCCATTGGAATTGACCAATCGCATTTGTTAATTTTGCTTAATGACAAATGCGATTGGTCAATTCCAATGGAATAACCGGCCGGTTAAGTTAACTGAAGATTGCAGTGGAACTGGGCCTAATGTCCATTTCTACCAATGTAGATTAACTTTAATCTCGGTTTAACTTACTCTTTATCTCTTTCTAGTTCTAAGAATTAGAAAAAGATAAAGAGTAAGTTAAACTGAGATTAAAGTTAATCTGCATTGGTAGAAATGGACATTAATGTCTATTTCGACCAATGTAGATTAACTTTAATCTCGGCTTAACTTAATCTGTATCTTTTTCTAATCCTTAGAACTAGAAAAAGATAAAGAGTAAGTTAAACCGAGATTAAAGTTAATCTACAATGGTAGAAATGGACATAAATGGGGTAAATTCGGATTAACCGGGCATTTGTTTATCCGGCATGGGATTCTTCCTGTCCCACAGAGGCCGGTTAACAGGAAATCTACCGTATAACATTTTTGCAACCGTCGGTCACGTAGAATTCCAATCGATATTTGTCGAATACTTGCTACCTTATCGACTTTCCTCGCAGAACTGTCGCCAGAGGCCACCGCCATCGCTGGAATCGTGTGCGCGCGCGCGCTCTGACGTCGCCAGCGGCGTATTAAATTTAAATTGTACGCACGAAATTGCCTGTGACCGTTAGAAGTTCAGTGATGTTCGGTGCAGTTCGGACATTCGGTGATGACACGAAGAGATGTAAACTTCGGCGTGGGCGAGCTTCGCCGTCATGATTAGCGCGTGCGAGTGTAGGCACGCGATTCGGAGGCATTAGTGGGACAAGGAGTAGAACCAAGATAACGTTCGTTCGTACGTCCTGGCGCTCACGAAGGTCGGGATTCCGTGGAAGTGCGAGGGACGATTTTTTCTGGGTGTAAACATCCCTTCCCGTATCCGAAAGATTTACGTCTCTTCGGAATCGGGCTCGATCTGTCTATCGCGACGCGCGGATGAAGGAGAATGTCGTGAAACTCTGATCTCGAGAACGCTTTTTCCGGGATCTTATTCGAGGTAAATGCCAACGCATTGTTAAAGAGGCTTATTTAAACAAGGCTGCGGGTAATCATGGAGTTGGGAAGCAATGAGAGATCGCGGTACGAGCGGTACAAGAAGGCATCGGAGGTCTGCGAAAAGCCCCGCGGTAAACCCAAGTATTTCTGCGATCCAGACGAGAAGCAGAAGCTGGATGCGAGTGTCAAACAAAGGGACAAGTTAGCGCAGGAATTAGTGGCTGTGAGGTCAGATTTAGCTGGCATTAGGAGAAGTTTGGGTTTGTGTCTATACATTTTATTTAGTTAATAGAGTTATATATATATATTTTTTAAAAATAGATTTTTACTCCCTTTTATACGTTTTTCTATATTATACTTATTTTATGTATTTTTGTAGCTGAAGCTGCGGAAGCTGAAGCTCAGTCGGCATCAGGAGGGTCTCCGTACTTCGAATATAAATTCCCTAAGCATCTGCAATCAGACAAGTTCTCGAAGGAGAAGATGGAGCTGGAGACAAAGTTGGATGAGAAAAAGAAAGAGGTTCAGGAGAAGCAGAAGAGGATACTTGAACTGCAGGACAAGGTCAGGGGTTTCTCTCAAATGGAATCTCAGGTAGAGGAGAAAACACGGAAATTGGAAGCTTCCAATAAGGAGAGGGATATACTTGAGAAAGAACTGATAGCTGCAAGGTCACAATTGGCAGGCGTTAAGAGAACATTAGGTATATAATTTAGTAATGATTATAGCATAATCAATTTATTGTCAAATTGATGTAAACATTCGTGGAAGAAAGTTTATGTAGCCCACAATTGTTTTAATTAATACAAGACACATTTATTACCCGACAAAAGCTTAACATGTTTTTTGGGACAGAACTGGAGCGGCAAGAGAGGAGAGATTTAGAAACTCGAGCGCTTGGATTAATAAGAGATGCTAAGCGCAAGTGGGAGAATGCGGAGAAAGACAAAATTGCACAATTAAATAAGCATATCGAGGGGCAAACCACAAAAATTACAGAATTATGCACAAGTAATAATGAAATGAGTTCGCGTCTGCAGAGAACGGAGTGCGAACTGCAAACTGCGAATGCAGAATTAGATAAATTGCGTGTGTTTCAAGTGAGTAACGTAATTGTACATAGTAAATAATATAATGATGTGAGTTAATGCAACATAATATAATTTTATTAAATAATGAAAGTAATTATCCATTAAATAATGTTGCTAACTCCATGACAAAGATGAACTGTAAATGAAAGTAAAATGTAAATGTAAATTGAAACTATCAATAGTATTAATCCTCTGTTAATATCTACATGTTTAGACGCAATATAAGGAATCTTTGGCGAAGACACGTGAGTTAAGCAGGCAAAGTGTTCAAGGCGTAGAAATTAAGTTAGAAGAGATAGCCACTCGCACTCACAATCAACTGGCTGATTTGCGAGCGAAATTAGACTTTGAAACAGCAAAGAACACAGATCTCGAGACTAGATTACGAAACGAGCAAGATTCGAACCACTGTCGCGAGTCAAGACTAAATGTTGCTTTAGAACTTGCTCAGAACGAATTAAGAGATTGTCAGGAACAATTACGTTCTATACAAGCCACGTTACCGGCAAGAGATACCGAGATCGAAGCTTTACGTAAACAACTGCAAGAAAGAGCGAGACAAATAGATGATCTGAAAATATCAGAACAATTGCTCACAACTATGCAAGAGCAATTAGAAAGGATGAATCTTGAAAATGAGCAATTAAAACAGCAATTGCAAGTAGGTATCTGAATACAAAAGGTCAGTATGATAAGATCATTGTTAAAACTAAATAATTGCTTTTTATAGGCTACCACGTCTGATCTAAACGAAACCATGATGAATTTGGAGCAAAGCGAGGCGCTTGCTGTAAATTTGGAACAAGCGGCGCAGGATAAAGCCACATTGCAAAAGAGATTACAGGATTCTTTGGAAAAGGAAGGTAAACAACATTTATAAGCAAAATCATCGATCATTTTTTTATATTATTCTGTTAATTATTATTTATTTGCAGAGGAACAATTGCGTAAAGTTTGCAATTTAGAGGAATTGTTGAAACGTTTGGAATATAGTGTTACGAAATTGGAAGCAGAGAATGCTACTCTCAAACAATTGGATGAGGTACCAGCTGCAACTCGCGCAGCAATTATCGAAGCAACTGATACAAAGGTATTTCATGGACAAGAAGAAGTAGAAAAACTGAAGCAGCAACTTCAAACGTTAAGAGAAGAAATAACAGTTGAAAAGCAAACGGCGAAACAAGCTCAATTGGCTCTATGGAAGAAAGAAAAAGAGTTATCAGATGCTAACTTAGATAAACGTATAGCTGTGAGGGAAGCTAAGCGAGCCGAGGATAAAGTAAAAACGCTACAAGAAGAGAAGCAAAAGTTACATGAGAAATTAAGTGGTAAAGCAAAAGAGGAAGAAGAAAATTCTAAGAAACTATTGAAAGAATTAAATATTGCGAGGACATCATTAAATGATATTACAAAAGAGGCATCTAGGAATAAAATGCAGGCAGACTCAGCACAAAGGGTATATGTTATTATGTATATTTATTAAAAATTTTGTTAACTTTGAAATTTTTATAAAAAAATATTTTTTATAATTACATGTTTTTCTTATTTATTCCTAACTTATTTCTCAAATTTTTCAGGCTTTGACCCAAGCTAATCATCAGATCGAGGAACTGCAATCTTCTAGTGCATCGCTACGTAGAGAATTGGATGCGGCTCGTAAGCAAATGCGATCGAATCAAGAGCGTGTTGATACTTTGAATGCCGAGAACAGGCATTTGACCCAAACAGTCGCTAGATATAATGAAGAAAAGACTGAACTCGAATCTAAAATCGCGAAATTAGAGCAGGATATCAAAGGCTACGAATTAAATATTGAACTACTAAAGGAGACATGTACAGTCTTAGAGGAACAGTTGACAGATTACGAGAGATTAACAAGTGACCATGAAACGCGCGAGAATATGCTAGTTCAGGATAAAATGAAACTGCAGAAAGACTTGGAAGCTGCCGAGACAAAAGTGCGTGAAGCGCACATTGCGCAGAACGAGGAAAAAACACGAAGAATAGTTGCTGAACGTAATGTCGAACAATTGGAATCCGAGACGAGTGACATAGAAAGCGAGAGAAATAGTCTTATTGTACAAAGGGATCAGTATAAGAAACTTATTAAGGAACTTACTATGCAAGTAGAAGAGTTGACTACGAGGTGCGGCGAAATGGAGTGCGATCTCTCAGAAATGGGTCGCGCTTTAGAAGCCGCTAAAGGAGAGTCGAGGATTGTGAAAGAAGAAAGCAGCGAATATTTGACGAGAGTGCACGAATTAAAAGAGGCGAATTTCGGGCTTATGGCTGATCTGCAGAATAGCATAGATCAGGGTCAGGAACTGAGATCAAGAATAGCAGAATTAGAAAACGTCTTAGAAGAGATGAGACAATTCTATCAGGAAAGAGAGGTGAAGGCTGAAAGTACTCGACAGCAACAAACTAAACTAATTGATTACTTGCAATTGAAATTGGAGGAATGTAGTAAGAAGAAGAAGACTATGTGCGATAAGATACTTGGTACGAAGCAGAAGGAGAACATGCCGCCTGTGGGCACGGGCATGCCCGTGGGATATCGCGAGTTGGAGAATCAGCTCGCCAAAGAACGCGCGAAAGTAAAGACATTGACAGATCAACTGTTAATTCAGAAAGCCAGAACTGCCTCCGCGTCTGCATCCGCACCTACGTCCCCGACGACGCTGGAACGCGAAGGCAAGAAGAATGTCACAGAGACTAGTAGCTCGTTACTTAGGCAGTTATCTCCACAGAGGATAGGACACAACATTCCGCATAGATTCAATGTCGGATTGCCTATGCGCGCCGGAAAGTGCGCGGCGTGTCCAGAAGCTATACAGTTTGGAAGGCGTGCTGCGACCTGCAGCGAGTGTCAAATCATGACGCATTTGGAATGCGCGGTGTCTGTACCTGCTAATTGTGGTTTACCGAGTGGTTTCCCTAAGTATTGTCATAAATCTTATAGAGACAGCGATGAGAGCTTATCATCGATCGGAGATAGTGTCCAAACTTTGGCGATAGATCAACCGGACAAACCAGATGCGGTAAGAAATCAGTTTTTGGTTTTGTTCCTAGTTTTATTATTTTCGTGACAATTTGTGCATTCATATACATCTTGTGCAGGATCTACAAAGTGCTCCTTGTAAAGATCTACAAAGTGCTCTTTGTAAAGATCTACAAAATGCTCCTTGTAAAGAGAATGAAGTTTCTATGGAGGGATGGGTAAAAGTTCCTGGTAGATCAAAATCCTGCTGGGAAAGAAAGTATTTGAAGTTGGAAGGACCGTGTCTGTGCGTCTATGAGCATCAGCCATGTGCGGGGATGGCACCAATTGGTCGTTTAAATCTAATAGAGAACAATGGCTTTAATGTTTCCGAGGTCGTACAGCATCCTGACGTATTGGGAACGGCAAAATCCGACATCCCATTTATTTTTAGAATAGAATCGAATTCTGCGACAACTTGTTGGCCCTCATCTAGGTTGGATGTCATGGCACTGAGTCAGGCCGATAAGAGGAACTGGCTTAAAACTTTAAAAACTGTTACTGTTCAAACTCAAAACTCGTACCCTATATCCAAATATAAAAAGTATCAAACTGTACTTAGATTAGAAAAACATCAGGTAAGTCAGACTGATAAGTTGTGCATTATATCCATTTTACGAAATCTAACACAAAAGACGAGACTAGCTGAAAAATTTTTCATTTAATAAAATAAACTTTATTATAATTCTTTCCTTTTTGGTATTTTCTTTTTTATATAGAGTTTTGCGTAAGTGTATCACGTTTTTTTATTTTATACTAATGTTACTCCGTTTGTTTCTAGTTGGATTTGAACTGTGTTGTGGATCTGGGCGCGGAAAATGTGCTTTTGCTGGGTGCGAAAGAAGGCCTGTTTTCATATTGCGCTTCCAAATCTCAGACGCTCACTACAATACGCGGTGTCAAGCAGATACACCAGCTTTCTTTACATCCCCACCTGGATCTGGCTTTAATGATAGCCGGTGAATACAGGGAATTAGTATACTGCAACTTGAGGCTATTAAAGAATAATGCGTTGGCCGCCGATTGTTCTAGACCGGCAATCAGTACAAAGAGCGTATTATCTGTATCTGATAGTTGCCATCTTTATCAATTGCAAGGCGAAATACTATGCGCCGCAACTACATCTCATGTGATGTATGTAACTTTTAATCCATTTATAAACATAATGAACAGTTCTAGACATTATTTTATATATTAATGCAGATTATTAAAATGGAGAGTTGGAGAAGATTCCGGGGAATTCGTCGGACTTCGTGAACTTGATACGCAAGAGCCTTGCAGTTGTGCTATATTTACTACGAATCTCCTTATTGTAGGTTGTCACAAATTTTTACAGATCGATTTGCAAACTTACGTCGTAAACGGTAAGAACATGCTTATACACAAATAAAATTATATGTTACACACGATTTTTAAGTCTCATAATTTCTCATAATTTCGAGACGAATAGTAAAAATGTGTAATAATTTTTATCTTAACAAGAAATATAATTTGAAAAAAATGATACGTAGAATAACTGACGCATTATTTGCAGAATTCCCAGACGAAGACAATAGCTCAATTAAAGCGGCATTGTCGGGTGCAGCTAAACTTGGCATATTTCCTGTATGTGTTTTAAATATCTCTAATACATATGGCACGGCGGAGCTTTTACTGTGTTACAACGAATTTGGTGTATTTGTGGACGAAAATGGTAGAAGGACTCGTGCTGTTGATCCAGTATGGAATCATTTACCGTTCGCTTTTGGTAGATATTATTTTAATTACATTAATGTGACATATTAATCAATCATATAGATTATTCTGTTGATGACTTATTATCTCATTTTAGCATTCTGCAAACCGTACTTGTTCATTATTCATTTCTCGTCTGTCGAGATTGTGAAACTCGACGCGGAAGCGTACAATTCTTCAGAAAAAAATCCTGAACGTGCCTTAATCGAATTATCTAGTCCACGTTATTTAGGCACAGCTGGTTCAAAAGGAATTTATGTGACCACTATTAATTCTTATCTTGAATTACTGAAGATAGATGGTTTTCTCAGTATGCCAACGTTAAATGGCAGTTTAACAAGTCTCGACACACTGTATGTTTCCTCTTCGAGATAAAATGATCGGCATGAATAAATCAAAACATTATAATATAATAAATTGCTAATTATATTAATTTTTTCAGAGGTCAAGAGGACGAAAGTAGCTCAGAATTTAGTTTTACATCAAGCTTAATGGAGGCTTTAGACGGACAGGGAAAAAAGGTACACTTCGCTGGAGTGCACAAATATTAAAATAGATCTTGTACATGACATTTGATTTAATCTCAATATTATTTCTTGTCTTAAACGCTATATTTGTACGTTTATATGACAGCAGTTATGAAGAAAAGTGATGTTTGTGGAACAAACAAGATTAAAACAGAGCAAAACTTAACAGAAACGCTTCATTAAAATAACAGATACATATGCCATATATTTAATGAAGATCTCAGATACTTGCCATTAATTCTCTGATCGTTTTTTTCTGTACGTATCCTGCTATTATTAATTTATTGATTTATTGATACATAAATTTGTTTACATAATCCTTAAATGCACTTATTTATTTATTTATAAACGCTTTCAAAGCGTTTACAACTTGATATATCAGAGAAAACGCATTAAAGATTGTTGACGTTCTGACAAAATTTATGTTGAATAAATTCAAATTATAAACGATCAGAGGGTTAAAGATCAAATGATATGCAACTTTTATTCATATTAGAATTCTAAATTTCAAAAATGTAGATAACATTAAGCTTCATGGTTTTCTTAAAGTACAATCGCGACAAATATATAACTTATCTACATACAAGAAGAATAACTGTACTTAAATGATTATATTATGTAAATTAATATTAATATGATAGCGGCATAATATTATAATATATTCTTTATATATCAAGTAAAACTTTTGTATTTTTATAGTTTAGTCTAAGACGAATGTGAGAAGACAATAAAAATATATCTTAATTATGATTTATTGTATGATTTACATCACTAATCTGTTTCTGGAAAAATAGTAGCGTGTAATATCAACGCTTAGAAGTATTTTTTTTCTTGTGGTTTTCTTATAGGGAGACGATTATATTCTTTATATATCAAGTAAAACTTTTGCTTGATATAAATGCGCGGTTTGAACAAATATTTTACCGAACATTGGTTTGGTAAAAACAAATCGTAAACGACTTATCACTATCGCACACATGATATTGCACACTCGCGTATCATAGCATGCGTTTATGTAACTAATAGAGCACGTTAATAAGATCATATATTATGTATTCTGATGCGATATCCGGCCACCCTTGACTTCTGTGTCCCCTCGATGCCGAATATTCATTACATGAGCGGCAGGAAAAGAACAAATAAAAGAGATTTTGTTCGCGGTTTATTACAGTCAAATTTGATGTCGAATAGCATGTCTTTTTTGTTCTGCCAAGTCTGTTATATATATTGATTTAGGATATTTTTTTATCTTTAATGATTTTTTTCATAAATTATTCTTCTATATGAAGTTGGGATTAATCTCGCAAAATATCATTGATTCCATAACTGCTCCAGCTAGAGAGAACAAGCCATAAAAAATGATAAAAGATTGATCAATTTTTCGTATAATTTATATTGTCTGACATGATGCATAAGGAAAAAGAATTGAATGAGACAAAATGTCAGGCTTAACAATTCAATATATTATTTTATAAATATTAATACGTTTATTCTGATATCTTAAAAGCAAAAAATTATATATGAAAAATATAAAAATGTAAAAAGAGAATATGCAGACGCAAAATTTATATATATTTGTAAAACTTGATGCAATTAAATTATTTTTCATGTAAGGATTGTGTTTCAAGACCGACGAATATGCGGCGCGCAGTTCACATGAACAGGGAATTCACAAAAATTATTATTACGCACCAAGATTCACGGTTGACCGACATTGGGCTTCATACTTATATATATTTGTTAATTATTTTTGTTACAAATACATACATGAAGTTAAAATTTTCGGATATGAGTAAACTAATACATATACAGGGTGTTAAATTTCAAACATAACAGATGAAATATCTCTTAAACAATGCATTTTAGAGAAAAATGTTTCATACAAAAATTGTAGGGTTTCGAGGGGGGGCATAACATAGTAATATTTGTTTGACCTTGAGTGGCGTCTCCAAGATCAGGTGGAGGTCTGAATCAATTTTTTAAATGAAAACCCATATTTTTTATTGTAACATCTTTTTCTACTAATTAATTTGAACAACTTTTGTCTGGAGCATTTTTTTATTTACCTAATATTTTTCAAGATATTCAGGTAACTTTTTCAACATTCAGCTTACGATATTGAAGATGATTGAAGGTCAAACCATTAGGCAGTCTTTGTAATTTGTCTCTTGAAAATTGTTCGGCACACTTCGCGTATGCGTTCCATCATATTTTCCCTGGTGGTTAGAGAATTAACATAAACAATTTCCCTTTAAAAAGAAAAAGAATTTGGTTGACTTCGATACTTTTCCTATGTAAAAATTCTTTCTTTTTTATTTCACGATTTATTAATAAAGTCTACTTCTTATTTGCTTCATTAAAATATTTTTTCTTTTCTAAGTCCTTTTTTGTTCCATCATTTGACCTTCAATCATCTTCAATATTGTAAGTTAAATGTTGAAAAAGTTACCAAGTTTTTCTTGAATATCTTAAAAAATATTAGGTAAATAAAAAAATGCTTCAGACAAAAGTTGTTCAAATTAATTAGTAGAAAAAGATGGTACAATAAAAAATATGAGTTTTCATTTAAAAAATTGATTTAGACTTTCACCTGACCTTGGAGGCGCCACTCAAGGTCAAACGAATATTACTATGTTATGTCCCCCTCGAAACCCTACAATTTTTGTATGAAACATTTTTCTCTAAGATGCATTGTTTACGAGATATTCCACCTGTTATGTTTGAAATTTAACACCCTGTATGCTGTAGCCTTCTACAATGTTATTAGATTTTACATTATATTAATAAAATGTGTCATAATTCAATCTGTGCTTCTATAATAGAATGCATGTTTCTTTTTTTATAAAGAGTTTTAATAAAAATTTATGTTAATTAAAACATATATATGTTACTCTCATTGTATTATGCATGCACATGAATAATGCCCATTTAATATTATTCTGTGATTATTTGCGAAATTTAATTCCTTTACCTTAAATTATAGTTGCGATAGTAAATTATAACTATCGGAAAAACGATCCGACCTATTTCGCACTAATGATGTAAATGGATTAAAGGAAGTTCAAAGTAACAATAATGGAATTCATAGGAGGTAGGGATGTTCTTTGTTATATAAAAACGCTGTTTTCCGCTGTCTTGTCTTTTAGTCGCGATTCGTCGTTCGTAGAATCGATTGATGAGTTCGTTAAATTTTCTATAATATAAAATATAATTAAATTTCTTTACGGTGCAAGGATTATAAAACATAAGAGAATTATAAATATTAATTATAAATAAAATCTTACAATTGATGAAATAATTGATAAAGTTCTTAATTGATGAGATAATATTTCGATAATTATTCAGCAACATTGTTTTTTTTCTTCGAATTGACGAAATCGGAAGGAAATCCTGAGAACGATGGCTACAGAGAGATTAAATAAGAGGCGTTACAAGGTACCTGAACCTGGCGAAGAAATTGTTATTTCTGGTATTGCCGGTAGATTTCCAGAATCCCGCAATGTAGAGGAGTTGAAGAACAATTTACTAAATAAGATAGACCTGGTCACAGATGATGATCGCCGATGGAAATTAGGTGATTAGATTATAATAAATAAAAGAAAAGTTTTTAATTGCCATAAGTATAAATCAGCATATCATATTGTTCTTAGTGATAATACTAAATAATTAATCTCTTACGCAAGTATTTTTTCATACCTTTTCCATAAGATATCAAATTATATATATATATATATGTGTTAATTTTATATATTGTTTATATGTAAACCGTAGAGGTATAACTCTCTAAACTATACATACATAATACAATTATATTTCTATATTTTTATTCTATTTGCTTAATTAAAAAACTTAGGATAAACGTGATGATTTATTATGTTTTTATCAATATTGGCAGATCATCCAGATATCCCTCATCGTACAGGAAAAATTAACGATATTGGCAAATTCGACACGCTGTTCTTCGGAGTCCATTTCAAACAGTCCCATACGATGGATCCGATGTGCAGAATGTTACTGGAGCACGCTTACGAGGCCATCGTTGACGCAGGAGTTAATCCAAAGCAGTTACGTGGATCGCGAACCGGCGTTTTCATTGGCGCGTGTTTCTCCGAATCTGAGAAGACTTGGTTCTACGAAAAATTACAGGTAGGTCCTTATCATTAACGCGTAACAGCACGTAACAAAAGGCAGACGAGTCCAAAAGAATCAAGATTCAAGACAATATAAAAGAAGCCAATGTGAGCCAACGCCGTTGTTGGGACGAAATTACTTATTTATTAAATTACAATTACAAATATACAAATAACGTAAACGTTTCGACTCTAATTTGAGTCCTCTTCAGTACGAAATTATAGTAACGAATGAGTGAGAGAGAGAAGGAGAGAGAGAGAAAGAGAGAGAGAGAGAGAGAGAGATTCGCGTTATCTTCCACCAAGTGAACTTAATAGGTAAATGTGGAACAAGAAATAAAATCAAGATTCAGTTTGTTAACTTAGATTTGGAAGAAGGCAGAAAGAATTTCGAAGATCCGGAATTCTATATTTTATCATATTTTACATTGATTGCTCATATTTTATATTTATATTTAAAAAAAATTATTACATATTTTATATAATATTTTACATATTTTATATTTATAATTAGTTGCCTGCTTAACAATTATTAATAAAAATAGAATAGATAGAAAGATGTAGGAAGCAAAGAAAAATTAGATGTTAAAGGCAACGAATGCCTTGACCCGAACTTGACGCAAACGTAAAATCGTGTGTGCGTGTGTCCAGGGACGTCATTACGTTTTTCGCGAGCCCTGGGGGGGGGGGGGCAAGTTGAATTAAAACTAATTAAGTGAAAGGTAAAATTGAACAAACTCAACAAACGATAAATGAAAACAATTATTATTTATTTCTTATAAATAATGGCGAATGTTTGCATTCTTAGTTATGCCTGCTAATAAAAATATTTAATAATACATCAATATCTAAATCTTCGATCATATCGCGATATATATTGATAATATATCCAATATTAGAATCATTCAACCTTTTCTGGAGCATTATAGAACGTAAGTAATTTTTAATCGCCGGAGAGTTGAAAAGGAGCGCTCATTTGTGCAGGAGGAACCGGGTATCGTCAACAATAATTTTACTAGTTTTGTGCACTCAGAGAAAATACGACGAAAAACTTCTGGGGTCTCATGCAGCCATTTTAATTTCAACGGCGCGAATTTCAAAAACCTTTTTGTAAATAAAATAAAAAAACTTTTTTTTTTGAAAAATCATTTTATCTATAGATTCCGAGGCATGGAATTCCATGCCTAGACTACAGTGAGGCCTGGTTTTGGCCACCAGGGCGGTAATGACGCCCCTGCGTGTGTCAGTAAAAAGTTATTTTTTATTTTTTATTCTTAATTCTCTTGTATGACTAGGTAAATGGCTTCGGAATTACCGGGTGCAGCAGAGCCATGTTGGCGAATAGGATTTCCTACTGGTTGGGAGTGACTGGACCATCTTATACTCTGGATTCCGCCTGTAGCTCGAGCTTAATCGCATTGGAGCACGCTTTTCGGTGCTTGCAGGATGGTCAATGCGATGCCGCGATTGTAGGCGGATCGAACTTGTGTCTTCATCCCTACGTGTCGCTGCAATTTTCTCGTCTCGGTATGACCTCCTTGTCCTTGATTATACTTCTGCACGAATCTGTAAAAAAAAATAAAACCTCACGTTTCCTCTTCGCTGTAAAGATTTATTGTAAAAAATTCTAGTTAGAAAGAAAATGATACTTATTAAGTAATTATACTTAATAGTTAAATTTACTATAGAGAGACATTTTATCCATGTCATGTCAAAGAATTAATATTCATATACGAAGAAGGCTTATATGTAAAGAAAAGAGAAAAATTGAAACTCTTCTTAGTGCAAAATAGTCTTTTCAGAAGATTTACTCGCACGATACTTTTCCTCTCGAAAATATACAGTTGGAAAACCTAGAATTATACTTGCAGTAACGAAATTTTGTCGTTTAGAATTTATTTTTTATACGTATAAACAGTTTGCATCAAATAATGCAATACAACTTTTTATTAACGCTGATATTGATATAAAAAGTATATACTACTATTTATAATATTATTCATACATATTAATATGTGTTGTGTGATTCCATATAAAAATTAATATAACAATTCCCGAAAAAATTTTT
>NJRP01000075.1:400718-426189 GCA_003063835.1 Aphaenogaster floridana | reverse complement strand
ATATAAAAAATGCAAAAAAGTTGGATGCCAACGTTACACGGTGTTCCCAAGCGGTCACCCATCCAAGTACTAACCGTGCCCAGCGTTGCTTAACTTCAGTGATCGGACGAGAACTGGTGGTTTAAACGCAGTTTGAACGTTGGCTGATCGTATAACTCTAAGAGGAGGCTTTTCAAGAGAAATATAAATACGATTTCAAATTTACCAAAATTAAGCATTTAGGTAATTAATTCATCAAATTACCTTATTATTCAAGCACTGATATCCGAATAATTCAAATCTTAATATTCAAAAAATTGAATCTATCCGAATCTGTAAATTTGTTAATTCGGATCCAAAAAATTATTCTCATTGTAGGAAACAAGACAAATAATTTAATCGCTAAATTAACTGAAATTTATTTAGCTATTCTTTCTGCCAATTTTATTGAAATGAATAAAATATTTTTTCTCTATTTTTTATCTAAAATTAACTGTAGGATCTTGATATCTGAAAAGTTGAATTTATTCGAATAGTAGCAAATATGGATTGTATTTAGTTCTAATTTATTTAATCCTAATTGAAATTGTTGCCAATATTGTAAATTTTCGAATATTTTATCGAAAGAGATAAAAAGAAAATAGAAGATTTATGGGTGTATGAAGTTAGCCCCCATTTAAAAAAAATATTTTTTTAGTTGTTCCCAGTTGTTCTCTGTTTATTCTATATTGTTCCTGAGTTACAAGTCCAAAAATCGAAAAACACGATGGAAAAAGCAAAAAAAAAACGGTTTTTTTAGTGGCCTCACATTTTTTGAAAAGTCCAAATATTTTGTTGTTCTCGATTGTTCTTGTTGTTCTAAACATTGTTCCTAAGTATTAATTCCCCAAAAGCTGTATTTACAAAGATATGGCAAAAATAGCATAAAGCGCTCCAATTCAATATTTCTATGTTTTTAGCTATCAATATTATTTTCTGACCATCAAAAATTACATATTCAAGGTAAAAACAGACAGAACAATCAGGAATAACCATCAATTTCGCCGGAACAAACGTATAAAGGGCACTTTACTCTTGGAGATAGAGAAATTTTTTGTCTTTTTCGACCGATAAGGTTGCGCCAGCGGTACCAAACTGCAGAACAATAGAACCTAGGCCGAGAACAACCAGGAACAAATCTCTTCTTCGAGTGCCATTATCATTTAACGGTCGTAAGCGACTTTTCTGCATATATCTGTGAATCAGATGTATATGAACTTACAGTTTAATGCCGATTCCGAACGGCTATAAAGAAATTTTTTATTTTTTTATCTTTTTAAACTGTTTTCTATTTTTTATATATTTTTATTTTTTAATATTTTTAAACTGTTTTTTATTTTTCATATATATTTTTATATTTTTAAACTGTTTTTTATTTTTCATATATTTTTATTTTTTTTATATTTTTATAAACTGTTTTTTATTTTTTATATATCTTTTAAGTTTTTAAAGTTTAAGTTCTTACTTATATGCATATTTGCGGGTTTATCTCTGTATTATCCATAACATATACTGGATTTTTACATAAGTCGTTAATTGTATCCGCTCATTATTTTTTACAATTGCAGTGTAATGTCCTACAGATATACTTTGCTTGAGTAAGTTAACTTACAAGAAAAGAGCAGAATTGTAAACATTTTGTAAACGAAAATGTACGTGACGTAATAATTAATAATTATTGATGCAGTTTTAACTATTTCTTATCTTTGCGAACAATTATTCAAGGAAGACTTCAGTTACTTCAGTTACTTAAATAAAACTTGCATAAAATGTGAAAATGTTGTCGAGCGTAAAGGAACTATTCTACCAATTAATATTAATATATTGAAACAATTTGGACATGAAAAATTACAAAATGCAATAGATGAATATACTAACACGTTAAACAAAAATTGTAACAAATGTAACAGTGATGTTAATATCGATATAGAATATGGAAACATAATATTTATTGAGACTACGGATGGGACGGACCATAAAACTAAATTACGCAATTTAAAAAACAATTTAATACTATTAAATAGAGCACAATACGACTTAGCAGGAGTGATTAATTACGAAGGCCCTCCAACAATAATATCTGTAGGACATTACACTGCATTCGTAAAAAATAATGAGTGGATGCTATTGGACGACTTATGTAAAAATCCAGTACATGTTATGAATAATACAGTGATAAACCCGCAAATATGCATATAAGTAAGAACTTAAACTTTAAAAACTTAAAAGATATATAAAAAATAAAAAACAGTTTATAAAAATATTTAAAAAATAAAAATATATGAAAAATAAAAAACAGTTTAAAAATATAAAAATATATATGAAAAATAAAAAACAGTTTAAAAATATTAAAAAATAAAAATATATGAAAAATAGAAAACAGTTTAAAAAGACGAAAAAATAAACAATTTCTTTATAGCCGTTCGGAATCGGCGTTAAACTGTAAGTCCCCTATATATCTGATTCACAGATATATGCAGAAAAGTCCCTTACGACCGCAAACGATAATGGCACTCGAAAAAGAGATTTGTTCCTGGTTGTTCTCGGCCTAGGTTCTATTGTTCTGCAGTTTGGTACCGCTGGCGCAACGTTATTGGTCGAAAAAGACAAAAAAATTTCTCTATCTCCAAAAGTAAAGTGCCGTTTATACGTTTGTTCCGGCGAAATTGATGGTTATTCCTGATTGTTCTGTCTGTTTTTACCTTGAATATGTAATTTTTGATGGTCAGAAAATAATATTGATAGCTATAAACATAGAAATATTGAATTGGAGCGCTTTATGCTATTTTTGCCATATCTTTGTAAATACAGCTTTTGAGGAATTAATACTTAGGAACAATGTTTAGAACAACAAGAACAATGGAGGACAACAAAAAAAATTTCGGACTTTTATAAATAGGAGGCCACTCAAAAAAATCGTTTTTTTGCTTTTTCCATCGTGTTTTTCGGTTTTTGGACTTGTAACTCAGGAACAATATAGAACAAACAAAGAACAACTAGGAACAACTAAAAAAATATTTGAAATCAGAAAATGGGGGGCTAACTTCACCCTAGGTTTATAATATATTAATTCGTTAAGTTGCAACATTTACCAGGTACTAATAGCAATGGAAACCGGAATAATCCCACCTAATTTGCATTACAATCGACCACGAGAAGGCTTAAAAGCTCTCGAAGATGGCAGGCTCAAGGTCGTCACCGAGCAGACACCTTGGGATGGTGGTTACGTGGGTATTAATTCCTTCGGCTTCGGAGGCGCCAATTGTCATGTCATATTGAAATCCAATCCAAAAGAGAAGATCAATAAAGGAGCACCATCCGACGATTTACCGAGACTCGTAGCAGTATCTGGACGTACAGAAGATTCTATTAAAGTGTTTTTAGATGATGTAAGTAAAAATAACCCAGACAACACAAGGTCTAAAATCGTGTCATTAGACGTCTTAAAGACGTCTTTAAGACTATTTTTGCAAAGTGTTTTAAGATGTTCTTTAGGCGTCTTTAAGACGTCTTACGCCCGATTTTAGACTTTGTGTTGTCTGGGAAGAGAATGAAGAATCAGGATGTTGAGTGAAAGGTCATACAAAAATTAAATAATATAAAACATAAAACATGAATTAAATATATCAGTCATAGATTTATTGAAAAACTTATGATATCTTTAAGCATATTCCTATACGATTCGACAAGATTTTCTCGGAGGAAAATTGACAAAGCGCGAAATGTTTGTCGGAACATTCGCTGTCAATTAGATTCATTATAGATTCATGGGAAAATTTATTTTCGTCTTCGTAGATCGAGAGGCATCCGGTAGACACTGAATATATCCGCCTGCTGCATGATATTCACTTTGACGATATCCAAGGACATCTGTATCGAGGATACACAATAGTCGGCTCGAAGACGGCGGAACATCCCATAAGGGAAATAGAAAATTATTTGGGAGCTGCGAGACCAATTTGGTTCGTGTTTTCCGGTATGGGATCACAGTGGCCTGGCATGGGTATGTATTATGTTAATTTCGTTTCTGACAATAAGAATGGAAGTGATTATATTTTACCATAATATTTTTTTGTTTTTTCGATTTGTTGATACCAAATAGGTGCCGAACTGATGAGATTCCCTATCTTTGCCAAAGCTGTTGAGAAATGCGACGCTGTCTTACGACCGCGCGGTATAGATATCATTAATATACTGACAAACAAAGACAAATCTACTTTCGATAATATTTTGCATTCATTTGTGGGAATCGCGGCAGTACAGGTGAGCTACATATAATCATGGCGTTTACATAATTTTTTCTAATAAATTATAGTCTGAAAAAAAATTAATTATGTGCCAAAATTAAGAAGAGATGGCTGGCATAATAGAAATAAAATTTTTTACTTAAATGAAGAAAGTAAAATTAATAATTATAAGTATAATAATAATAATAAGTAATAATAAGAGTAATAATTATAATAAGTAAAATTTGATAATACATTATGTAATAAGATATATTAATATTTGTATGTTAAAAATTATGTATATTTAATTCAAAAAAATTAGGATAAAATATTGCATTATTTAAATAAAAATTTATAATTAAGATTTTTTAAATGTGTAGAATTATTAAATTAAAAAAATTTTTTATTATTCCTCATTCTGATATAGTATAAATTTTATAGATTGGTTTGGTCGATCTCATCACATCGGTGGGCATCGTACCGGATAACATTATTGGTCATTCCGTCGGAGAGCTCGGTTGCGCTTACGTAGACGGATGCTTTACCGCTGAACAAATGATCTTGTCAGCGTACTCGAGAGGTTTAGCGTCCATCGAAACTGAAGTAATTTACGGTTCGATGGCGGCTGTCGGCCTTGGCTATGAGGACGTTAAAGATATGTGCCCACCCGACATCGAAGTGGCTTGTCATAATTCTTCTGACAGCAGCACTATTAGTGGACCCGCTGAGTCTATGAAGGAATTTGTCGCCCAACTACAAGTTCGTCTAACACATATCGTTTTTTTAGTCAACATCCTTCTAAATTGTATTGATAAAAAATATAATGTAGATGTAAATGGAATATTTAAACGAATTTAAATATGAGATTTTAACAATGCAAAATAATACTAATAGCGTTTTTCATTGGGACAACTGGTGCGCACTGAGTGCGCACTAAGGCTTGTTCTTAATCAATTTTGATATTTACAAATCATCGATCTTAAATATTTCTTGAAATACTTCTCAGTAAAATGATCTGTACATCATCCATACAGATTGTTTTATTAGTTAAAAAGTTTTTGAACGTGATTTAAAAAAGCGATCTTAAATATAATAACAGATTATAAATAAGTCTTAGTGCGCACTCAGTGCGCACCAGTTCTCCCAATGAAAAACGCTATAAAACAATCTCCAGCGTGTTAAAACAATATACTCGACATTTGTGCATGTATATAACATTTTCATCGCGTTTCTTAGGATAAGTTTATTATGTTGTCAAATTATAAATATTATTCAATTGTTTTTCTTTTAATATTTGTCTTAACTAACAATAAGTCTCTCTATCTATATCTAACCAGGCTAAGCAAATCTTCGCGAAGGAAGTGCCATGCAGCAACATACCCTATCACAGTCGCTACATCGCGCCCGCCGGGCCGAAACTTCTGGCTTACCTTAACGAGGTAATTCCTGAACCAAAGCCGCGTAGCCGGAAATGGGTGAGCACGTCTGTGCCACGTAACAAATGGTCCTCCGCGTCCGCCAAGTTGTCGTCCGCCGAATACCACACCAACAATCTTCTAAGTCCCGTACTATTCGAGGAAACGGCGCGTATGATCCCGAAGGACGCGGTGACCATCGAGATCGCGCCCCACGGTCTTCTACAGGCCATCCTGAGGCGATCGCTCGGCTCAGGAGTCACGAATATCGCGCTCACCCAGCGCGGTCACAGAGACAACGTCGAGGTTGTTCTGCAAGCGATCGGCAGGCTTTACAACACAGGACTACAACCAGATATCGCGAGTCTCTATCCGCCCATCGAGTATCCAGTTAGCCGCGGTACCCCAATGATCGCACCATCTGTTAGGTAGGCTTGCGGAAATTATTTAAGTGTTCGGTTACCGGAAACAAACGAAGAATTTTTTTCGCTCAATGTATGAAAATTTAATTCTTCGACTTCATTGCTCATGAAGTGCCAGTAACAAGAAAAATAAGGATTAGAGTAATAAGCTAAATGATTTAATCTCTTTTAAGATGGGAACATTCTGACGACTGGTATGTAACAGCATATAAGACACAAAAGAAGGTCACTTCTGGGGAGCGAACCGTTACTATATCGTCATTAAATGAAGATAATGAGTATATGACCGGTCATGTCATTGATGGGAAGAATTTAATACCTGCCACAGGATATCTTTCTATGATTTGGGAAACCATGGGTTTGTTGCATGCGGAAATGCATACAGAGTTATCAGTCGTCTTCGAAGATATCATTTTCATGCGTTCTATGGAAATACCGAAAAAAGACGAGCTTCAGTTATCAGTAATGATTCAAAAAGGTATCCTCGTTGTTTCTATTCATACAAAATATATGGAGTGCTATCACGATTAACATTAATTGCCACTATATTGCCTCTTTTAACTTATATATAATTCAATTGCATTTATAGCTTCAATAAAAGTCATCAATTATGACAATAATCGCGTTTATAATAATATAAGATGCACAATATTTAGTTTTTATTTAAGTTTTTTAGTTAATGCTCGTAATTTTCATGTGATCGAAAAATCTAAATTTCAAGATTGAATTTTAAATTGTTCGAACTGTCTGAATTGAAAAGGCAAAATTGTGGAAGTAACAAAATAGTACTTAAAATTATCGCGCTAAATGAGATTAATACACAAGATTTGTTCACACTAATATGCATGAGATTAGTGGCACATAATTTTTTTCGTGAAGTTCAATCATTCTATTTTTAAATTATTCAATTATATAATTTGTTTAAATTTTTTGAATTTTATTTTGAGTAGTCACCAGAAGTTGATATTCAACATATTACAGTTACCTATGTGAAACACCATTCATACTTTTTTTGAAGTTCAAAAACATTATATTTTAAGATTGGGAATACGTATATAATATCATTCTATTTATAGAAATATTTGTAATAATTTTCCTGTTACAGATTTGTTACATATTCTTATTAATTATAATATTTTAATTAATTGCAATATTTCTGCAGGTACTGGAAGATTCGAAGTATCGGAAGGCAGTACTGCGATTATGACTGGATTGATTCGAGTCGTAAAGACTCCCGCACAAGAAAAGATACCTGTTACGCTTTTGCCAGAAGATGATGACGAGGAAGAACTGATGAATACTAAGGACATTTATAAAGAGCTAGGATTACGGGGTTATCAATATTCGGGCCCCTTCTGTTCCTTAAAAAGCGCATCCATGTCAGGGAAAAAGGGACATATTTCTTGGGAGAATAACTGGGTAACGTTCATCGACAACATGTTACAAATGATGATTCTTGGAATGGATACGAGAACTTTATACATGCCTACGAAAATACAGAAGATCGTGATCGATACCAAACTTCACCAACAGGAAGCCCGAAATCTGGAAGATAAACGTAAGTTTAAACATTTCGTTTAAACATTTCTCAAGTTCGCGAATATTAATTTGGCAAGGTTTGCTTGCATAAGATTAACTATATTTCTTCATTCGAACCCTCGCCCTCTAGAGGAGTTTCTATAAATTTGCGTGACTTAACTCGAAATTGCCTACGGGCTACCTCATTAATTTTTCTGTTTTGATTTTTTCATTTGAGACATCCCATTCCACGTAATTAAGCTAGACAGATTAAATCGAACAGCGTATATATAGCGTAGGAGATTTAGCCGGCAATCTATTTTTAATTATTTTAATTCTATTTTTAATTATTATCGATGTAATTTATATGACTTCTATTCGTCAGTGTAGATCAAAATAAATTCTTGCACTTTTTAAAGAAAGAAATTTAAATTAGAGGTATTTTGCAAAATTCTCTTTTCAATAACGTGCTGAACTTTTAAGTTTATGCCATGTAAATGTATAAAAAGAAGTCATATTATAGTCATATTATAGTCAATGACGACTTGTAATTTTAATGAGAAATATAATATCTATATCAATAAATCTATATATCATAATATTATATAATCGATTATATACTCTATTATTTTACTTAATTATTACTGTTATTAGAATAAATAAATATTATTAATTATTTTCCATTACATAGCTTTTACATTAATAAGTCTGATGTAACCATTATAATTACACATATATAAATACTGCAATTTCTCATTTCAGAATTCCCCATACACGTGTACAAAGAATGGGGAGCCATAATATCAGGAGGAATCGAAATCCGTGGTGTCAAGGCTACAGCTGTACCTCGCCGACTGCAACTCGAAGACCCAGTCCTCGAAGAATACAAATTCGTGGCTCATCGCGACAGAGCACAAGTATCATTGAAGGAGGCGATCAGATTATCCACGCACATCGCGCTCGAATATCATCAGACCATTCACACGAAGACCATTGAGCTGATCGACGATTCCGACAATGTGACATTAGATAAGTTAGCATCACCTATGCTTGCTGAGATTTTGAGTGACTTGCCTTTGATTCAGGCAAAGGTGCATCTGTCAGCACCGTCTAATCGTTTTGACAACGATTCGTTATCCCCGAATGTGATCTCTATAGATATGGATAAAGTGACCGACGAAGAGAATATTCTGCTCGCCGTTGGTATCGAGTTACTATCGAGAAATAAAAAACACCAATTAGAACAGATCCTACCGAAACTGAGAAATGGCGGTTTTGTATTGACACGGGAAAGATCATCAAAGCTCGAGAATCTTTCAGCATCCTCGAAGCTCGGCTTAGACGTGATTCTAGAGAAGAGTACTGGCGAAGAGACCATTATACTTTTAAAGAAAAGAGAGCAGCTAGTCAGGAAAACGGAAATCGTTCATGTTAACAACGATGAGTTCACCTGGCTCGAGAAATTGAATTCGTTCATGAATGAAGAAAACGAGGCCACCGATATGAGGATAATACTCGTCGGCGAGGGAGAGTTTGAAAGCGGTTTGCTAGGCTTCGTGAACTGCTTGAGAAAGGAACCAGGCGGAGAGATGATCAGAAGTGTATTGATACAAGATACACAAGCTCCCAAGTTTTCCTTGCAGAACCCGTTGTACTTGGAGCAGCTTCAGCTAGATTTGCCGATTAACGTATTAAGGCCGGGGAAAGTATGGGGTTCCTATAGACATCAACCGTTGTCGAATCTACAGCCAAAGCTTGTCCATCATGCCTATGTTGATCAAATGGTATGTAATAATATGTAAGAAAACATACCATAATTCTTTCTCTCTGAAACATCGTGCATAGATGTGTACACATATAATTACTTTTATATATACATAGTCATATAATATATAATATAATTACTCTATTATCTTTATATAACATCTATCTATGGAAAACAGATACATGGCGATTTAAGCTCGCTTCGTTGGATCGAGGGCTTTATACGTCCTAATACCAAACAAAAGGACCTGGTTCATGTAGCCTATTCGTCTCTCAACTCTAAAGATATTATGATGGCCACAGGAAAACTTGTTCAAGATACTGATTCATTGCGTAGTCGATTCGACGAGTGCTCGCTTGGTTTGGAATATGCTGGTATCGATACCGCTGGTCGTCGCGTGATGGGACTTTGCTGTCGAAAGTAATGTTCTTATTATATACTTTATTTAATTATATTAAAAATACATTCATTTATTTTATATTTGTAAAATCATATATTGAAGAATCATTTCGTCATATATTCATCATTTAAAAAATATACGGTACTACACATTATAACAATATAAAAGCATCAAATTCTGGCATATTTTTAGAAATTTGTTAACATATCTATGGTTGAGTTATGGTAGACACACACAAGCTCTTTAGGAAATTTTCATTATTTCGTATAAGCTTTAATTATTAGTTCATACTCTCTGATGACTGTTAATTGATTAATTAACATTATATATAACGTCTTTTAATCAATATATTTATACTTTCAGAGGTATGACAAATATCGTCGAATCTGACAAGATCTTGTGCTGGTATGTACCTGACAATTGGTCGATGGAAGATGCGGCTACCGTGCCATGCGTGTACGCAATGTGCTATATCGCGCTGTATTATCGTGGCGAAATGAAGAAGGGTGACAAAGTGCTTATTCATTGTGGTAGTGGTGGTATCGGTCAGGCGGCGATACATCTCGCTCTTTACGAAGGCTGCGAGGTGTACACTACTGTGGGAACGCCTGAAAAACGCAAATTCATCCGCGAGACGTTCCCGTCGATCCCGGATGATCACATCGGCAATTCGCGCGACATCAGCTTCGAGCAGATGGTACTTCAGCGTACGAATGGCGAGGGGGTAGACATCGTTTTAAATTCGTTGGCCGATGAGAAGTTTCAGGCGTCGGTTCGCTGTCTGGCGCAGGGCGGTCGTTTCCTAGAGATCGGCAAGTTTGATCTCGTTGCAAATAATTCCTTAGGAATGATGATCTTCTTGAAGGAAGTCAGTTTCCACGGGATTTTGCTCGACCACTTGCTTTTCTCTATATTAGAGGAACAAAGGATATATTTGCATAACATGATAACTGAAGGTCTTAAGAACGGAGCTATCAAACCGCTTGTTAGAAAAGTCTTTGAAAAGGACGAACTGGAAACGGCCTTCAGATATATGACAGCCGGAAAGCACATGGGCAAGGTAAAAAAAAATTTAACAGGAGATATATAGTCTCGCCATAAATTCTCAGTCAGTACTTTGATATAATATAATTATATGTAATTACAAGTAAAAACGCATAAAACTATATATACGATTAAAAAAATATTTTACATATTTTTTACAGGTACTTTTGAAAATTTGTGATGAGAAAAAGGTTCTTGAAAAGAAGCCTATTCTCGCCGATCCTCGATATTACTGCGACAATAATAAAACCTATCTCATCCTGGGTGGACTGGGTGGTTTCGGATTGGAATTGGCCGACTGGCTGATACTCCGAGGCGCCAAAAACTTGGTGTTGACATCAAGAACGGGCATACAGAACGGTTACCAGCGCATGAAAGTCGAACTATGGAAATCTTACGGCGTGAACGTGCTTATTATCACGGGGGCAGACGCTTCGAGTCGCAAGGATTGCGAATTTATACTGAACTCCGCAGAGAAGCAAGGCCCGGTGGACGCAATCTTTAATCTCGCCGTGGTGCTGAAGGACAGCATCTGCAAGAATCAAACGCCGGAGTCGTTCGAGGAATCTTTCAGAGCGAAAGCTCGGACCACAAAGATGCTGGACGAATTATCTAGAAGATTGTGCCCGCAACTTCAGCAGTTCGTAGTTTTTTCCTCGGTTTCTTGTGGACGAGGGAACGCCGGACAGACGAATTATGGTATGGCTAACTCCGTGATGGAGAGAATTTGCGAGCGCAGAGTTGCGAAAGGTCTGCCGGGACTGGCTATTCAATGGGGTGCGATAGGCGAAGTTGGCCTCGTTGCCGAAATGCAGAACAACAAGAAGCTCGTCATTGGCGGTACTTTGCAGCAAAAGGTATCTTCCTGTCTTGAAAAGCTGGAGAACTTCTTGTTGCAGGATCGCCCAGTCGTGTGCAGCATGGTAGTGGCAGAGAAGCGTGTAGGTACTTATAGTGCTGCCAACATTGTGGAGACCGTGGCGGATATAATGTGTAAGATCATTGTGTTGTCATTTTAGGATAGTTTCCTAGGATAGAATCAAAACGGAGAAATCTATAGATTATATGCATTACGCAAAAATGAGGATATTCTATATTTTAAAACTACAAACTTATTTAAGCGTATTCCTGATAGAATCAATATTTCTGGAATAAAGATCACATATTTTATTATTTATATTATTTATTTGTACTATTTCTACTAGATGATATTTAATGCAGAAACTTCAAGAATATATATTGCCGATAATATACCGAGTTTTAATTACATCTCTTCATACTTTTGTAGGTGTGAAAGATTTGGATACTGTGGATGAGCACACACCGTTGGCCGAACTCGGCATGAACTCGATGATGGCCGTGGAGATTAAGCAAACACTGGAACGTGATTATGATATCTTCCTCACCGCGCAGGACATCCGCAATCTGAACTTCGCCAAACTGGCGGAGATCCGCGATAAGGACTTGGAACGAGAGAAAGCACAGACTCGACAGACCGATGAACAATCAAACGAGATATCCGGCATACAACTGTTGATTCAGATTTCGAGCAGTGAGAAGTCATCTACCGAGATCTGTATGGAATTACAAACTAGGATGGATCCGCGCAAGGTCGAAGTGTTCCTCTTGCCGGGTATACAAGGTTGTGGAGATATATTTAATCCGGTGGCATCAAAGATCAGACCTATCGCGACAGCTTTGCAATATGGAATAAATATTGAGTCTAATCATATATCTATACCAGAATACGCCGATCAACTTTTACCAGTACGTATATATGAAAGGGCATAAATGATGAGAATAAAATGAGACATCTTCATTAGATATTTATTTTAACGAATGCTTTTGTTGAACCAAAAAATATTCATCCACACGGACTGATATACGTTTTATTGGAATTTTCAGTATATCTTACCAAAGGCAGAAGAGCGAAGGAGTTTCGCTCTAATCGGATATTCGTTTGGTTCGTTGATTGCCATCGAATTAGCGAGACGATTGGAAAAACAAGGTTTGAACGGTCGACTAGTGCTGATTGACGGTTCTCCTGAGCTAATGAAAGCGGCATTAGAGCAATTTATTCCATTCAATACGGAGGAAGAACTTCAAAATAATATCTTGCTTGCTATTATGGATACTATACAATCAACCTTGAACGGAAAGGTATCTTAGATCTTACTATCGGTTGCTAAAATACTTTTCGATCGTATCCTGACCTTTTTGTTGCCAATATCCCGTTTATTTTTTTTTGCAGCTACTTTTAGATCTTCAGAAATGCACGACCTGGGAACAGAAGTTAGATATCTTCATTTCACACGTTCCTGAGAGCGAAATGTCGCTTTCCGCCGAAGATAGGAAAGCATTGTGTCAAACTATTTATATGCACATTCTCGCTCTTCGAAAATATGACTTGTCGTCCTTGGAACGAATACGAACATCTATAGTACTTTTGAAACCCACGATACCATCTGTCCATATGACCGAAGAAGATTATGGTTTACACAAGGTATTATGTCTCCTTCGTGTTTACAAATGTCCGAGGTTTTAATTTCCCGTAATCGATATCTAATAACACAGTATAAAAAACTTTTCAGATTACGCGAGACAAAGTGGAAGTGCATTATGCTGAAGGCAACCATATCACGATGTTGGACAGCGACAAGGTCCTAACGGCGATCAACGGAGAACCGTTGCAGGATCCTAAAGCATTCAGGAAACTTTTATCAGATGATCGGCCGTTCGAATGCGAAGAGCAAGAACGTTCAAGAAACTAAAGTACAGCCTATATAAGTCTGTAATAAATTTAACTTAAAAAAAATATATGAAAGGGATATATATATATATGTATATATGTATATTTTTGCTGAGTTTCAACTAGGATTGTAAATACGATCTGAATTTCTCAATATTCGAATATCCGAAAATTCACCGAATTATCCATTACTCAAATTCAGAATTATCCGAAATAATATGAAATGTCTATCATCCGAACAGTCGAATCTGCGAATTTGTTAGTTAGAGATTCATTCTTCGTCTCTACTGTAAGAAATAGAAAACTAATTACAAAATGAATATGCAAAACTTGAAGCTATGTATAAAAAAAAATTGATACAGAAAGAACAATTAGCTAAAATTTATTTAATTACTTCTATTTCGTTAGCTTTAAAAGAATGTTGCAACAAAAAGTATCGTTATAGCCAAAAGAAGCTGTTTTTGAATTTAAGCATATAAACTAATTAAATTATTCTCTTATTAAGATCAGAAAATATTTAATTATGTTTATTTTTCTTGTTCCTAAAAATTTTTAATATGTATTTATTTATCACTGTGTAAGTATAAAGCATACAAAATATAAAACGATTTTTGTGTATGTATATGTGTGTGTAAAGTTACATTTAATTTCAATAAGCTTTGCCTCCTATTGTGTTTAGCAATTAATTTTCTGTCAAACTTTTTGTAGTTAAGATTCAAATTTTTTTAGATATTAAGATTCAGATCATTTGAATAATTCAAACATCTGGATTTTTGAGTGAACGAATAATAGTAATTTCGGATAATTTGAATATTATATTAATCGGATATTTTTAGCCCTAGTTTGGATATATTTAAAATCGGCGAAAATCCGTAGGTGACGTAGATTTTTTATCTACCGGGTAAAATCATTATTATAAAGTTGACACGAAATTAAATTTTAAGAAATAAATAAATAATTAATGTAAAATTTATTTATGTAGTCTTTATGTCTCTTTAATTCAATTAATCCTAATTTTGAATCTTCTCTTGCTTCTCTCGAAGAGTACAATCAGTAGAGAGACTATAGCTGCTTTCCTTTTACACGAAAACTCAGATAAATCTCACTTGTGACGTAATCACTTAGTTATGCACGTTCCTTTTGACACCGGCAACTGAAATTTAACTGAGTTTTTACCAACAATCTGCATAAACTGGAGACCTTGTGCTTTAGTAAGTGAGTGAAACTCATATTAAAAGTAACGTTTTAAATGTGTCAATAAAATAATCAGGTAAGTACGAAATAACAAAAATAATTATAAATAAATTGATAAATAATTTTCTCATTTTTTAATATTTTTTCACTTAAACGTTTCTTTTACTCACTGAGAAATGACTTTATTATCTAAGTATGAAATACTCATATAACTGAGTGGCTCAGTCTCACTTTAATGTAAAAGGAAAGCAGCTTATGTTGTTAAATATATATTTTTAAGGAATTTTAACTGATCTCTTTTTGCACATCCAATGAAAATAAAATTATGAAATTAATTACTAATGCAACTATTTACAGGTCAAATTATAGTAAAAAAAAGGTATGCTAATATTTGCTAAATGATTCATTACTGTTTACAAAAATTAATATAAAGATAATTGGTTATACAAACATATTCGTTCAATGAACAATCACCAAAAATGAAGCATATACCTGGAATTTGTTTATATAAAGTCTAACACAGATAAATTAACAATACGAATTTGTGACAGTTCGTGTTCTAATATTGGAAAAAGGTATTAATATTCTGATTGAATTTTATTAAGTCATAATCGTATTTTAATGCAAAACTAATACATACCCAATCATTCATAATAAACGCTCATTACATGTTTTATTTATCATTTATTCATCATTTATTATCTCGCTTTTTAATAATCATCATCTTTCATTCACTCAACATTGCGTGCAAAATATAAACTGAAAGAATTATTAGTGATATATATAATTATAATATTATAACGAGAGATATATATTTCCTCTATTCTAAGAATCTCTGCTCCGAGTTATCGATTTTTCTCTAAATTCGACTCTTCTTTTGCATTGCTCTCCCATTGTTAACATTTGCTATGTAATAAAAGACATGCATTGTTTTGAAAAATAAAATGTAAAAGAATATTTTCATCTTGTACTTGTGCCATTAGGATAAGAATAAAGATTGACAAAAAATCTTTAAATAAAGAAAATACTCGGTCCCAATGATCTTAGAATAGACGAAATTAATTTTATTACAAACTTTTCTAGTAATATCGCTTTATTATAAAAGAGTATAGAATTAAAAATGGCAAATGTACAGAGTGTCCCAAACCCACTACATATCCTTTGATAAATTTTTCGACCAATTTGAAATCAATTTTTTCTTGACAAAAATGTTTAGATATCAATCATTTCCACAAGTAATAAGCGATTGAACAAAGAGTTTTACGTGAACTAAACTTACAGGGAAGCCAAAATGGATAACAAAACTATATTTTTCATTTAATTTCAACTGGAATTTATTATAATATAATTTTAGTTTGTGAAACTTAATTACACAGATGTATGATGTAAAAGATTGAAAAGTTGCAATAAATGGATGATGACCTTCCCACATGTTTTTGTTAAAGAAAAATGGATTATAAATTGGTGAAAAAATCTATCATTAAAAGAATATTTAGTATTTTTTGGATACTATATATATGCTTTTATTCTTCTTGATTTCAACACATTATTTCAGTAAATATAGTGTAGTTGTGTATAACAGTAATAATGTCTCTTATATACTTAATACGTAAATGATATAAATAAGAAATAATAACAAAATAATATACAATAAAGAATGCAATAAAAGAAATATGTACCATATTTAGCAAAATCATACCAAACTACAATGAAATGACATGAAATCCAATAAATTATGATTATCAAATAAAAATAATTTATCAGAAATATGTTTTAAACTCACACAAATGCAGTATCATTCAAATGATTATTATACAATAATAGAAACCACAGAGCATATTTTATCCCTTATCCTAGTCTACTTTACATCTTGCAGATTATTGAAACTTTTTTCCAATTCAGAGTATAATATTTATATTTTTTTCATTTTCAATGTATACGAAGATAAGGTGTGCTGTACTAACCAGAGATCCTCATAATTCCATTGGCTCGAATACTGATGTGGCACTGGATAATATGTTATTTAGATCAGGAATAGTGTCATTATTGTTGTTATTACTGTTATTATTGTCGTCGGATGTATTCGGGATTGGCGTTGGAGTATCTCTCGTTGGTAGGATACGAAGATGTCTGTTTGGTGGTTCCCAAAGAACCAGAGCCATAGAGGGCCTCTCTCTGAAAGAGAAAAAAAAACAGGCCGGATTTAGCTCCTTTGGAAAACATAGTACATTCACATACTAAATGTTTTTTTCTTTTCAGTCCCCCCCTCTCTTTTTATCAAATCATATAACTAATTTATACCTACAATTTGGATATAAGTGTTGATGGCAGAATAGGTTCCTCTTGCATTCGTTTGAGTTCCTCTGAAAGGACCAATCTTGGATGTAGCTCATTCGTTTGTTCGTTTACTGAATTTGCTGCATCGACATCCAGATCCATATCTAATTGCTTATGACAGGAAGATGATGTATGAGCAGTCGAAGTCGATGGTACTGGGCTCTCGGATTCATAATTGGAACTAATGTGCAGATCTTTGAAATGTGCAGCTATTTTTTCCTCTGTTATAAATTGCTTTGTTTGGCGCCTATTTGAAAAACAACGTCTTCGGGATATTGTCACATAATTAATTAGTAGACATATGTAAAATACATGGTACTCACAGATCTACAACGTCTGGCGCTTCTAACTTTCTTTTTTGATGGACTATTGGCCCAGAGCTGGTCTCCCCGGTGAACCTAACCAATTCCGATTGTTGTAACGCTGGTACACTCCATGGAATACTTATCGGTGGTACCTGCGGCGTTTGCAGCCAGGGTCCAATCTGTTGTTGCTGTGGATTATGTTGATTCATCATTTGTTGAAAGATGGACTGTGGCGTACATAAGTGCGCTCCGCCCATGGTATTCTAAAAACAATAAAAACACAAATAAGAAAGATATTGCATACAGTTACATAGAATGTTTTTTATAACATGAAATATATAGCAAATTATGTTGCTTGCACTACTCTGACTGGGACAAGCTAAAAGTTATTGTACATGAAATTATTTAATGATAAAAACATAATAAAAACATCTTGATCTTTGAAATAATTCAATGTTAATATATTTTATATTATCATTTCTTATTTATATTATCATTTTTTTAATATAATCATTTAACACATGATTATTATATAATTATTATATAATCATGTTAAATCATATTTTTAGCAGAATATATATTAGATATTTTATTAATTACAATCCTTTAGATATTTTCATGTACAGCAGCCTTTGTAGTACTGGAACAGAGTCGGTGTACATTTGCCAAAATTAGCCACGACAGAATCAACATTGTCATCTTCTCAAATTAGCCAAAAAGGACTAAAGTCACATTATTTCGTAAGACAAGACTACATTTCAAAATCGAATGGCTCAGAATGTAAAAATGCACTGTATAAAATTCACAAAAATTATTAAACTCCGCCCGGTGACTGTCAAAATGTCAATAATTATTTATTCTGCATTACATGTGTCATTACACTTACTGTCATCTGTGATGTACTCGGCTGTGCGTTTAAAGGAGAATTTCGCGGATCCAGGGTATCGTTCGGCTACCTGCAGAAATGTCATACATATGTATATTAGCGTGCCGTCTGCTCTCTATTTACGGGACCGAAAGTAAACAAATACTGCGCTAAACCACGGCGATAAAGCCTCTTGGTTGGACGCTAACCTGTACGTTTCGGATGACGGATGAGCGTCGCGTCGGAGTGTCGTAATTGTATCGTATTCACCCGTGAGATGTATAAAGCGTCGGTATTTCACGATTTAACGGCCGTTTCTTGTCTCAATCTATGATCGCCGCGCAAGAAACCGCGGAGTCTCGAGACTCTTTTGGAAAATTCGTGACACTTCGCAAGCTCCTCCACCCGAATTTCTCCTGTCACAATGTTTATACAATAGAGTTCAGTCCAGTCAAGCTGTGTACTTCCCATTCCTACTCTCAATCGCTTCCCCACCAGCGGTTGCGCCGCTCTCCTGCGCTCTCCTACAACTCCTACTACTTCGCTCATTCGCTGTTCTAGCATTCGCCACGTGACCACGCATGCGCAGGGTGGAAATCGCGGTTCTGCGCATGATCAGCCTGACCACGTGACACGCGCACCGCGGCGCTGTCACTATACGCGTGCGTGATCACGTGGAAAACGTTTAGTGGGAGTGGAACAGAAAGCGAAAGAGGGGAAGTAATTTAGTAACTGTTTGACTTTTCAATGAAATAATAACAAATAACACATTACAACACATTTGTTATTATTTCATTAAAAAACTTCGTTTGGTAAATTTAAAATGAACGATGAAATTTTGAAATCTTCTCAGCACAAAAAGTCATAATTATATAAATATATAAATTATTTTTTATTATAATTATTTATTTCTGTAATATAGTATAGTTAAAAATAAATGAAAAGTTTATATCTTATTCTCTCATTAAGTTATATAAGAATTATATATTTATACATTAGACATTATAATATAATATTATATTAAACATATAATATTGTACATAGATATTGTACAAATTACATAAATATAAATTACAAAATTATTTAATAGATTTTTGCGTGATACTTGCGAAAGCATTCACCAATATTATGTAATGGAATTTAAGAACTTTGCACATATTTGCTAATAGCTTCTTTATTTTGAGGATTAACAATTTGTTTTAACATTTTTTAATTTGTAATTTTAACGCGAATTTCAAAAATAAAATTTAATTCATTATACTACAAATATGTGCACATGGATTTTGCCTTAAGTTAAATGAAATGCACAAATATGTGCACACGGACTTTGCCTTCAATTAAATAAAATGCAGAAATATGTGCACACGAACTGTAATGTATTAAGAGTGAGGTAATATAGATAATAATACAGAGATTCCGACTGTACTGAGTCGACTTTTATTTTCTCTAGTCTAAAAAATTTTCAGAAATGAACATTTTTTCTATTCTTGAATTCTGTAAGATTTCTTCATTAATTTATTCTAAGTCTTAGGCTCATACGATGTATTTTTCGCAGAATTGCATGGCACTATTTTAGGGAAATATTTTCTAGGTCAAAATGAACAAAAAGTTTATATAAACATATGTCCTAAACTTGTTTATTAGTAAGATATTAAAAAGTAAAGATTATGTGTTTAACAGTAAAACATTTAAAGTATGTTTTCGAAGTGGCCGCCGTTTTGTCAAATGCAGCATTTAGCACGATGAATCCATATGTTTCTGTGGCATGCCCGATCTAATGCCGTTAGACTATTTTCTATGGGTTTGGATGAAGTCTTTAGTTTATTATAGACTTATTAGCACGCAAAAAAATTAAGAAATCGCATAATGGAAGCTGCAGCAACTATCAGGAATAATCCTGATACCATACAAGGCGTGCCACAAAAACATGGATTCATCATGCTGAATGCTGCATTCAACAAAACGGCGGCCACTTCGAAAACATATATTTTAAATGTTTTACTGTTAAACATAATCTTTACTCTTTAATATCTCTACACGTTCTCTTAACATCTTCGTTTATTGCGATAAATATTATCACATGCCTCGGTGGTCGAACTGGCTACGACACCCTCACGGATTGTAGGGAGGTCCAGGTTCAAATCCTGACTAAGGTAATATTTTTCGCAATAAATTCTTTACAGTTTTTCGGGTTGGGATGGGAAGGGGGGAATCTTATAGATGCTTGTTAGCATCAGTATATCATTAAATTGATTTTCAATTTAATGTTGTGATATTCGAGAGCTGCGTTTCAAGACCGATAGTAACGGCGCGCAGTTTATAGAAAAGTCACACGTTAATATTATTGGAGCACTAAGATCCGCTATGGCCGTCATTGGCCTATCTCTCGATTTAAATTGTTTATATACATATATGCGGTCTTTTTTATCCTAATTGTTCTTTAATATCTTACTAATAAACAAGTTTAGGACATATGTTTATATAAATCTTTTTGTTCATTTTGACCTAGAAAATATTTCCCTAAAATAGTGCCGTGCAATTCTGAAACACTCTGTATAAGCGTTCATCTCATCACAAATGCATCATACAACAAGCATACTTATGCATTTATATTTTAATTTGTTTCAAATGAATTTAAAATAAGGATTCCGCATATGCCATGTATATTGAAATTGTTTACTTAATACAGATCGATACCAAAGTTCCAAATGAGAAAAAATTTTCACTCGTGATAGATATCTCAAGCTTCCAATGCGTATCTTTCAATACCAGTAATGAAAAAAGATGTACAGTATGATCATCAGTTGACAGTGGAAAAACACTTCAGCTTTATTGTACCCGGCTTAGATCATATCTGATCTAGTGATGACAGGTCTTTCAATTTTTTACCTCATATCAAGCAGTAACAAAGACACATTAAATCTAACAATAGCGCTAAAAATATGAACGGTATTTAAATGTTACGTGTGAAAAAAACATTCATAATATACATATAATTATATAAGAAATAAAATATTTGTAATATATGTATAAAGTTTATATTATACATACATATATTTTTTCTTTTATATTACAGATATATATTTCTATATTTTTATATCTTGATTATTTTATATGTTAAGAGTATAGTATATCATATTTTTTATTTTTACTTATGTAACATTTATAATAATTCTATTAGCGATATATTATACGCATATTTTGATAAATAATGTCATTAACTTAGCACATTAATTATTGTTAAATGATAAGTACCACAGGATTAAAAATTTGGAAGTATATATTTTATTTATCAAAAATATATATTTCATATATGTGCAAAATTCTGATATAACAGAACATTCAATTCTGTCTTTCGTGCTGTAGGTACCTACGATTTTGTCACGCGTTTGTTACAGGATTTTGTCAGCATTTTTGTCACGCAAATAGCCACGTAACTTTTATACATACGAAGACACGCAGATTGCGTAACTTGTTGTTCTTCGGTTTTTCTCCAATAATTTTAATTTTATTACCAAACTATCCAAAGTCTTTGCATATATATGGATTACAAGATTTGTTGCTAATGTAAAATTTCAAGACCGATACGAGAGGAAAATATTTATAAATAACTTCGAAAACATCGACAGTTTCATGCTGAAGTATTTTAAAGAAATAAATTTTAATTAAGAAATGTGAACACATGTCCCATTTACGAAAGAAATTTAATTAAGAAATAAAATGTAAACATCGTGGCACTGTGATATAAAAGCGTATGTACACAGTGGTTCATAGCGAATTGCGTTTTTGTTAATCGCTAAAACCAGTTTGATTGCAAAAGGTCAATACGTGAAAGGCTTAGAATCGGGAAACCTTTCTCTCTTCGCGCGATACATTAATTTAACTTTGCGGAATGCCGGCGCGTCGTATAAAATTATTCGCTTAGATAGCATTGCATTGCGGTATTATATTGTTTCGCTGCTTTTATCTCCGATGATCCTCGTATATTAGTATTACCAAGAAACATGTGTTATATACTTCCGCAGGTACGCATTATATCACCAACGCAGGAGACTACTTATCTGATTTTTCACGAATGGTAATTTATTGTGATTTGGCTGAAAAATGATTGGAATGAAAATTAGTTTTCCATATCGTTAAATCACTTAGTTTTGTCGCTTTAAACCAATAATATATCTCTAGATATGTAAAATATTACATGTATATACTCAAATAAAAAATGATTGAAGAATAAAGGCTTTCCGCCGCCGAAAGACCTAAGAGCTAAATGTTAAAGGGACAAATAGATAACAAAATCATATTCTTCGATTAACTTAAAATGGACTTTTTGATCGAATTTTAATTTAGCCGTAAAAATGTTGAAAATTAGTAAGTAATGATCTTTCCCGACATTGTTGCTGAGTCAGCACAAGATTAAATCCAAAAAAGAACGGATTCATCAAAGAATACGTCATTCAAGATCGCAGGATCTATGCTATAAGACATTGACGCAACGTAAAGAAAAAATTGTACATTTCGATTAATAATATTAATAATAACATTTTGACCCCTCTCCGCACGTCGTACGCGCTACAATATGGAAGCGCATGATGAGCATCGGAATATCCCGCGTTCGATAAATAAAGAAAAATGAGCCGACGCCGCTTGAATACTAAATTATCTTCGGAAATCATAACCGCGAGTTTTTTTTACCTAAAACTCGGTAATCCCCTTCCGTGGAGAAAAACGATGAAATGACTACTGAACCGCCTGACGTAGTCCGGCGAATGTGTTATACCAGGTCTCCGCATATTCCGATGATTACGTGGTAAACACACATGCAAGGCAACGTGGCATACAGGTGATTAATTCCTCCTGTCAGAATGCAGGCTCCTCCATAAATAATACCGCCGCTTATTCCGCGCCGTACGCTTTTACGGAGGAGGACTGATTTTCTTATGGTAATGTCACAACGTGAGGGTATAATCTGCAAATCCCAATGTCGCAGACGTTGAGGAAGAAAACTCGGCAACGGGTAATTAGGAAGAACTCGAGAGATAAGGATTTTACATGGTCGCGCGTATTCCGCGTTTTATCTTCCGGCATGAGCCATTCGCCGATTCATCGCTTCGTTGCAACGTCGTGCGGCAGGCCTCTTTAGTTGCAATCGCCTTATCACCGTTCCAAAAGGCAGAAAGAACAAACGTCATTGGCCGCAACATTGGTGTCTCTTTAGCGAGCACGTGAGAGGTGAATCGCGCACCGCCACACAATCACGCATGGATACGCGCGGGAGGCCACAAGCTCGGTTATTATGTCGCAGATATGGCTCGAAGATAATTAATACTATTGTTATGATTCACAGACAGGTACGTCATGTTCGTACCTTGGCTAGGCGATCCTTCAGTCTTCGGTCGGAGCTCCGGTGCACCGGTTCGCGTTGCGGCCGCTCTTCCGTGGTGCGCACACACGACACACATGCATCCACCGCCGCATGTTTCGCCGACGTTTTGAGCACCGTCCTGGGAGATAACAACGTGTCTCGCTCGTAACCGGTGATATAACGACGTGATAGTCCAACATAACTCACTCTCGACTGTGCGATTCTGCGACAATAAGTTGCCGCTGCGGCGATGTCGAGGCGATTAAATTTATAATCCAAACGATTATGCATACAGCTTTGTGTGAACAGTAGGAGTGAGATGTAATATACCTTGACATACCTGCGTGGCTTGAGTACCCGATCGAATCGCTTAACGTTTCGTCGAAAAATGACGGACGATGCGTAAACACTTGAAGAAATAGTCGTGGGATTTCCTGTTGTACAATTCTACCGCCGGACGGGGAGAGAGTCGTTCGAGAGATGAGCGCCTTCGTCGACTACGTCCAGAACGAGAAAACTCCGAGTGCCGTGGGTGATGCGAGATCAAACGCGAGTGTCGCGCTCAGCGATATGGGGGACGATGTGAAAGGTAGCAAATTCAACAAGTCAACTCAGAGCGATATCTCGCAATCGACGTGGCGGAGACCCAGGCCGATATCCCTGGCGTATCTGCCGACGAAGCAGGTCCCGATGAGCGAGTCGAGCTTCTCCTCGCACAGCTCCAGAAGCACGCTGTACCCTGTTCAGAGCGAGCTGATCTTATCTAGAAGCAGGCACAACAACAATAGATACGTGTCTCTGGACATGAGACCGATTAACAATCTTCCGTATCCTAGTCCAAACTTCAACAGCCACATCTTAGGTAATAGTGCACCGTACACGTGTTGCTGTACGTGTGCAGGCTCGCCGCCGCCGGCACCGTTCTCGCAAACTGACGACCAGGATGGGCCCGAGAGTCTCTCGTGGAGGAGGCTTCACATGAGCAGGGCGAAGCTGAAAGCAACTGCAACCACATCTGAGCTTCTTAGTGGATTCGCAATGGTAAGCGTAATTACATTCTATGTTACACATAATATCGAGACGATACGATTAAGGAGATTTTTTCATCTAGCAGAAATAAGCAATTTCTACAGATTTTTTTACAAACTTAAAAATCTTAACATTGTTTTGTATTAAATCTGAATATTTCAGAACTTTTTTATCAGCATAAGAATAATATTGAAGAGGTAATATTTTTCGCAATAAATTCTTTACAGTTTTTCGGGGAAGGGGGAATCTTATAGATGCTTGTTAGCATCAGTATATCATTAAATTGATTTTCAATTTAATGTTGTGATATTCGAGAGCTGTGTTTCAAGACCGATAGTAATGGCGCGCAGTTTATAGAAAAGTCACACATTAATATTATTGGAGCACTAAGATCCGCTATGACCGTCATTGGCCTATCTCTCGATTTAAATTGTTCATAATATCGAAGATATATTAATATGAATGATAACGCAAAAAAATGTTGCTCAATGACGCCCATGATCGTTTATTAATTACTTGAAGTAAAAAAAATTTATGTGTTTGTGTTTCCTGTTCTCTACGAGCGTGTCTACGAGTGTATCACCGACATGGCTATTACAATCATGAAAATAACAAAACTTTCAAAACGAAACTTATATTTTTGCTGTTTGTTTGCTTTTATAAAAAATCGAATTTTACAGAAATTGAGTTGATCGTGATTCAATAGGAAGTCGAAAGAATGTTTGTTTTACATTTTGATAAAGTTTGAAGCCGATCGGACAATTAGTTCTTGAAATATCGTAGGCACCAGTTAGTGCCTGTGTGTGTGTGTGGGTGTTTGTG
>NJRP01000075.1:372299-382900 GCA_003063835.1 Aphaenogaster floridana | reverse complement strand
TAATTCATCTTTTATCTAGATATACTCAAACCGGAATTATCTTTATCTTATCTGAGATACATGCGCGTATGTCTTATCTAATCTGTATTTAGATTATTTCAAGTTATCTAAGCGCAACACTGGCTATTGCTAACTTTATCTGAAAGATAAAACTTATCTAAAGGTGAAGAAATTGGACAAACTTGTATAAGTTCATTCATGCACCGACAAAGTGCTATTAAATAATGTCTTGCGAAAGTTGCATAACAAAATCAATGGTCAATTTGTAATACAATTAATTTTATAATTTATTATTATCTACATGTTTCACAGAGACTATAATCAAGAATAAAAATGCTATTCAGTTAGATGTAATAAAATTCTGTAACAAATACTTTGTTTTTTGTAACAAATTTTTTTATTTTTCGTCCTTTCTCCCGGATGTTTAATTATGCACCCACTTTATTTCGAGTGCAGATAGTGCAGTACAGTACAATCACGGTGATCAGTGCAATTGTTGATCGCCATATTTGATTTAGACCAAGGTGATAAAGTTTCTTGAGTTTCTAAATTTTACTACAGGATGCGCAGCTTATTAGCAGTTTGTATTCGTATAGTCAACGTATAGTCAAGAGTCTGTAGTATCGTAATTCGTCTGTGATTGGCGTTGTCGCGTGTATAATCGAGAGCAAAAGTGCCGTTCGATCTTGGGTGTAGCGAGCTGAACTGTACCCGCAGTGATGTGCGTTTACGTGTAAAGAATTAATTCTTTACATATGGAGTAAAGAATATGTAAAGAATGTAAACAATATGTAAAGAATGTAAACAATGTAAAATATGTAAAGAATTGAAAAGTTTGACCTTTTTGAACAGTCAAAAAAACTTCTGCATATATATATATCTACTCTTTTAGAATAACTGATTAGAGTAAAAGAATCATTTTTATTATTATGGTAAATTGTATTTGATTAGAAAAATTTAAATAAAGATTATTTTTAAAAATGTTTTCGTTTATTATAAATGTAAATCAGCCAATTGCGAAATTCTTTACATTTTTACGTGAAAAATAGCAATGTAAAGAATTAATTCTTTACACGTAAGTAATCATGTAAAGAATTGACGCAAATTATACGTCACATCACTGACTGATCACTGGGTGGATTCCGTAAAGCGCATATGCGCGCATATATCTATAGCATACGTAACGTTTACTATAGAAAAATGCGCGCATATGCGCTTACGGAATCCACCCTCTGTATCCGTACACTGTACAGGGTAGCAATCACGTAACTTTTCTCTTAGGGCGAAAACGTGAAAAGTGAAAATTTTCAAGCAACTATCTCTTTCTATTCAACATCAATAAAAAGAGATAATTACATGAAACTTTTCACTTTTCACGTTTTCACCCTAGGAGAAAAGTTACGTGATCGCTGCCCTGAGCTTCCCCCTCTCCTATTGACAACCTGTCGGCCAATCGCTGAAGGAGAAGTGCTCCAAATGCACTTCTACTCGCTACACCTGACGGTGCACTTTTGCTCAAGACTGTACGTCGGTACGATCGTGTGTATCGTACGCGTGTGTACGTGAGCACACATAAATCATGAACGTGTTACATCAGTGACGACGGTAACAAAGGTTAGGTGAGCCGTCAGTGAGGAACGTGGCGTGTGAGTCGTGGCGCGCCGTATGCCGAGGAAGAGAGGAGGGAGAGTGTTCCATCGGCTGCATCGGCAAAAGAAGAGAAGAGGATTTAACGTCGTCGCGCGTGCATCGCTTCGGCGGATCGTCTCAGCGGTCATCCTGACGTCTTCCGTCGCTCGACTGCAATCGGTGCAGACCAGTGCGATCGCGCGCATATACCGCGCCTGTGTGCGACGAGAGCGAGGAGTCGAGGACAGCTCGACGGCGTGGCGGCAGGGGGTGGTGACTGACCCCCCTCCCTCCCTCTCTCTTTCTCTCTCTCTCTCCTCTCCTTCCACCGTCCACGAGGAATTATCAAAATGGTGGCGCGGTACAACGCGGGTGATGTGTAGGCAGACATCGGCTCGCATCGCGTTCGTTTCAGGGAGGTGCGAGGTACGCGAGCGTGACTACGCGAGGCCGACGGCAGCATGGGCGACCCGAAGAGCCAGCACGGCGCGCAGGAGATGAAAGGGTGGCTTTTCAAATGGACGAACTACCTGAAAGGTTACCAACGGCGATGGTTCGTCCTGTCAAACGGCCTCCTGTCGTACTACAGGTAGTTTCCTACGCGCCGTCGACGGACCCGCCGCCGACGACGTCACCGACGTCGGGATCCTCCGCGTCGCGGTCGGTCGCGCGACCGCGATCTACGCGTCGCGGGACGTTTGCTATTTTAACGGCGCGATCGATCCCTCTCTCGACCGACGACATCATCGTCGTCGTCGTCGTCGTCGTCGTCGTCGTCGTCGCGCCGAGATCGTGGCACGCGAGACCCCCCGGACGGCCCTTGTACTTCGTTCCGATGGTGATCAACCCGGAGAAAAGGAAGAGAAAGGAAAGATAGAAGAGGGAGAACCTAGACGTCAAGGAGGCGCGATACGGAGCTGCTCTCTGTCGCGCATCGCGATTAGGTTATGTGCGCGGTGACAGAACTCTTTTTCGATTGCTCCCGGTCAAAAATAGCCTGGCAACAGCTGTCACATGTATTCGAGGTATCGTCTGCGTGATATCCCGGGGGAGGGGAGGGATAGGACGTACTCGTACGTGCCGTCAGACCGCGGACGATACCGGAGCGATAATCGTGCACTCTATGCAAATAGTTTGCGCGCGATGTTAATTCGGTCACGGTATCTGTCAGGGTCCGCGGTGCGAGCGTCGAGGAGATAAGAGTACGGGGAGCGTCGGCGCTCCGTCTCTTCGCCTCCTATCCGCGGCGCATGTCGCCCCGACCGACGGATTGGCGCGCGGGGAACAGCTCCCTGTTACTCCTTTCCGAGAGTCTATCCTCTCTTGATGTTCAACCGCGTGACGTTGTAGCCTTTGAGGAGCTTGGATAGGACGCATCAGCGAGAGAGAAAGTACTGGATGAGAATATGTTTATTTCTACCAATGTAGATTTTACTTCAGTCTCGATTTAACTTACTCTTTATCTTTTTTTAATTCTCAGAATTGAAAAAGATAGAAAGTTAAATCGAGATTAAAGGTAAATCTACATTCATAGAAATATGTTTATTTCTATCAATGTAGATTTAACTTTAATCTTAATTTAACTTACTCTATCTTTTTCTAATTCTTTCTAGAATTGAATTTCTAGAATTAAAAAAGGACAAAGAGAGAGTAAGTTAAATCGAAATTGAAGTTAAATCTACATTGGTAGAGATATGTCCATTTCTACCAATGTAGATTTTATTTTAATCTCGGGGGGTTTAACTCACTCTTTATCTTTTTTTAATTCTTAGAACTGAAAAAAAGATAGAGTAAATTAAATCGAGATTAAAGATAAATCTACATTGGTAGAAATATGTCCATTTCTACCAATGTAGATTTTACTTTAATCTTAATTTAACTTACTCTCTATCTTTTTCTAATTCTTTCTAGAATTTAATTTCTAGAATTAGAAAGGGACAAAGAGAGAGTAAGTTAAATCGAGATTAAAGTTAAATCTACATTGGTAGAAATATGTCCATTGCTACCAATGTAGATTTTATTTTAATCTCGGTTTAACTTATTCTTTATCTTTTTCTAATTTTTAGAGTTAAAAAGAGACAAAGAGTAACTTAAATAGAGATTAAAGTTAATCTACATTAGTAGAGATGGACATTTAGATACCCTTAGAAAGAGAAAACCCATGTAACCAGGCTTAGCGATTCTCTCGTTTTTCAATTTCACCGGGTTTATCCAAGTTGTTAAGTTTGTCGAATTAACCGCCGTCCACGAATCGCTGTACGCTCGTCTTCAGTTTTACCTGAATTCGCGACGTATTCGTCGGTGTATTAACATACGGAATACGCGAGAGCATCAACGGTTACATAAAAGCGTGACAAAACTTCTTACGGACGGTATATGGATATGACGTTGCGTATACCACTCGGTCGTGTCTACAGGATACGTCGCGAAGTGCGTAGGGATCAGTAGGAGGAGGGATCCTCGATGAGTTCGAGTCTTCCTGGAGACAGTCTCAAGTAGAAATATTAAGAGGGTATTCGCTCAAAAAGTATCTGAAAAGCAAGCAATTCTTTAAGGTTTCCTTTCTCATAAACGGAAAAACCTAAAAATAGTTATTTTTTAATTTAATAGTAGGCTTATCTTTATAGCTCGTACTTCAATCATTCATAAAAAGCTAAGCAAAAAGAAATAATGGCGTGTTAAAGAAGAAATTTAACTTTTTAATCAATTTTGTTACTTTAAATTGTTATAAAAAATAGAAACACTAATAACATTTTTATAATTTTGGTAGGGGCTATAAAGATACATATATAGAATATGTGTATAGAATTTCAAGTTAATCGGTTCATTAGTTTTTGAAATATCATAGCAACCATTCTCTGAAGACAACAATTTCAGAACGGCTGCACCTTACATTTTAATATTAGTTATTTTTCAATAAAACGCGGTGGAAATGATAATAAGGTAGTAACAAATACATACGCAAAACTACAAGTTTCTAGGTTTCTTTATTTATGAGAAAAAATCTCTAAAATTGCTTATTTTTCAGATACTTTCGAGCGAGTACCTCCTTAAGTTCGAGAATTATTCAAGACTGTCGATACAGCCATTCCAAGCGCGAAACGCTCACGCTACAATTTTTATATTTTCGCAATCCCGGTAAGAAATCGTGCCGTTTCCGAAAAACAATGCAATCCTGTTACAGACCCTCGCATTTGACGACACATCGGAGGAAGTTTATTCCGTATCTACGCGCGTCTTTCATTTTAATCTCGTAAGATTTTTCGCACTGGATCGCTTGTAGCGCTTTGTTGTAGTTCGCAACGATAATGCTCGTTGTCCTAGCTGGCAACTTTTACGCGAATTTCGCTCTGGGAGTTGAATTTAATAGCGGAACGGAAAGACTCGTTGCAACACGAGCGCAAACAGCCGCCTGTATCTCGCGGTCTCGTTATCTCCGCAAGTAGAGCAGCCGCGTTTCTCTGACAAACGATTGCGCACCGGCTTCCACAGGATAACTCTTTTTTTCTTTTTTTTTTCTTTCATTTTTAACACTCTCCGCTTGGCACAGTTTGTGTGATTTGAGTTTGCAATTTGCCTTCTCGAAGATCCGTTCACTGGTCACGTATTCCACGGACACGCCGCCGTAAAGTGAATTTTACTCTCGATTGTCTGTCGTAAGGCTTCTTCTCGCACAGTATAACACGCGTATGCACGCAAAAATCACGCAGCTCGCGTTACCGAACCGAGTGAACTTTACCGTCTCGCGTCACCGTCGACGTTTACCGGTTTCCCCCCTTTTTTTTCCTTCCTTCGTTCTTGCGAACTTGGAGCGCGACCCGCGCAAAGAGAAAAGATCTAGCCTACCTCTTACGGTAGGACCCCCCCCAAAAAAATACGAGGAAAGAGAACGAAATTTCGAGCATTAAGCCTTGCCACTGTGCTACACACAATGTGAACGGGGTCTATTTGTTTTATGGATTGTTTAGGGCTGAACCAACAGGGGGGCCAAAGATATCATCGCGACGCAAGCGGAGGGCTGGCAGAGCCTCCGAGTAAGTAAAAAAAAAGACAAAACAAAAAAAAGATAAAACGAAATATGCGAAATCGCATCCCGACCCTCTTACCCTCACCTCTTTCCGCGAGTTTGTAATTAAAAACCAGCCCCCGAGGACGTTTGTGTCTCCACCTCTCATTTTTGATGTGTTCATTTCTACCAATGTAGATTAACTTTAATCTCGGTTTAACTTACTTTTCATCTTTTTCTAATTCTTAAGCCCATTGCACATGAAATTGCATAGGCTGCATAAGCATAACATAAGATCGCTGGACCAATGAGCATCTTATGTAAATCAATATGGCGACTTTATGCTGGATGCTCATTGGTTTAGCGGTCTTATGTTATGCTTATGCTACGCTATGCATTTCATGTGCGATGGGCTTTAGAACTTGAAAAAAGAGAGTTTTTGCAATACCGTCTTTTAGATACGGTGAACGCTAAAATCACGTTATTGGGTCGACCCAATAACGTGATTGGTCTTTCGACCCAATAACGTGATTTTAGCGTTCACCGTATCTAAAAGACGGTATTGCAAAAACTCTCTAAAGATAAAGAGCAAGTTTCGGTAACTAACTCTATCTTCTTCTGATTCTTAGAACTAGAAAAGGATAAGTTTCAGTTTATAACTTACTCTATCTTTTTCTAATTCTTAGAACTAGAAAAAGATAAGAGATTAAGACTAATCAACGTTGATAGAAATGGACCGTATTCGATTAAACACACATGCAAACTCGCACAAATCATGTAACTTAATGTTTTTCCGTGCAGTTTTGACTTAGCGATGGCCCTAATAGAAAAATCTCATCCGCTTTCTCCAACAACCTGTAACGTGTCGGCGGTTACATCACGTATTACATCCGTACGTGTGAATCTGAAAATTAAACGTGTCCTTCTCGTACGCTAAACCATGCTAAACGTAACACATAATTCTTCATCGTCCTCTCTCACTCTCTGTCTCTCTTTACTTCTTATTTCTTTCTCTCTTTGTGGGTGTGTACATAATGCAGCCGCGCGCAATGAAACGTATTGCTTCTTTATGTTGTGTCCTTTATCGTTGCGTTCGTCCCGATCGTGTCTCGTTTTGTTCACTTTTGTTCACTTTTGTAGCGGTCTCACGCAGTGTAACGGTCGTTGTCGGATCGACGAGATAGCTGCCACCGGTATCTCTCTCTTAGATTAGACGGTTTTGGTTTTCTTGTTCGTCTTTCGGGCGGGGACGCTCGTAAGTTGGTACCAGCCGCGTAGAAGAACTCATCTGTAGATTAATATACACTTCCACCAATGTAGATTAATTTTAATCTCGGTTTAACTTTTTATCTTTTTTTAATTCTTAAAAGTGAAAAAAGATGAAGAATTAGTCAAATCAAGATTAAAGTTAAATCTACATTGGTAGAAATATGTCCATTTCTACTAATGTAGATTTAACTTTAATGTAGATTAATTTTAATCTCGGTTTAGCTTACTCTTTATCTTTTTCTAATTCTTAGAACTAGAAAAAGATAAAGAGTAAGTTTAACCGAAATTAAAGTTAATCTACATTGGTGGAAATGGACATAATTTTACGCGATTTTACGTTTTCCCTCCTTCTCCGGAGTGCGATCGATGAACCGAAAGATCTCGTAATGTTCTATCGAACAACTTCCTCCTTTTCTCTCGATCAAGCATAACTTCCCTTTCATTTTAGTCAGAGACCTCGTATCGCCTAAATTTTCCTTTACGTATCTTGTAGGATATTTATATATAACTCAAAATTTATTGAGATATACAGGGTGCTTCCTCTTCGTCGTGTCTCCTTCTAGCCGCGGATACTTGCGTGAATTGGACGTCCATGTGTCCTTAATAAAAATATGAGTGCTGGATGGATGGACGTGTGTTTCGACATATCCGATAAGTGAAAGTTTTACCCGAATACCTGTATACTGAAGAATCTGCGGCTTGAAGGAAAGAGTATCGCCGGGACACCTTGTATGAATATCGGAGTTTGAAAAACCAGGTCAATATATCGCTGCTGAATAAAATGAATTCTATCAACAGTATCAGGCGCAGCCGTGACGATTCACGATAAATCAAATTCAACAATGGCCCCCTGCCTTTCCAATGAATTGCGAGCGACGTTTTATCGTGAAAATTTCGTCGGTTTTTTTTTATACAGATGTTTCATCGCAAATATTTGCCAAAGATTACGTAACGAGTGCGATACTATAAGATTACTATCTCGGAGAATAAATATACGCAAGTATCTCGAGAGACACGATTTCCGCCAATTACCTGAACGTATACAGGGTGTCCTTAAATAGATCGATGAACTTTGTGTTTTACTCGCTTTAACTTTCCGGAGCTGTTTATTGAACCTACTTATGAATCTCTTTGTCACTACTAGAATAAAATAAACTTAGTATTCATTCTTTTTTATATACGAGTTATATTATTTTGTTCCCTGAAATTAATATTAGTGCCTTTTGGTCGACATAAATTAAATGGGTCTCGCATACTCAGCGTCTGTAACTGTGTTACAGATTTTGACGTCAGCTTTGGAAGGTTAAGGTTGGAGGAAGATCACGCGATCGTAGATCCGGAACTGCTTCTTTCCGTGTTACGAACACTTTTCTGTCTACGCAGAATTTCGCGCGAGAATTTCTCAGAGACTCGTGAAGGTTTACTCGCGAAATGGAGCTCGGTCTTCCCTTTTAAATCGATTGTTAAACCAGTCTTCTGCATTGACGTCTTACAGATTCAAATGCAAATTGGTGGAAGAATTTACGCATTTTTTACTCCAACGTACCGCCGGGGTAATCATCCTTACATAGAGCAACTTGTCGAATCGCAATAAACGTTATTATTATTCATTATTGAAACCTAGATACAACTTTAATCTTATTCTTGCGAAGCATTCTTTGCGAAACTCTTTTGCGGGCGAAAACGTTCGCGATTCGGGGAGCAAGAACTTTCGGACTGACGATCGCGCGATTTTCCCCCTTCATCCCCACGGCGAGTACACTGAAAAAAAATTCTTGGTAAACTTGTGAGATGCATTTAGTATACTTTCTTTTGAAGTATTCGATTATTATTACCGATTATAATAATAACAAAACATTTTGTAATAATTATAAAAGAGCAAATTTTGTTTAGTTGAGTCAACTAAATTATGTAATACTTATTATACGTTTAGTTGAAACTATTTCACCAAGGTTCTTAACGTGACATTATCCAAGCCTGGATTTTTATAACCAAGCCTTTCTTTCAGTGTAGAGTACATCCCCAGAGCTTGGCGATCCATTTCGGGGACACCCTGTACGCGATTCCGAGCGCGGTGTGGCATGATTTTCTTTTTTTTTTTCACGCGGAATCGTGATTGTTGCGTGTTCGATTAACCCGAGTGACCTCACGTGCATGATCCGATTGAGAGCTCCCCCTCCCTCCCTCCCTCCCTCCCGCCCGCTCCCCCGGTCTTTGGATTGTCGTTTCGTACGACGGAGAATTAACTCCCACGGATTGCTCTTGACCGACGACCGCGAGCGCGACGAGAGACGCTCGTTTATGCGGACGCGTCGGGATAGGGGAGCAGCCGGATCCGTAATACGGGATTGGTAATGGGAATCGCTTCTCCATCGGGCGTAATCGAGTGTTTGCTATCCCGGATTGCGCCAATAAATCCATAGTCTTTCAATGCTAACTGCCCCCCTCATCCGCATCCTCCCCATCTGCCTCCGTCTCTCCCGCCGAGGTACGGTGTCACAGATTAACGCAGACAATCGTTATCACATCGCTGTGCCGATCTATCTGTTTTTCTGTTTTTTTTTTCTGTTTCTTTTTTTTTGAGAGGGGAAGTGGTCGCTTGAATAAACCTTCTTCACACGGCCGAATCGTCCGGATCGTCGTTTGTTGAGAGTCGAGTCCATCCCCCGATTGCAAACTCACGTCTGTCTTTCTCTGTGTCATTCGGCAGTCCCGGGGCGGCCTGAGATGGACGCGCACCCGAGACTGTCGCGTCTCCGTTACCCCCTGTTTCAGAAACCCCGCGGAGATGTCCCACACGTGCCGCGGCACGATTTCCTTACACGGGGCCTTAATACACACGGTGGACGCCTGCACCTTCGTCGTGAGCAACGGCGGCACGCAGACCTTCCACATCAAGGCGTCGACCGAGGTGGAACGGCAGCAGTGGGTCACAGCCCTCGAGCTGGCGAAAGCCAAGGCTATCCAAGCGATGGAATCTGGTTTGTACGATTGTACATACGATCGCACCTGCGATCGCATAAGCTTACGATTTTCAGTACACATCTGCGAATTTTCCGACACTTCTTTTTCACCCTTCCAAATCGAGAATTCTGGAAGATTAACCCTTTGCGGACGGGGAGCACCTTTTGGTGCTCTCCGCTTATATTTCAGAAACTATTAGCCCGATTGTAATGAAACTTGAAATACAGAAGTTTTTTTGATGTCCTTCAATTTTTAAGTCAATAATTTGAAATTCACAATGGCGGATTATATATATATATATATATATATATCAGGCCTGGCCACGCGGATACCCACGGAGCACGCGAGGACGGGATACCCGACATACGGTATGTCGAGCGGGTCCGCCGTGTTGAATTTCGAATTTTTGACTTCAAAATTGAAAAGAGCGCCATCAAATACCTTAGTAAACTGACGATTTTCACGCAGATCAAATGATTTAAAAAATTTTGATCTGCCATTTTGGATTACAAAATTTTGAAATTCTAAGGTCAGATTCGAATTCAGCGATGCCAAAAACCCCTAAAAATACTAGGTCCTCCATAATTAATCCTTTAGCAACTTCTCGTTCTCAAAGGGTTAAGGAGGTTGGCTACTCAATTAAAAATGATAAGAATTAATTCAAATGGAGGATATTATGGAGGATATTTGTCTATGAGAATCTGCCATCCATGCAAAATTTAAAGTCAATGGT